>JBBMKD010000022.1:13950704-14069943 GCA_037834095.1 Argya squamiceps
CGGCCCTCGGGCGAGCGGAACGGAGCGAAGGGCGGGGGCGCGGCGTGGGTGAAGGGCGGGCGGGCGCGCAGGGAGCGGCCGCAGCCGCCCTGGGCAGCGCGACCCGAGGCAGGAATCCCATTCAGCGCCCCGGGGAGGGATAGGCATGCAGAAAATAACATCCCCGGCGGGGAACAGCCCCCGCCGTGCCCGCCCGTCCCTTCAGGGGTGCCACCCAGCATTTCCTGGGGAGAATTCCCGGGGGATGGAGCCCCCAGCGCTCCGCGGCGCCGGGAATCATTGCACAGCAATGGCTCCTGCGGCTGCCCAGCCCTGTCCAAGGTCAGGAGATGCGGCGAGGAGAAGGAAGGAGCGATGGAGGGGCCGGGGCAGCGGGGAGAGCCCGTTCCGCAGGGCCCGGGGGTCTCCGGGCAGGGACGGGCACGGGGGTGGCTCAGCCGAGCTGACAAGCAGAGAGGCTTTTCAACGGAGGCTCCCGACCTCTGTTCCTTTCATATATATGTGTTACTTTGTATGTAGGGCAAGGTCTACTGCTTCCTTTGTAAAAGAACCAGGATTTGTCCCTGCCCTGGTTGTTTTGGGGTTCTTTTTTTTATTTATTATTATTTTTTTATTTAAAATAAATCCAAATCAAGTGTTTCTCAATTTGTCCCCCGCATACACCTTACATGGTTATAACAGTATAAATCTGCATTGCTGGGTCATAAATGTGTGCCAATAGGGCAACCACTTTCCCTGATAATGAAGGAAAACCAAGCAATTATCACTGTATATTTTTTCAGCAGGTTCATATTGGCTGTTCAGGATTTTTTTTTGTAGCTATTTTATCATGAACCAGATTCGTGTTCTAGTCGAAAATGTACGTGACTCTTGAGCAGTCTTTCATACATATTTAAATAGGTTTTGAAGGGCAGTTGTCTGGAGATGGCGAATGAACATATCAGGGGTAAAAAAAGAAAAACCAACCTAAAAAAAGCCAACTCAGCCTGAAATGGTTCTGCATCTTTCTGGAAAACAAATAATCCATTTTCTTTTGGCATTTTTGTTTTCAGCAAAGTGCCAGAAGATTCCAATGACTGTGTTCACTGGAAGGCCTTAGTCAGGAATTCGGATTTGTTCAAAACAAATTTAAAATGCTCTGTTGGATTTTCATGCATTTATATGCAACTAGCAAAGAGTTCTTCCTTAAAATCTTCATTTGTCCTTATTTATGGATTGTGCAGAGAAAATAATGGACAAAAGGTTGAAAATGGGTTGCTTTCTGCTGCATTGTGTACAGGATCTGTAACTGAAGGGGTTAAACTGGAAAATACTTGAACCAAGATAACAGTCATTTATTTCCATTCTCGTTGAATTAAAAAGCCACAATATCCATATTGGTCAGAGTGAAATCAAAATTTAGATTTAACAGAGTTAGATGCAATGCTTATATGAGATCTGTAGTTCAGGAGGTTAAACATAATTCTGGTTGATTTTTTAATAACAAAGGTAGCAATGATAGCAAAAATGGTGGTTATATTTACACATTTTAAGAATTTTTTGCACATTTTTCTCCTGCACAGCAGCAGGATAAGAGAGGCCTTAATTCTCTTGGTGGAGGGCGGTACCTCTTGGTGAGAAATTTGTATTTCTCAACTATGACATTTACAACTAACCTTAGTAATTTAACACAAATAACTTGGTATCTTCGCTGCCTTTTTTTTTTTTTTTTTTTTTGTCCATTTAATGTATTTATGGGGTTGTAACTGATTTAATCATAAATTGGAGACAACTGATCACTTCCCCCTTATCGGAGGAATAATACAAATTCCTCCCTTTTCTCCTCTGCTTGTTAGTGTAGTGTGGGAGTTTGTTTTTTCCATTTGTCCCCGGAGTGAGTGTAGGCAGCAGAGGAATGGGGTGGAGCCGGCTGCAGATGCCGTGGATGGGGTCTGAGCCTGCGAGCGCGGCCCGGGCTGTGCTCCGGGGCTGCCCGCGGATCCCGCACGGGGGAATGTGCCGGGTCCTGCTGCAGCTGACACAGGTGAAGCTGTGCAAATGCCACATAGCCCTCCACAGCTCCAGCAGGCACAAAGGCACACACACACACTGCTGCAGTTTTCCGTGGAGGCATTGCAGCATGTCCATGGGGTTGGGGAAGGCAGGGAAATTTTCAGCTGAAAATTCAGTGGATTGGACACTCTTAACAGCTGCATCTCAAAACATACCTTCTGTCGCAGCTGCTACTTGTCTATTTTATGTTCTGGCAATTGAAAGTCAACATTTTTGTAGATACTTACATTCCAAACTTTCTGATTGAATTTGTGTCTTCAAATTAAGCCGTCACACCTGATTATGCCATAGCAAGAACCATCATTTGCCAAGTCCAGATAACCTGCTTTACTTTCTATTTTGACCTTCAGATTATGGTAGTTTTTTTGGTTTGTTTTCAACTAACTGGAAAGGTTAGTACCTACTGAATGAACTAAGTTTTCCTGTTGGTGTTGTAACCTTCTTTTTGCATCGGGGAGTCTGTCATTTTCAATAGCTTGGGTAACACTAACACCAAATTGTTTTTATGTGACAAGCAAAAGGAAAGTAATTAACATGTACCATGACAGAAAAATTTCAGTCATATCCTTATACTGGTCATTAGTTGAATGTTATCTTGATTTCCCCCTCCCTTTTAGACTCTGCATTCTTCAATCATGTTCTCATCGTTTCGTAAAGTCAAAGTCCAGGTATTTTTCCGTAATGCATGAAGTGCCCTTGCCACACTTGCCTGCCTTTATTGCAGTGACCTGTTTGTAACAAAAGCCACTACTTTGAATTTATTCTATACAGCAGATACTCTGTTTGCACTTAGTGTGAGTCTGATCTGTCTTTAATACTTTTGAGTTACCTAATTTCTGTCTGTGATGCATGATGTGTGAACATTTTATAGGAGTTATAGTTCAATATAATCAGGTTTTGATACTGATTAATTTTCCAAGAGGTTTTCATTTTAAAATGTGCTTGAGTGGAATCTTTTTCTTTATAGCATCTGCAAATCAACCATGAGGAGATTTTCAGTGTAGAACATTGTGCATTCAAAGTTGGCTTTGGTTCCTATTCATCCACTTTCACAAATTTATAATCCTTGAGTTGTTGTGTTGTAACTGTTTCTACACAGTGATGCTTCTGTTTCAGTGGTGATAAAATAAATAGGATGCATGCATCAGACTTCAGCTGGGGAGCACAAGCAACTAGATTTTATTTGGAAATGGTAGTGATGTAAATGTTTATACTACAATTAAAATGATAATGAAAAGATAACAAATGGGGGTGGAAAATGCTGGGGTTAATTATATAATCTTGCATTACCTGTAAACTCTGCATTTCTGCAATGCAGTCAAGGTAATTTGCTTTCTCAGGAGTCTCAGCAGAGTGCAGTCCTTGCCAGCCCTGGATAGATTTATCAAAGGTCTGTGATGTTAAAGCAAAAACAAATCCAAAAAAGCCCCCTTCTGTGTAAAGACACCAAATTCAGATGGGCATTTCAACTGCTCTTCCTTAATTAGTGGAATAGAGATTTTAAGATTAAATGCCTAAAAATGAACAGGGTTTTATCTGTCTTCATATTTCAAAAGTGCATAGTTGAGGCTGTGCTCATACCCTCTTGACAGCCTAAATCACCAGCTTTGCAACCACTTTGGTTTAAACTATTTACATTTATTTTTTCTTCTAATGCAACCATTTCTGTGTCCCTGCAATACCTGCTTAAATTTTGGGGCTGGTTTGAATTTTGCCTGCACTGTGGTTAGTCTGTAGAGATCTACAGCATCCAGCAGCAACTTCAGCACATCTTGATGGTTTGTCTTTTTTTTCCTGCAGTGCTTGACTAAATTTTCTGGCTTGGAATTTGTGGAAGTTTGGGGCTCTTAGTGACCTTCCCTAATAGCATATTTGGACACATTGTTCTGTTGCACGTAGTCTAACCTTAAAATGTCTTTCTTTTGTACAGTTAAATTCAACAAGCCAAAAGGCTGGGCATTAATTTTGTCCCAATAGTATTTTGAATCTCTAGGATAGGATATGACATCCTTTAGCTCCTTCTCTGTAACACAACATGCTCAGGCTTCCCTTGCAGGAGCCAGTGCATGTTTTCAGAAGGATTCTCCTTGATTTTCCAGCAGTACAAGTACTTATGGACTTTCCTAAACCAGGCAGTCATGGTGGTTTGTCTCTTCCCTGGTGTTTTGAGGGTGCTGTGAATGGGAGAAATGAAAGCTGGGAAGAATGTATGTTATTCTTTATTTTCTCTGTCCTTTTGAAGGTTATTTTCGCATCCATTTTTTGCTTAAAGAAGAAAGATCAGCAATCTGTTCCCGTTCCCCAGGAGGGAGTAGCTGATACCAGTTAAATCTTCTTTAGACAAGATTGACGATGTGTGATGTTGATGAATATAAAAAAACTGCACTGAGCTGTTCATGTGTGCATACTTGGGAAGCAGGAATGTTTTTGTAGGAAATATATTTCTATTACAGGCTACTGCTGAGGTCATGTATGCTGAATATATGTAACACATCAGGACTTGTCTTAAGAGAAAATTATTTTACTACTTCTGAAGATCTTTATGTACTGATATCTCTTTTTCAGGCAAAGGAGTTTAATTTTTTTAAGCTTCATATAATTGCTTTTAAAAATACACTAAAATCTTCTGCTTAGTGCTGGATGTATTTCACATTTGTGCTTTGAAATCCCTGAAAACATGTTTTGGTAAGGGAAATGCTGACAGCTCTGCTGTGTGGCACCACTGTAATTCCTGTTGAACCCTCCTCGATTCCGCTGTTCCCGAACGTGAATGGTGTTGCTGACATCATTGTTGTTGCACTGCAGTGTCTGTAAATACCTGCAGTTGTATATTTTACTGGGCTATTATGTATAATTTGTATTGACTGGGGAAGGCATAGATGGAAGGATGAGAGTAATGAGTTTGTTTTGTTGTTTGGGGTTTTTTCCCCTTAATTTTCCTACTTCTTTTTGTTGGCTGCTTCTTTTATTCCTTTTTAAATAATGTTACCAATATGGTGCAGTGTGAAGAATAGTTTCTGATTTTTTGAGTTAAGACATAAGCTGACCTAATGTCAGTCTTACAGCATGAAAGGAAGAATGAAATGTCAGTGGGATGGTCCAGATCTGCAGTCTGGGGCCTGGAAAGTTCCCTCAGCCCCATCCTTATCGCCCTGCACCGGCTGTGCTGGGCGGGGCCGGAGGGGTGACACTGGTTATCTGGGGACAGCCTGGCACTGTCACATCCCAGTGCTTTGCACCTTAAAAACACAAAGCACAACTTCTACTTGGTGGGATTCATGCAAGAAGTGCAGAGGTGTATCCCAGGTGTCTTCAAACGGTGTAGTTGAACCAAGAAGTTTTGGCAAGGTCTTGGAGGGGTGCTTGGTACTCCAGGGAGTGCTGCAGTTGGAGGTGATAACATGGCAGGGAGGGAGACTGCATTGTTCTGCAGCATCCATGACTTTTGAGTTCTGAGCTCCCTGGTGGCTCTGGCAGCACAGACACTGCTGACGTCGCCTGGGGCTGCAGGAAGAACAGTCCATTATTGCTACACTAAAGCACTTCTTTTACAATTGACTCGCTCCACTGTAGTTACAAAAGGAGCCTTTCTTTTAACCAATTCCAGCAAAAAGAGGAGCCAGATTGCCTGGCTTGTGTGGTGAGAGGCAAACCAGCTCCCAGGGTAAATTACAGAAGGTCTCCCATTTGGCTTTCAATATTGTAACAGTATTTGAAATAATAATTTAAATAAGTAAAATATTTCCCTAGATTAATCATGTAAATAATGAAATAATTTAAAATGTTTTCAAATCACTTTGCAGAGGTTATTTTAATATTGAAGTACAAGTTGAGTTGTATTGTACAGTGAATGAGTGCACAGTGTTCCAGAGACTGACCAGGATTTAACTTTCTCCCAGCACTGCCCAAAACCAGAATCAGCAGAGGGGCTCCAGCCATGCAGTACATTAGACCAGCTGGCACTGTGTTATTCCTGAACACAGTGCAGTTTAAAAGAAGTGTTGTTGGGATTCAAACACAGCATGACAGGGCAGGAAAGGAAGTTTTTAGCAATAACTTCCTTTCCTGGAGGAAAAAGGCTGTTTGAAAGAGTGCTGGAAAAAACAGCTGCTTTCTCAGGGAAGCATATCTGTGCTTGAGCTTGAGTTATGTTCAGGAGTTTGAGCTTTTAATACTCAGATACACTAATCAAGTGGAGATTTTGGTAGCACTGCCAGACAAAACCTGGGCTTCTTTTATGTAACACAGTGTGCACACACTGGGGTGTTTTTTTTCCTTGCCCTCTTTAGACAGTAATGAGTGGAAGAAAAAGCAAAGCTGAATTTTCTTTCCTTCCTGCAAGTGCCGCAGTGCAGCTGGGGCTCCGAGTTCATGGGAACAAGGAGTGCTGCTGGCACGGCTGTCCTCTGGAGGGTGGGGACCTTGGAAGGGTAGCTCAGGAATGTCTGGATTCATCCCCATATGTTCCTTTCTATCAGATTGTCCTTTTACAAGTGCTTGGAAAACATGGCCCTGCAGATCACTTTCCAACCTGTGGAGTTTTCCATACAATTATGCAAGATACATGTCTAATTAAAGCATGCAGCTAACTAATGACTAAATAACAATTTAATATTTAATGATGTATTTTAACTGATTGCCCATGCCTTTTAGTCTGCAGTTTTAGTCTGGGTTTCTTCCCTGTCTGATAGGATTGAGGAGAAGTACCTTTAGCTTGGAGAGTGCAGAATTGATGGTAGAAAAGCATTAAGTGAGTGACTCCTGTAAACACTTGTACACAAAGACATTAATTGCAAAACTGTTCAGGCACAGAGTGAGAGTGTTTGTTGCAGCAACCTCATGATATGCAGTTAGTTAAACAAGTGGTTAAATATTCAAACTTCAGTGACAATAATAGTTCCACTTTTAAAGTTTGTGTTACAGTTCTATTCTAGTGCCCAGATCTTTTACTGAAAATCAAATTGCCTTTTGAATGTTTAGGAACTGAAAATTAAAGGTTGTTGTAATTTTAACAAAAAAGAGAAAAAGCAGATCAGTAGTCAGGTCTTTGCTGCCTGTGGTAACAATATTAGGTTTTAGTACATGAAGCAATGTGGAAGGATTTTCACTCAGAGCAAGATCATTGGCTAAGCAAAATGCTCCTTGGCTTACTTATCTAAGGCCAGATCTGTGAAGCTTCTTACTGGCTTTTGAAAGGTTATGTAGAGAGGGGCAGGATGGGTTTGTAACTTTTCTTAATTGAGAGAACAAAGATGCATCAGACAGAGATGTGAGTCTGTATATATATAAGTGCATATAAATACATGTGGGTGGCTTAGCTGTTGTTCAAAAAGACTGATATTCTTTAGTATTGAATATTTTAAATACAATATTTCGAGATATTGTATGTTGTAAAATAGAAATATTTTGTGTCTGTATCTACACATATTTGTGCACAAACTCACATTTTTAGCTGTTGTATTAGACCACTTGCATGCTACAGTTTGGGATGACACAGACTTTATATGACTGCAGCCATATTTGTCCAAACCAAATAGGTGTTAAATGTCTTTGTAAATTTTCCTTTACCACTTTCTGCTAGAGGTGTGGTTTTATTTATATGTAAGATACTTATATTTTATACACGTATCTGCACACACAGAGTAAGACTGTAAGTAAACCACGTGTGATTTTAAAAAAACAGCTTTTTTTTTTTTCTGCATGGATCTCTTCCTGATTACCAATGTTTTGTAAGACAGACATAATGGGGTTCATTTCTGCTTTCAGAAAATGGATCCAAGTGGTGTAAAAGTGTTGGAAACAGCAGAAGATATCCAAGAAAGGCGTCAGCAAGTTTTGGACCGTTACCACAGGTTCAAGGAACTCTCTTCTCTAAGGCGCCAAAAACTTGAAGATTCCTATCGATTCCAGTTTTTCCAGCGTGATGCAGATGAGCTTGAAAAATGGATCCAAGAGAAACTGCAGATTGCATCTGATGAAAATTACAAAGACCCAAGCAATTTGCAGGCAAGTCCTCCTGCCACTTTATATTTCCTGTACTATTAATTTTAGGGCGTTGCAGGTCAGCTGGGATAGAACAAACACAGAAATGAAACTTGATCAGAGAGTGAAGAAAGGTGGATGCAAATACCCATGACCTTGCAAAGTGCTCTTCCAAAAACCTGGCTTTTTTGCTGATGTAATTGGAATATTTCTGATCATGGATTAGATGCTACATCAGCATAGAAAAAGTTGCTCAGTGTAATGTAGTGTAAAACCAACTTTGTTTAATCCTAGAATTTGCAGGATGCCTTAACTCTGTGAATAAATGTGATTTATCACTTATTGTTTCCACAAAAAAAAGAAAAGATATTTGTAGAAAATAAGCTTGTGTGGGTAGAACTAGCTGACAGGTTCTCAGGGGTTTGAACACTGTCGTGTGCAAAAGCAAACACAAGAAAGAAATAACTAAAACTGGGATGTTTGAATTCCCCTGTTGATCCACCACATGATACAACTGATTTCAACTGTGCAGTTTTATTATTTGTTTGTCAGTCCTGAATATGCATAAAATACACTTAAAGTCTTGCTGCTGGGGAATGTGGAGGAGTTCCTGCACCAAATCTCAGTTGCATTCTTTGATGTTTTTGTTTCAGGGGAAGCTGCAGAAGCACCAAGCCTTTGAAGCTGAGGTGCAGGCCAATTCAGGAGCCATCATTAAACTGGATGAGACTGGAAATCAGATGATTAATGAAAGCCATTTTGCATCTGAAACCATAAGAGTGAGTTTTAAAGCTTTTTTCCCTCCCCCACCCTTACAGGCCTTCCTTAAGCACTTTGTTCAGATTGCACAGATAATTTTATATTCAAAACCTCTTTTTAAAATTCTGCAGGTATTTGATTAGTGAAATCATGAGAAAATTTGTATTTGTAAAGCTCAGGGATGGTTTTCTCTTTCATGAGCACCCAGCTCATACCTTCTTTTGGATCTGGTTCTGAGAAGAACTGTTTAAAGATGAGATGTTTTTGTAGGGATTATCAAACTTAATTGATAAATGCAGCATTTCCTTCTAACTTGCCTTTACTGGTTCAGTCCTTCACGCCGTACCGGACTGCCCAGCGCCCGATAGTCACAGCCACCCAAGTGGGGTCCCACATACGAGTAGGTGAAGCTTGTGGCTCTGCAGTGCAACTTGTTTTTGCAATGTCTCCTTCCTTCCTTGGTTGACAGTTTGCACCATCCTTCTGGGCAGTGCTCAGGGCTCTTTCCTCCCTTGAAACCTCTTTAATTGAACTTTCTGAGTGGACTAAGTTGGTATCCGCCCATGATGTTCAAAAGCTTCTCTTGAATGACTTTCAAGTTTCAGGTCTTGATGAGCAAAATGCTATAGACAATGGGTGGAGTAGTTACTTTCCTGTTTTGCAAGTTATGTGCATGTGTGGGAGTGTGGTTTTACTTTTTGTTGTCTCTAAAGTTTATAGTGGTTCCCAATACTTTTGAAAGGCCAAGGTGCAGCAGAGAAGATTAGTATTAGAACTAGTAATTGCTCCTAGTATGTCCATATCATGTCACTTCACAATGTTAGCTAAATATATTGACTGTTTAATGTTAAGAGAAGTGGTTAAAATACAGTGAAATGGCATAAGTTTAACTTGAAAAAAAAGTGTTATCTTAAATAAGAATAAATTCCCAAAAGAAGATGAAAATCACTTATTGGGAGTTGACTTTCATATAAAAAACTGAACATTTGAAGGGGAGAGCAGCAAATTTTTGGTATGACTTCATATTAGCATAGAATTTAAATCAAATTTTGTCTCAAGATGTTTAACTCATAGTTACATAAAGATAACTGAATGTAACTTAACTAATGTAAAGATTTGATAGTTTCATAAATTAATAACAACTGTCTAAATACTCAATTCAGTAATTTCTAATTTGGTGTTGCAACACTTTACATAATTTGAAAACTATTTACTGGAGGTAAAATCATGAGGCTTGTCCCTCACCCTTTGTCTAAAGAAAGATCTAGGATGTACAACTGCAGAAAAATAAATAAATCTACTGTTAAGGACAGGAAGGGAATAAATCTCATCTTTGACGGGAGATTTCAATAACAACATCCTTTTGTTTCAGACTCGACTGCAGGAGCTGCACCGACTATGGGAATTACTGATGGAAAAGATGAGAGAGAAGGGAGTCAAATTATTGCAAGCACAGAAGTTGGTGCAATATTTACGGGAATGTGAAGATGTCTTGGACTGGATCAATGATAAGGTGTTTAATTACCTCCCTTTATTGTGTCCTTGATGGGAAATTTGATCTGTTTGTGTGAAGGATTTCTGTCAGCATAGAGTTGCTGGAGGTCAAGTAGTCTCAGAAAGCTTGTAAAGGCACCTGCACATTTTATTTAGTTATTCACATTGCATCAGCAGTACATGTACAAACTGCTACTGTTCTTTTGCAGCCACAATAAAAGTTATTAGTTTAAGAGGAAGCCTGTGTGTTGGAGAGTGCTTTTAGCATAATCAATTCATTCTTTGCTGTGAGAAGAAAAATAAAATTCAAGTTGCCTCTAAGGGAAATCTTCAGCATGTAAAAGCAAATATTTTTTAATAAATATTCTGAATTATTTGTTTCAGAAAGGAGCCAGCTCAAACAGCAAGCAGTGTGTACATAGTTACTAAATGATTGGAATATCTTTAGATATACATTGTAAGGACATGAACTGCAGGAGGGCTGTTGGCTCTTGACTCTTTGAACTCTAAGGAAGCAGACCACAAACCACACTATCAAAAGGAAAAAAAGCCACAAAATAATCACACTGGTTTCCTGAAATGATGGTCTGTTATTTTGTATCACTGTTCAAACTATAAACCCTGTATATGTGTTACCGAATACAACACTGCACTTTTTGTGCAGAAATCTTGCATCAGAATCCTACAGCAAATGCCCATGAACAATGTAAAAAGGAACAAATTCTAGTCACTCTGTGTGCAAAGAATTTGTACTTGAAAAATTAATATGACCAAGAAAGATGAAAAAATAATCCCCTTAGTGATCTTGCATATTTTCTGCAATAATGGGTTGGTGGTGGGGCAGGGAATGGAGTTTAATGAAGAAACTTCATAGTTTTAAGTCTGACCTTAAACACTGTGATTGTCTTTGACCTATTGAAAATTAGGACAGTTTGCTTCCTAATTTTTAATAGTAATTTCCCATAGGATATACTGAAATTAACTTTTCTTTTTTTTTTTCAATGTACTAGGAAGCAATAGTGACATCAGAAGAGCTTGGACAGGACTTAGAGCATGTTGAAGTTTTGCAAAAGAAGTTTGAAGAGTTCCAGACAGACCTTGCAGCTCATGAAGAAAGAGTAAATGAAGTGAACCAGTTTGCTGGCAAACTTATCCAGGTAAGCATTTATGGGTGTGGAAAATCTCTCTTGGCAAGTCAGCTATTACAGCAAACGTTTGTCTGTAACTTCCCCTCTTTCCCCCCTGGTTTGGGGCAGATCTTTAAGCTTTACTCCACATGGGTACTTGGCTGTCTTCACCTTAAATGGCCACCATTTGATTCACTTGTTCTTCTGCTGAACAGCCTGAATAACTGCTCCATCTGGGAACATTCCTGAAAATGTGGAGAGTAGTGATTAAAAAGAGAAACTGTCGTATTGGGGTTAAATTTATTTCTCTTGGATGGCAAGGAGGTTTAATATCTCTTCTGGTTTGATATCTGGGGCCTGATCAAGGATGGAGGCAGGGCAGGAAGTGTTTCATTCCAGGAAAAAAGAAGATACTGTTTATAGCCCTCTTCCCATGGACTAATTAATATATAGGGAAAGCACTACAAGAGTATTGAATGTTTGCACAGTGAAATTTCAGGGAAACTATTGAATTGGGTGATCATCTGGAAAGGGCAGTAATTATAAATTGACCTCTTGAAGATCAATTTATAATTAGCAGCATTTTGTCAATGGATGTAAAACCAAAGAACGTATGAAAGAAAACAGCATTTTTCCTTTGCTCGCCAGGAAACACACCCTGAAGAGGAACTGATAAAGTCCAAACAAGATGAAGTAAATGCAAGCTGGCAGCGTCTCAAGGGGCTTGCCCTTCAGAGGCAGGGAAAACTCTTTGGGGCAGCTGAAGTTCAGCGTTTCAACAGGTACGAACTTGGCTGGATCTGCTGAATGGTGTAACCCTTGTGTGGGTGTTTAATGATGCATTCAGCTGCACACAGTAGTATGAGAAGAGCTACTGTCTCCTAGGGCTTTGCTTTGCTCTTCTGCATGACTTGCTGAATGAAGACCTTGTTGTTCTACAATTGCTTTAAAATGGTCATTCTGATGGAGCTTTTCAGAACTTGGCCATTGTGTTTATTCTTGCTAATGGCAGTTTTGCTCTCCTTCCCTCTGAGGGCTTTTTCCTCCAGTTCTGTACTAGATGAGCCTTAAATGGGAGTGTGTTTTTTTATTGGATGTCAGCCCAATTGTTCTGGAGGCTTTGAGCAATGCCTTTCTATTCTCATCTCCATCTACAGCATTTTGAGATTTGCTGTAATAAGTTGGAGAAGGGTCCAGAGGGGGATGTTGATGCACTCCATGACAATGCTCAGTGGAGCTGTAATTCCTGGTTTGCATCTGGTGACAGTGGCCTGTAAATGTGCTTCAAAGTTTCTTGTGCTGCAAAGAAAGTCTACTTATTTGTTTTCTAAAGTATGTTTGTAGTTGGCTGCAGTGTTTATATATATGGGTTTTTATGCCAGTATATCTGGCACACGTATGGGAACACATCCTGCTTCCTTCCTTTTTCCATGCAAGACAAACTGCTTTCAATTTGTGCTTTGTTTTGAAGGGATGTGGATGAAACAATCAGCTGGATTAAGGAGAAAGGGCAGTTGATGGCCTCAGATGATTTTGGCAGAGACTTAGCCAGTGTGCAGGCATTGCTGCGCAAGCACGAAGGCCTGGAAAGAGACCTGGCAGCTCTGGAAGATAAGGTACCCCTGTGAGATGTATTTTACCACAGTTTACACAAGGTATCCAGCTTGTCAAAGGCTGGAAGCTCACTCACAGTGTGTGCCTGGGTTTAGGTGAAGGCCCTGTGTGCAGAAGCTGACCGTTTGCAGCAGTCTCACCCAATAAATGCCTCCCAAATTCAAGTGAAGCGGGAGGAGCTCATTGCCAACTGGGAACAGATCCGGACGCTGGCAGCGGAGAGACACGCTCGCCTCAACGACTCCTACAGGTGGGTCACTGCAGCAGGACTGTGGTGCTTCCCTTGGTCACATTTGACAGAGGGCTTGTGGAAGGAGAAGAAAGGAGCGCCGTTTCCAAAATTTTGGGATGATTCTGGTGTTTTTGGAGCAGTCTTGTTCACCAAATTCTATTTTACACTAACTTCTTGTAGTAAAAGGAATATTTAAATGATTGAAAAGTTATTGCAGCTTTTTGTCATTCTCTGGGTGTGGATCAACTATGAAAATAGATGTTTTAGGACATTTGCTCTTTTCTCCATCTGAGTTGAGATATGCATTTTGGACTATGTTTCAGTTTTCCTGAAAAAAAACCCCTTTTTTAATACTTTTGTTACAAATCAGTTCACTAGTCTTTAAGAGTCTCTATGAAGACTGAAGTATGAGGTATTGTTCGATACATTGTCCCAGACTAAATGAACTCCCTATTTCTGTGGTAGATTCTTTTGCTGTGGGATTTGTCTTCATCCAGTCTTGTGTCTATACTAACCTGGTCTCTGAAGCGTAACCTGTTAGATCACTGTTGAGAAGCCATACAAAAAACAAGTTAATTCTGATATGGTGGTTAGTTTACATCCTTTCTGGTTTTGTTTTTCTGCCCTTTGTTTCTTCCCACTCCTTTTGGCAGTGGAGACCCACACAAATAAACTTTTCCTTTACCTTCCCTGCCATAGCCTTTTCAGAGCAATTAAGAGCAAATGTAATAGAAACTGATCACTTTTGCTGATAAGTGTTAAGCATATGCCAAAGGAAACAACTAAAGGCATTCTGGAAGGAATTTGAGGATTTGTTTGCTTGTTTTAAGGCTGAGGCATGTGCAGTCAAAATTTTCTGTCAGTTCCCTCCCCCCCCCCACTGTTATAGTTGTGACAGAAGCAACCCTGTGGATTATCTTGAAAACTATATTTTGATTTCTGTTGTCCTCAGTGTGTAGTTAGGAATATTAATTTTACTTACAATATAAGTTATATGCAAAATGTATTTCCAAGTCATTGATTTAGAATCCAACATTTTTATAACTTCAAAAGACTTATTTTTGACTGAAAGCATATTTAATTATTTAATACTCTGAGCACATTTTTGTGTTGTTTTATTTCTATCTGAGGAACAGCTTTTGTTTTTGTAACCCTTTCTTTGGGGAAAGGGGAGAGAAACTCTGCAAATTAATTATTCCCAATCATTTTTTCCTTTGCTTACCTAAGGCTGCAGCGCTTTCTCGCGGACTTCCGAGACCTCACCAGCTGGGTGACTGAGATGAAGGCTCTGATAAATGCTGATGAACTTGCCAATGATGTGGCTGGGGCAGAAGCCCTTCTAGACAGACATCAGGAACATAAGGTAGAGTGGTTATACAGCCAAACCCAGTCAGCAGCCCTCTGATCTGAATGTCTAACACAGTCTTTGAGTCAGTACTGTAGCACTGGAATGCTTTGATTATGCAACTAACACAGTACTAGATTCCTGTCTTGATTTAATATTTTTAAATTGTTTCTAGATGGCAGATATGTACTAATTACTAAGTATTTAAGAATGCTTGTGGTAATATTTTATAGAAAATAGGCCTGATAGCAGCCAGCTGGACTAACAACTGTTTGAGTTCTCCATCATGATGAATTCCTATAATCAGGCAGAAAGAATACAGCTCAAATAAATTCTTAGTTTCATTTTAGTGTAGGAATTTATACCTACCTTATGTGCATTGTAAGGTAACTCTGACACTCTGCTAAGATAAATTTTGGTAACAGCTTTTTCACGTCTCCTTCCATAGGGAGAAATTGATGCCCATGAAGACAGCTTCAAATCTGCTGATGAGTCAGGCCAGGCTTTGCTCTCTGCTGGGCACTACGCTTCTGATGAAGTTAAAGAAAAGGTGAGTTGAGAGCAAGAGCTCCTACAAGAATTTTGTCTCTTTCTTCTGAGTTCCTTAATTTAAAAGGATGATCACATCAGGAACTGGAGATTTCATTATTTACACAGGAGGTCATTTTCAATTCAATGCTAACCACTTTTTTAGAGTCACTAAAAAGGTCACTTTTTTAGAATTTGATTTTACATTGAGGTGGAAGTAAACTAGAGTGTTAAATAAAATTATGATATATTCCTCTTCCCAATCAATTAGCTGACCATCCTCTCAGATGAAAGGTCTGCCTTGCTGGAGCTGTGGGAGCTCCGCAGACAGCAGTATGAGCAGTGCATGGACCTGCAGCTTTTCTACAGAGACACTGAGCAAGTTGACAACTGGATGAGCAAACAAGAAGTGAGTGCATATCTTTGAATTCTCCAGATATGGTGGACTTTAATTTCTGGGTAGTCTTCTGTAAGCTTAAGCAATTGGTATTGCCTGCTGGCAGGGCCATAAACACCCACGAGTGAGTGGGTGCTGTGCAGAGTTATTTATCTGACTGCCTGAAATGGTGAAATGGCTGTTTCCATCTAATGCTGAAACTATGACCTGTGACAAGTGGGCTTGATGTGGCTTTTTTGTGTGTTAACTCTTGTAAAGTGCTGGTTGAATAAGAAGCTGAAAAGAATTATTGGCTGTTAGAAGCATAAAGCAAACACCATGTCACTATGCCATCTTTACCTTTCAGTAATAATATATGGCAGGAAATATCCCTGGTTGTGCTTGAGCTCACTTAGAGCAGCTGAGTATGGAAACATAAAAATATGTTTGTGCCCTTACTTCAGGCATTTCTGCTGAATGAAGACCTTGGTGATTCTCTGGACAGTGTGGAGGCTCTTCTAAAGAAGCATGAAGACTTTGAGAAATCCCTAAGTGCCCAAGAGGAGAAAATCACAGTAAGACATTGACATTAGGTCATCACTAACTGGATAAGTAGTGAAAAAAAGGCATTCATTGACTGGGGAGGAGACACTGCAAGAGGGTGGTAAAGGATGGGATTTACTTTGCAGAGTGATCTTCTGTTATGTGGGATGTATTAGCTCTAAATAGCAGATATTGTCTCTAAAATGGAAAATAGTGGAAAAGCTGTGGGATAGGGCTCTATTTCTGTCTCAGAGCTGGGTAACCTGATGCTTCCTTATCATACCAGCACACAGGTGGAGGAATATTTGTCAAAATGTTCCACTGCTAATGGCTTTCTGCCGGTTTTCCTGTGATAAACCTTGGGGAATTGATATACTAAGCAAATTTGCACACACAATTTCTATTACACTAAATAAATGGAAATTTGTTTTCCCTCTAGGCATTAGATGAGTTTGCTACTAAGTTGATTCAGAATAACCACTATGCCAAGGATGACGTTGCTACACGCAGAGATGCTGTAAGTATCCGAAATACATTTGAACTGTAGACTTTAATTCTTGTTCTGCTTTATTATTTTACATGGTTTGACTTCGATATAGGATAAGTCAGTGGAGTTGTCCCAAGAGGGGTATGGTGGTGGTTCTTAGGAGCTTGAAGAATTTAAAAACCTTTTCCTGTCATTTTTTTTTCAGCTGTTGAGCCGCCGAAATGCCCTTCATGAAAGAGCCATGTACCGCCGTGCTCAGCTGGCGGATTCTTTCCATCTGCAGCAGTTTTTCCGAGATTCTGATGAGCTCAAGAGTTGGGTTAATGAAAAGATGAAAACTGCAACTGATGAGGCCTACAAGGTAAACACAAAGATGAATGGTAGAATGCTTTTAAGGCAGTACCGAGCTTAATCAGCCTAATGATACAAAGCAACATCAGCCAAAATGTTACTGATAGTCGGTGATATTAATGACAGCAAGAGGAATTGTGTAATTTCTTCCTGACCCCAGGAGGCATTTTCCCATCATGCAGTAATTGTGCTTATCCAATACCTTCTGATTTAAGCCATATTTTTGGCACCAGATCCTCTGGTTAAACACCATGGCACATCTATGAATGTAGTCCAATTTCAAAAATTCTTCAGAGACCTTTGGGTACTGATTTCATATTGAAATGTTCTATTTCTTTCTTCATCTGTAGGATCCATCGAACTTGCAGGGTAAAGTTCAGAAACACCAGGCTTTTGAGGCAGAGCTGTCTGCCAACCAGAGCCGTATCGATGCCCTGGAGAAAGCTGGCCAGAAGCTGATTGATGTCAAGCACTACGCGTCCGATGAGGTGGCAGCTCGCATGAACGAAGTCATCAGCTTGTGGAAGAAACTTCTGGAGGCCACTGAGCTCAAAGGTATGACTTGCTCAGAAGAATATGGGCAAATTTCTAGAGTTTAGCTGGGAGAAGACACGAAATGAGTTAACTTCAGTTTCCATTTCTCTTACCTTGTCCTGTTCTCCTCTTGCACATCTCTTTCAGGTATAAAACTGCGAGAAGCCAATCAGCAGCAGCAGTTTAATCGCAATGTGGAGGACATTGAGCTCTGGCTGTATGAAGTAGAAGGACACTTGGCTTCTGATGATTATGGAAAAGATCTTACCAATGTTCAGAATCTTCAGAAGAAACACGCGCTGCTAGAGGCAGACGTTGCTGCCCATCAGGTAAGGGAAATAATTTTTATTGCTGCCTTTTCAGATCTGTTCACTCAAAAGGTGGTATTTTCAGATATGCTCAGTCAGAGACCTTAGCAGGTCTGGTTTTTCATATTTTTTTAGCTTTTAGTTTTACAATTTGCTTATCAAAAGTACTTTTGAACTGAAAAATAACTTGTATGTCTCTAAAATAATATCTTTATAACTTTAATAGAAATGAACTTCTCAGTCACTGCAGCCACCTCACAGAAATTCTGACCTAATGCTGTTGCTGGATCAATTTTAGGATCGGATAGATGGCATTACCATCCAGGCACGCCAGTTCCAGGAGGCTGGGCACTTTGATGCTGACAATATCAAGAAGAAACAAGAAGCTTTAGTGGCTCGTTACGAAGCTCTGAAGGACCCCATGGTGGCTCGCAAGCAGAAACTCGCAGACTCGCTTCGCCTGCAGCAGCTTTTCCGTGACATTGAGGATGAAGAGACCTGGATTAGGGAAAAAGAACCTATTGCAGCTTCAACAAACAGAGGTTGGTTCATCCTGGTATCTCTAGGATTTAGATGTCAGAATTGCTCTGTTATAAATTGTATCTTTATAGAACATTCCCTGCAAATTTCAGAGCTGTTTGGTGTAATTAACATTGCCCAGAGTTGCGTATTTGCCATTGCCCTGGGTCTCTGTTGTGTTGCTTATATAATTCCAGTGGTAATGTAGTTTCCATAGTGCTCTGTCTTCATTGTTAGAGTTCTCCCTGTGCAAGTTTGTGTAGTGCTGGCTGCAGCTGCCTTGAAATTCTTCTTTCATCTAGTGACTCTGATTTAGCTGATTAATTATTTTGTGTCTTTCAGGCAAGGACTTAATTGGCGTCCAGAACCTGCTAAAGAAGCACCAGGCTCTGCAGGCAGAAATTGCAGGCCATGAGCCTCGCATTAAAGCAGTCACACAGAAGGGAAATGCTATGGTGGAAGAAGGTATGTCTCAATATTTTTTAACTCTGGCACAGTCTTTTGTTCTCTGGCCCAAGACAGATAAGAATTATTGCCTGATTTTTATCCTGGTAACAGGCAGATACCTGCTTGCAGGATGAACTCCTGGTCGTTCCTTTCACCTGAAAATAAAAATGGGTTGGTTCCTAGATGGGAACCTGTCATAATTTTGACAGATCTCTGTCTATTCTTGATGAACACTTGTTCAGCAATTTTGTGCCTATTGTATTTAGTCTCTATAGTTAAATCTGTTAAAGGGTTCTATCAGAGGTACATAATCATGATATGAGAGAGAATTCTCTAGAAAGACAGTAATTCTCGCTTTTAAATGAATAGGCATCTTTATTTCTGACTGGGTTTTTTTAACATGAAAATACAAAAAAAAAGCCGAAGGCCTGAAATAATATTTGTGTGCTGGCAGAACTCTGGAAAGAGATGACCTTTTCTGTTTCATCATTGAGAAATGTTATGGTGTCTCATTTTATTCCTAATGGTTAAGATATGCTAGTGCAGCTTGATTGGCAGGTTTGGTGTTTTCCAGTCTGAGGCAAAAGGACCAGCTAAGTCACGTTTTTGTAATTGTAGTCTAAATAGGCTTTAAATTAGTCTAATTTCTGTGACTTTGAAGAATTGCAAGTAATCTTCTAATATTTATTGGTTTTATCTGCTGAAGTCCTTCAGTTCCCTCTGCTTCTGTTCCATAGGACACTTTGCAGCTGAGGATGTGAAAATCAAACTGAATGAGCTAAACCAGAAATGGGATTCTCTGAAAGCCAAAGCATCTCAGCGTCGACAGGACCTGGAGGATTCCCTGCAGGCTCAGCAGTACTTTGCTGATGCTAATGAGGCTGAATCCTGGATGAGGGAAAAGGAGCCCATTGTAGGCAGTACAGACTATGGGAAAGATGAAGACTCTGCTGAGGTATTTGAGATTTTTGTTTAAATCAGTTTTGCGTAAATACAGTGAGGATTTGTCCCATGGTAAAAAAAAATGAGCTGTGATAATTTCAGGATTCTTAACAAAGAGGGCGTATTCTTGCATCAAGTAAGATTTTGGCTCTTAGTCAAAAGATGACATATTTTCCTGTGTCTTAGTTGCTGTTGCACATGAAGTTCTGCTGCTCAGGATATTAAACCAACTGTGAGGAAGCTTTACTTCTGTATTCACTCTTTTACAGGGTTTTGTTTTTTTTAAGTATAACAAAAATAATATCAG
The DNA here is from genome assembly GCA_037834095.1 of Argya squamiceps. Classification (NCBI taxonomy): domain Eukaryota; kingdom Metazoa; phylum Chordata; class Aves; order Passeriformes; family Leiothrichidae; genus Argya; species Argya squamiceps. Next base: position 13,970,652 of record JBBMKD010000022.1, read on the forward strand.
CAAATTCCTCATGGGATGAGCATTTCAGTATGAGTCTGGTTTTCATCAGTTCATTAGTCTGGAAGTAATTTTTTTTGTCTGGCTTTGTTTTATTGGTATCATTCTGCAGTCAAATACCATGTCCCAGGCAGTGCTGACTGACATTTTATCAACATGAAGTGCAGTTTAAAGGCACACTTTAAACTTAGCTATCACTCTGGAAATAGTTATTTCTGGTCAGAGCGAAGGAATGTTGCTGAGATAAGGTAGAGGCAAAGCACCAGAAGCATTAGGACCACTATCTAGCCTGTGAATAAATAGAAGCGATTGTTCCCAATGAGAGTCACAAGGCTGGCAGCTCTGGAAAATCCACGTTCCCTTTGTATGGAGTTGAAGTATATATTTTAAGCAGGGGCATATTTGTAAAATGGCAAGGTGTTCATGTTGTTATTATCATCCACTTTCAGGCTCTTCTGAAGAAACATGAAGCTTTGATGTCTGATCTCTCCGCTTATGGCAGCAGCATCCAGGCATTGAGGGAACAGGCCCAGTCATGCAGGGTAAGGACAGAAGCTAATCATGTACCTAAAATTCATGGGTCAGCAAAAGGTAAAAACAAAGCTCAATAACAGTTGTTGGTTTTGAGAGCTTATTGCAGACTGTGCTTGATTTTCTCAAAAAATTAGCAGTCTGTTTTTATAATCACAAGACAGCTGTATTGTTTTGAAATAAAACAATTTAATGTGGTGGTTTTCATGGTTTGAGCCCAGACAGCACCTAAACTGACTCTCCAGTAACTTTAACTAAGGCTGAAGTCTATTCTAGGACAACATTGATATAATAAACATGGAGCAGCTCATATTTTCTTTTGCTCTTTTATTTTTAGCAACAAGTTGCTCCCACAGATGATGAAACTGGAAAAGAGCTCGTTCTGGCGCTCTATGATTACCAGGAGAAGAGTCCCCGGGAGGTTACAATGAAAAAGGGAGATATCCTCACCTTACTCAACAGCACCAACAAGGTGAGTTCTGGCCTCCTGCTTTGCTGCACTGCTTGGCTCCCTCAGTGCTGTGTGTTCTGTTTGGTTTTGGCACATTTAGCCCATGCCCCCATTCAGAACTTCAGCTGAACCTCTTCATTTCCATCACTTCTGTACAGCTGCCAACAGCTGACAGGGTACATGTCTGTGGACTTTAATTCCCTGATGTGGAGGAATTTTTGGCCAAATTCAAGGGGAGACAAGGGAGTAAGATCTCCATCTTCCTAGGGCAGTTTGTCTGAAATTATCTCTATAGTAAGAGCATAGTGTTGAGAGCATCACTGTTTTCCTTGTTAATAGAAGTCTCTGATTTGCAGCATTCAGTTGCCCAGCATTCTTTATGTTTGATGATGGCCTCACAGTGGTTGCTGTGTGGTTTTTTGCTTCCAGGACTGGTGGAAGGTGGAAGTCAATGACCGTCAGGGATTTGTACCAGCTGCCTATGTGAAAAAACTGGATCCTGCCCAGTCTGCATCCCGAGAGAACCTGCTGGAGGAGCAGGGCAGCATAGCACTGCGACAGGAGCAGATTGACAACCAGTAAGATCTAACTGATGAGATATGACACTGCCAGCATTAGCTGGCTTGGCCTTTGCTTCACAGATTGCCACCAGCTTAGGTTAATGCTTCTTACACTAGGGAGTAATTATTGGAGCAAAACAAGGGGCTCCTTTGCCAGAGGCACCAGATTCAGTTGTTTTATTCCTACTCTAGATTTTCTTGTTGCTTTTTCCATTTTTAACCGTTAAACTCATGAAACTAGAGCTCAACTTACTGTCTGACTTGAGCATTTTATGTGTTTCTTTTGTTGTTGTACCTAACTACTTAAACTTGTTTGTTAGTTATATATATGTCCTAAGCAACTCTTGTATATGTAGTTGTCACTTCTTAATGTGTGATCTGCTTTGAAAAGCTTTCTTAAATTTGATTCCATTGAGTACAGTGCTCTCCCTATACAGGGCTGCCTCTGGAGGTGCCCTCCTTTTCAGCTGGGGCCACTTTGCTGCTAGCTCATCACTTTTTTTCCTGAAATGTGGTGCCAGTATTTTTTGCCATTATAGAAGCTAAAATGTGTTCCCCCCTTCTTTTTTTTTTTCAATATTTATCATCTTTTTTAAAAGAGCAACATATCATTGCAAACAGAAAACTGCAAGGCTGCTTGGTAATGACCTTAAAGCACATGGTGGCTGGAGATTAATTCAAGCAAGGGCTGTGGGTGATAGCTGTGAGTGCTGGCTTTTCTTATCAAGCCACCTGAAAGCCAAAGCTCAAAGTTTTCTGTATACTCCCATCTGTTTGTGCAGCTACGCTGTCATTCTGTGTGAGAATTTCCTCCCACTCAGTTGTGTTGAGTCATCAGTTATTACAGTGCCATGCAATAATTACTAGCCTTAGCTCTTGAATTAAAAAATTTAAATAAAATCACACAAAAAAACTCTACCAGCCCATAACAAAAAACCTTTTTACCAGCATGAAGGAAAAAATGCTGGAAAATTGTGGCACATTGGTCAGGATTTTAATAATATAATTCCCTCTATGGGTTTGCATTATGGCTTTTAGTAACTAGAACAGGGTGCCTTATTTTAGAGCCAAGGAGAGGGGACCACCTTTTAGTTTCCAATCTCATGGCACAATAATGAGGAAATGAGGAGACCTTATAGAGAGAGCTCAACTGTACTGCTGAGGTTTCCTTACATGAATTGTACTCCTGGTCTGATTTGCTTTGTTTGCTTCTGAGCAATACCTAATTTCCTCCATTTAAATGTGAACTCTTACTCATCTCCTACCACAGACTAGCCACGGATGGAGCTGCTGCTTTCATTATTTTTGTTAATCTGACTAATTTTTCGCATGCGTTTGCTGTGCTCCCTGTCTGTGCAGGACTCTCATTACTAAGGAGGTCGGCAGTGTATCTCTGCGTATGAAACAGGTCGAAGAACTGTGAGTAGGATTAGCCCTTTCCTAAATCATGCTGTCTCCACACTGTCACTGTTCATCCTCCCTTTATTTCTTTCTTTGGGAACGCTGCTCCAAAGAGACATGAAGGAGGCCATTTCTGCAATGAGGATTAGTTTAGGATGAATGTGGTGGTTCTGTGTTTCCTCTGTTCCTCACAACCAGCTTCTTATCTTGCTGGGCACCTCTGTGCTGCTAAATTGGTTCATGTTTATTCCATCATGCTGGTTTTGCTTACCAAAGAGGCTTTAGGGCTATCCAGACTGTTTTCCTTTAAAAGCATGTCCTGCGTTTTCCGCGGTGCAGATAGAAATATTAGTTTGTTTATAAAAATATATATAAAATACATCTATCAAGTATTGCATCACATCTGAATGTCTTAAGAGTTTGGGAAGGGTGGGGCTGTCATGGTTTGTCATACAAAATAACATTCATGCTGGGTAGTCTAAAAGCATTATTTATATAGTGATTATTTCTTTATTTTAACAATAACTAAATTTTGAAACCTGTGTTCATGTGTCCTGGAAAAGATATCAAGTTTGCATCATACTGGTGGAAGTTTCTGGGAAATCCAAACTCAGTGTTCCTTGGCTGTGCCTGGCTTTTCATAGCAAATGTATTTCTTGAAAATTAAAAGTGAAACTTTTATGTAAATCTCTCAAATGTTACAAAGCAACTCTGAAGTTAGGTCTGCTTCTGAAAGAGTTTTGCCCCAGATCCTCTATGAGCTTTACAAGTATTTAATACCTAGTGTTGTTTGCTGAGGCAAGCAGCTGTGGTTAGAGCAGGCTTCAAAATAGGGTAGAAAGTTTCTATTTAAACCTAATATAAAATATTCTTAGTTCCTTTCTGCCCACTCTTAAACTACAGTAAACAGAAAGCCACAAAGTCTCTGCTTCCATGGAAGAAGAGCTGATTTATCAGTTTGGTATATAGATATTACAGCCCAGGATACTGAGGGTTTTTTCAGGAGACTTTGTCATCTCTGAGCTGTTGGTTAGGAAATGCTGCAGGATTGAACTCCTCAAGCTGGGAGGTTGTAGCCTCTCAATATGTGCCCTTGTGCTTCAGGGTGAGAAATGAAAACATCCCCATTTGAGGCCCCTCCAGATACATCAGCATTATCTGGTATTATTTGATTTAATAACATCAAAAAGAATATGCTTAATAATAAAAATCTATGCTGCTGTTGATCACTGTGGTAGGCTGATGTCCAAACTGATTCAGGACATTAGAAACCCTTCCAGATGCAACTAAAACGTTTCATCTTCTGGAATACTCAAAATAAAGTAAAAATGAGTATTAGGAGGGTGATTTGTCTGAATGTAGGTTTTTAAAAAACAGGCATTATGCCTTGCTAGAGAGATTGTAATTCAGTATCAGTGACTGCAAAACTGCTCTTGGCTTTTTTCAGCAATACCTTGGGAAAGGTCTTGTAGGTTCATCTGTGTCTGGTCGATTACAAGGTGGTTTTAAATGACTGGCTGATCTTAAGAGATTTATTTGTCTGTGCACACCAGTTTAAACATTTTTGAAGTTTCACTTTGTGTCTGTTCTAATGTAAAGGAGGTGATGTTGAGAATACCACAGATACAAAAAGTGTCCATGAAATGAGTTTTCTGGATTTCCCAGTTGAATATAGGTGTGTTATCAAAGATACACATCTTGCTTAAACATTCAGCAGATTTTGCACTGGAAAATGGCTAGTGAAGATGTTTATGTCCTAAAGCTTGGAGGCTGGTGGATTTTCATAATCAGATGGCAAACTTGATGTACTCTAGGAAAATATCTCTTGGCAAGTAAGAGCCTATGGAGTTATTCCTGCCCTGCAGTGATACTGCAGTTTAAGAACCTACCCCAGCCAAGGCTGTGATCTGGGTTTGCATTTGCCCAGTGAGTTGTTGCATGTGGAAGTTCCCATTTTGGTGTGCAATCCATGTGGAGGAGAAACATGGACAGTCTTCATTCCCAACTGCACATGAGTAGCTCATCCTGTAGCAGAACAGGGCATAAGTTCAGGGATTCCCCATTTTTGGGGACCCCAGGACTTGGGAAATTCCTATGATTGGACTCAATTCCATCTGACTGTTCCCTGCTTTCCTTTCCTGCTTGTCCCAGGTATCACTCTCTCCTGGAGCTGGGAGAAAAACGTAAAGGCATGTTGGAAAAAAGCTGCAAGAAGTTCATGCTTTTCCGTGAAGCCAATGAGCTCCAGCAGTGGATCAATGAGAAGGAAGCAGCTCTCACCAGTGAGGAAGTGGGTGCTGATCTGGAGCAGGTGGAGGTTCTACAGAAGAAATTCGATGATTTTCAGAAGGTATGTTGTGATGTTGCATAATGTGTGTGTTAATTTTGCCCTTTCCCTTCAGGCTTTCTGATCAGGTATCCATGACAATTCTTCATAGCTGAGTAGGAAACATGGTTTTGATTGGACATAAAAGGTCCATAGAAGGCATATATGAATTTTTTATTTTATTTTGTGAGGATAAAGAATCCAACATTGAAGTGTGTTCAGTTTGATTACATTCCCCAGATTGGTCCATGCTTCCCAGCTTCCAGAGATCTGAAACTCTTTCAACACCTTGCAGTAGAGTCTGCCAAGCTTTGGAGGAATTTCAGTTTGTGTAAAGCATAACCTTCAGTTAAGCTATTCCTATTGAAAGGAAAGATGTATTTGGTTTCCATTTGTAGAGTTATTTCCCTGAGATATGGGGGGAAGAAAATCTGGCAGCTGGGATTCCCTGGCACAGAGTCTCTGGGAACTCACTGTGCTCAATCCCTGCTGTTCACACTCTGGGCTCTCCTGGTGAGCCACCTTGTTCCACGTGCTTTGCTTGGGTGAATTTTAATGCTGGGCTATTTCCCTGTTGTGTGTAGGATCTCAAAGCCAACGAGTCACGCCTGAAGGATATAAACAAGGTTGCCAAGGACCTGGAGTCAGAAGGACTGATGGCAGATGAAGTACAAGCAGTACAGCAACAGGTGCTCCTTTTCTCTGCCTTAATCTAATCTTAAGAAGCAAAAGATTTTCCTCCTTTCTTATGTCTGTTGTCTTTGTCTGGCATTGCAAGATTCAGGCTGTTCTCTAGTGTGGCCATCCCAAGAAGACCTTTAGAATTATATTTTTTAATAATGCTAGAGCAAATGGCAGCCGCACCTAGAGCTGTTTCCTTTCTTTTTTTTAGGAATTGAAAGTCTTTACAATAATATTAAAAATCATGGAGAATCCATGCATTAACTTTGCTTCATATAAATTTGAAATTTCGTCTTTATTTATTTGTGGGAAAATAGGTGAGGAATGCTAGGGAAAAAGAGAAATAAAATAAAGTTCAGTTCTGAGTGGAGGGGGTTTGTGGGTTTTCTGTTTTGGTTTGGGTTTTTTTGGGGTTTTTGACAGCTTTTTACATACTTGTGCTGTAAAAAATTTTATCCTGTGCCAACTAAGTATGAATGAAGCATGTTAGGAAAAACATTCTTTCTGTTAGAAAATAACAAATTGTCCTCTCTCCTTTGCAGGAAGTCTATGGGATGATGCCCAGGGTAAGTGCTAATTTCTGAGGTGGATGGAGTGGCAATTGTAACAGGTTTGGGATGTACAAGAAGTTCAGCCACAATTGTAGTTCATTTTCATGATGGAACTCACTAATGACTTTGAATGGACATTCAAAGATTATTTTATCTCCATGATCCCTTTATTTCCTGAGTGTCTTGCCCCACATCACAGATTTAAACAAGCAGCATAACCCAAACTGATACAAATACTTGCATGAAAAAATGTATAAACTTTGTTAAGGATTGAACACAGAGATATTGTTAAGATTTTTTTACTGTATTCTGATAGTTTTAGATTCTGCTTCATATTTAAAGCTGTTTCTTCACATTTTCAAACAGGATGAAACTGATTCTAAGACAGCCTCTCCTTGGAAGGTAGGTGTCATTGCATAGTAACTCACAACAAGAAAATAAAACAAAAACTACAGCACATCATCTTTTTTAGACCATTTGCTTCTCCTGTGCCATAGAAATTGTCAACAGCCTGGTTTTTACCTCTGCTACAGAATTCTATTTAGTTTTGAGCTTGTACTATGAGAGTGATTGCAGTTTCTGGGCAGTAGATGTTGAATAATCCCTTGTTCACTTTGCATGAGTTCTTTGCTTTCTGCTTGCTACAACAAAAATGTTTCTATTCCTCATGGTCAAAACCATTCATGTCAATACTCCTTTAGTGAGGAATATGCTGTATCCCATTAGTCATCTCTGGCTCATTTACTACAATAGTTAGAAGAAGCCTTTCTCCATTCATTAGAGGCTTATAATGGAAGAGCTGTCACCTGCTAAAGCACAAAAATATCTTAAATATTTTTTAAATTATCCAACGTTGTGTTTTCCCTAGTGTTTCATTCCCATGTGTTATGTCTTGCATCCACCCTGTTAGACTTTAAAGCTGCTTGTACATCTTTTAAGCTGTGTGAATGTGAGGAAACCAGGTTAGTATGCAATATTTGGACAGAAAATGTAGCCATTTCACCAGGAACTGGTGGCTTTTAAAGTATTTTTTTGCAAATTATAAACATGTACATTGAGTTCTAAGAGTCTTATAATAACCTAACAAACTGAATAAGATTCTGGGATTTTTAATTCATGTATTCAATGTTGCCTTTAAATTTCCTCTTTGTCCTCATTAAGATTTCTTTGCTTCAGTTTACACTAACATGACAGTGCTCACTTGTGAACTCTGCCCTATAACACCTTAGGTATTACAACCAATTATTCTTAATTGCTTTTGTAATTTACTTACATTGTCTGTCTTAGTGGTTTCTATTTGATTTTTTTAAGTTCTTTTCTTTCAGTCTGGTTTTGCTTTTGGTTAGAGTTGACTTCAATGCTGTATTTTTTATTTCTGCCTTTTCACACAGTCTGCACGTTTGATGGTACACACTGTGGCAACCTTCAACTCAATCAAGGTAATTCCACAATTTTCTCGGACCTGATTTAGAAGTTGTGAACATTTTTTACCCTTCTTTTCCATAGTCTTTGTCTTTCATTAAGCTTTATAAACTCTTTCGAATCAATTTATTGAAAGAAGCATTAATATATACAGTGTTTGCTTCTCAGGTTACATCACTGTCTTTTTGTATACATAAAATCATTTGGTTTTACAGCTCAGGAGAAACCCTTCAAATTATTTTATGTAACTAGGCTATCTGAATTTGTGCATTCTTCTGGAATTAAGCAGAATTTAGTAACCTTCACCTGTAGTGAAAGGCCAATCTTGACTTTTCCCTCATCCAGGAGCTGAATGAGCGCTGGAGATCCCTGCAGCAGCTGGCAGAGGAGAGGAGCCAGTTGTTGGGCAGTGCCCACGAGGTCCAGAGATTCCACAGGTGAGGGGTTTGTGTGGTCTTGAGTCAAATGCTTTGTCTCTCAACAATTCTAAAATACAACAGGACCTGTTCTAAACAAATCATATTCAACCCCCAGCTTGTTCAGTGGAGGGTGCTCTTTTAATTCTCTTTTTGCCTTTCCTTCCTTCAAATCAGAGATGCTGATGAAACCAAAGAATGGATAGAGGAGAAGAATCAAGCATTAAATACAGACAACTATGGGCATGACCTGGCCAGTGTTCAGGCTCTGCAGCGCAAACATGAAGGCTTTGAGAGAGACTTGGCAGCTCTGGGAGACAAGGTGAGATTCTGAGGAAGAAAACTCAAAAGCTTTCTTTTTACCTACCAGAAATGATTGAACTCTAGCTGTTCTCTGTCTTCATTGTGTTCATTTCCCTTTCTCTAATCCTAGGTGAATTCTCTTGGTGAAACTGCCCAGCGTCTGATCCAGTCACATCCAGAATCTGCTGAAGATCTCCAAGAAAAATGCACCGAGTTGAATCAGGCTTGGAATAGTCTGGGAAAACGAGCTGACCAGCGCAAAGAGAAGCTGGGAGATTCTCATGACCTGCAGCGTTTCCTCAGTGACTTCAGGTAGTGATTATTCCCCCTCTCAGTTTGTTTATTATTAGTGAATTTACATGGCTTATTGTTCCACAGGAATATTTCTGTGAAGGGTTCAGAAAAGAACTGTTCTCCCTGTTGTGACTTATTTCAATGGAGGGAGGGAAAAATTCCCTATTACTGTGTGTTCACAGGGACCTCATGTCTTGGATCAATGGGATCCGGGGCCTGGTCTCCTCAGATGAACTCGCAAAGGATGTGACTGGAGCTGAAGCTTTACTGGAAAGGCACCAGGTATGTGAAAGATAAGTGTTTTGTAAACATCAACAAGTGTTTTTTTCTGACATTTTCCAATTAGAATTCCAAAAATAGATCAGTTCCAGCTCTGATCATTAAGCAGCACATGTCTTCCTTTGCAGGAACACCGCACAGAAATTGATGCAAGAGCTGGCACTTTCCAGGCATTTGAACAGTTTGGACAGCAACTTTTAGCCCATGGACACTATGCCAGCCCAGAGATCAAAGAGAAACTGGATATTCTGGACCAAGAACGGACAGACCTGGAGAAGGCCTGGGTCCAGCGCAGAATGATGCTGGACCAGTGCCTGGAACTACAGGTACTCTGCTGCAGTTTGGATAAGAGAAATAACTCCTGTTTTCATTTAAAAGTTTATCATTTCATGGTGATAACAGTGCTCTTGATCTGTCTTGCTCATATTTTGGATTTTTTTCTTCCCAGCTGTTTCATCGGGACTGTGAACAAGCTGAAAACTGGATGGCTGCCCGGGAGGCTTTCCTAAATACAGAGGATAAAGGAGACTCCTTAGACAGTGTGGAGGCACTCATCAAGAAACATGAAGATTTTGATAAAGCAATCAATGTCCAGGTGAGGAGTGTAGCTGAAGTAAGGGGAAAATAGTTTCCTTTTTCCCATGTGAATTATTAGCAAAAGGAGTTCCTGCCATGTATGGCTTCTAAAGTTCAGTTTTGCATATTCACACATGTGGAATTTTCTGCAGATTAGAAGCAGCTAATGCAGATCAGGATGTATTTAATTGCCTACAGACAGTGTAGAAATAGTGGCAAGTATTTGTGTAAATTTACTGAGTCGAAATTACTTTTTCTCTTTATTTGGGGCAGATAAAAGTATATTTCCAGATTCTTGTAGCAGAAAGCTGCCTAAATTTATTGAGAGATCATACTGCTGAAGTTTTTAGCCCAAAAGATCCTATTTTCCTAAATGCCACAGGTGAAAAGTTTTAAGTTGAACTTTGCAGTCCTGGAGAAGAGAGGCTTCCTTCATAGGATCCCAGTAATGTAAATTGAAAGAAGATAAAAAGGCTTGTTCTGTTCCAGACATTGCTCATCATTTGACTTTAGGGAACCACAGTTCTAATTCATGGTTTCTGGTTTGAATAGGAAGAGAAAATTGCTGTCCTGCAGTCCTTTGCTGACCAGCTGATTGCTGCAGATCATTATGCCAAGGGAGTCATCGCCAGCAGACGCAACGAGGTCCTGGACAGGTCAGTGCTGCCCTGGGAGGAGAAGGCAGATGACTGGAAATCCTCTTTAGGGATGTTCTGTAGCTGTTGGAGGTGATGCCTCATGTGACTCTGGTGTTTTGTTCATTGTATGTGTCAAATTACTGCAGGTGGCTTCGTCTGAAAGCCCAAATGATTGAGAAGAGATCGAAGCTGGGAGAGTCTCAGACCCTCCAGCAGTTCAGTCGTGATGTGGATGAAATAGAAGCCTGGATCAGTGAAAAGCTCCAGACTGCAAGTGATGAGTCCTATAAGGATCCCACAAATATCCAGGTGAATTTGGTTCTTGGCATAAAAGTCAGAATATCACTGTTAACTTTGCAAGGCCTCCTCTGATTTGAAGATCCTTACTCAGGAATTCTTGTTCAGAGCTGACAGAACAGTGCATCATGTTGGACATGTTCTCCTTTTAACAAGGAGAAAATGGAAGTTACATTATGCATGAAAGGAGACCCAAAATAGGACTAGGTTAGTAATTATTCATGCATATAATTAATTATTCATGCATATAATTAATAAGATATGTGGTATCTACAGCAGAAAGTTTCCTAAAGAAACCCAAGTGGCTGTTGTGTCTCTCTCCCAGCAGCTAGACAATAATATAAGGAAATGGAATTCTAGGGTCTCTACTCTTTTACATTATAAAATGTGAAATCTCATTTGTTTTTCAGTATTAAGGAATAAAGTTGCCTCTTATGTTTTAATTCTGGTTTATGAAGTAGTATAAATGCACTGAACTACTTCTCTCAATCTGTTTTATAGCTTTCCAAACTGCTGGTAAGTAGTTTGGACTAGCCCTGGTATGTGAATTTCTTTTCTCTGTATAAGCTTCTGTGTAAGCCCAAGCTCTGGTTGCTGCTCCATCCATCAGTTCATGCAATCTCTTTGTTTTCTGTTAGTTCTTGACCTTCATCCAGGTACAGCTGTTGATCCTCGTCATATGGGTGTGGCTTTTTTGTTGATTCCTATTCAGCATCATTTATTTCTGTATTTGTTTTGCAGGTGTTCTGCATGATCTGTTTAATTTATGCTGCATTAATGATGTAGTTTAGGCTTTTTTAGGAATTAGCCCATAGGAAAATGGGGTTCTATTCCCCTTTTTCAGAAATTTGGATTTTGGATCATCACTAGTGATGATTTAACACAGGTGATAATGGCAAATCCTTGAGCTTGTGTTTGTAGAATCAAATGCTGAAGATGGAGGATTCAGTAATTGATTGATTGGCTTAGTTCTTGCAATAGCATGGAAGGGAATAAAGCAGAACACTCCAAAAAAAGAGATGGTACCAGATGGAAAACTGACAGCACTTGTGAGGATCTAAGGAGTGGAGTAAAATGAGGATATGGGGAGGGAGAAGATAGAACAAAGAAAGGGGAAGCTAGCAAGTAAAGAATTAAAGAATCATTTGTTACTTCAGTGTGTGATACGTTAAATTTCTATTTTTTTTAGTTGGAAAAAAGATTATATTAAACTAGAAAGGCTTGTCTGCAATTTGTTGTCATGGTAATTATATGGAGATATGCAATTGGCAGCTTTTAAATTGAATTTTCCAAGTTGGTAGATCTAGCTTTGAAGGGTTTGCATTTATAATCTCAGGATTTGAGATTTACAGTTCCCAAAATGAAGCAGTTCATGCAGAATTTCTCATACCAGCACTATAGTATTTTTCCTTTTTTATTTTTGATCTAACATTTCCTTTCATTCCATTCTCTAGGACACTCTCTACCCATGTCCAATGTCACTAGCATTTCCAGTTTATACTTGCAAATTCTGTCTTGTCACTTTTGTACTGTTGTCATATTCCTGGTGGGTGGATGGATCAGGGATACATGAGAGCTGCACACTCCTTCCCACACCAAGGCTCCTGTTGTTCTCATGGTGCTCTCAACTTGGCAGAGAAAAATTCTTACCAAATGATTCAGTTACATTTTTATAGAAGTTTTTTGCTGTTAATTCAGTATTTTTATATCTGTATAATGAGGCTGTGTATGACTAATATCACAAAGGTGCAGAAAGCAGATAAGCTGGAGCAGTGATTTCTGTTAATTACTTATAGATAAGGAAGGGAAGTAGGAATTTGTGCAATTACTGTAGGAGTAGAAAGGATGATCTACTCTACTCAAGGTATGTGTAATTGCTGCTTTTCAAAGGGGTGCATTGAAAACCAGGAATCTTTACTGCAGTGGCAGCTCAGCTCAGTGCAGGGAATTTTGCATTGGCACCTGTGAAATGCAGAACATGCTGCCAGATTTCTGTATCAGCTCACCCACAGTTTTGCCAGGTCAGAACTTGGTGGTTACTCAGGTAATGAGAGTAACCACTGGAGCAAGCAATAAATACCCTACCCTGAGAGAACTTCTTCAGCTCAGTCTGTGCACAAAGCTGATGAGAAGCCCATGAGAACAATGGAGGAGCCCTTTGTGCAGTGCCTGACGGTGTTGGGTTTGTCCTTGCAGAGCAAACACCAGAAGCACCAGGCCTTTGAAGCCGAGCTCCACGCCAACGCCGACCGCATCCGCGGCGTCATCGACATGGGCAACTCCCTCATCGAGAGGGGCGCCTGTGCCGGCAGCGAGGATGCCGTCAAGGTGGGCACCTTCAGCTCTTGCTTGGCTCTGCTTTGAGCTGTGTTTGGGTAACTGAGGCAGGACACTGTCCCTCTAGAACAAATCTTGCTTTACAGAAGCCTTTGTATTTCAACTTGTAGATCAGGTGAATTATTCTGCTGCGGTATCAAGGAGGATAAATTTTCTGTTCCTCTGATTGAGGTGTAAATTATAACTAGGCAGCACGAAATAGTGACTCTAACTTGCATATCTGGAATTAGCAGCCAGACTTCCACCATGTTCTGGTTTTGTATTTATCAGAACTCTTTTCATGTTTCATTTACTTATCTTTCCTGCTTTCTGACAGGCACGCCTGGCTGCCCTGGCTGACCAGTGGCAATTCCTGGTACAGAAATCAGCAGAGAAGAGTCAGAAACTGAAAGAAGCTAATAAGCAACAGAATTTCAATACTGGAATCAAGGACTTTGACTTTTGGCTTTCAGAGGTAATAAGATGGGAAATAATTACTTACAAAGTGTCCTTTTTCAGTTTTTATTACCTTTGCTGATGTTAGATTTTTTGGAGCACTGTTTACCTTTGAGCAAGTCTAGGTTTATTTAAAAAAGAAACTATTACTAGTAAAATTCTTGTGTGTGTGTTCATGTTATTAGTTACAAACAGTAAAGGTGAGAAGAAGCAAATTTGTATGGAACCTTTTAGGTATTAAACAGGTGACAAGGTAAAGGTTTCAAAGAAAATTGAGAAGCAATTTGCATGGTTTTAAAGCATGCAAAAACATAAAAAGAGTTTGTGAAACACAATTTGTTCTTCATTCTATGTTTCCTTCTCCATCCCCAGGTGGAGGCTTTGTTGGCATCTGAAGACTATGGGAAGGACTTGGCATCAGTTAACAACCTTCTGAAAAAACACCAGTTACTGGAAGCTGACATATCTGCTCATGAGGTATTTATTGCTTTCCCTTTTAGTTTTGGAAGATAAATCATAGAGAAAAGCAAATTCTATAGGTACAGCTCCTGATACCTGCTGCAGTCACAGACTTGAAATGTGGTTTTAACAAAACCTGTGACTGCGAGTCAGATTCTGATTTTCATCCTGACATAATGAGCACAGAAACGAGCTCTGAGACATCCCTGCTCTCTCTCCCCCTGTGTCCAGGACCGCCTGAAGGACCTGAACAGCCAGGCTGACAGTCTGATGACCAGCAGTGCCTTTGACACATCCCAAGTGAAGGACAAACGTGAGACCATCAACGGGCGCTTCCAGCGCATCAAGGGCATGGCCAGCGCCCGCCGCGCCAAGCTCAACGAGAGCCACCGCCTGCACCAGTTCTTCCGGGACATGGACGACGAGGAGTCCTGGATCAAGTGGGTGTTTGGGGAATTCTGGACTTGCCAATGACACTCATGGCCTTTAGTGTGGCTTTAGAGCTGCCTTCCAACAACTGTGTGTCTGTAGGAGATCACCTTTGCTGCCATTCCAGAAAAACTGTTCTGAGTGTGGTTTCTTATCTGGATTTTCTTTGGTCAAATCCCACTAAGCAGAAAAACACCGTTTAGACTCAGACATTTCATTCTAGTCTTTTTGGGAAAGATCCTACCAAAAATTCAAACCTTTTTCCATTTCAAGTACTTTCTTGATTCTAGCCAGTTGTTGTAATCAATCTAGTGGTCTTTCCACATTGGTGTTCGTACCTCAGGAGGAGGGAAGGGCATGAGGCTGATAGAAAACATTCCAATTAGAGCACTTCTTTTGTCATGCTTTTAAAACAAACAAAAATTGGACAACTTTACAAAAGACATCTATATTTTTAAAAAGAAAGCAATACAGAGGATTTCTGTCCTTCAAAGATAAATGATGGGCCCTCTGTCACCTTCTTTACCTCATACAGGAATGTGCTGCCAAGAGCCACTTGCTGTTTGCTAGCAGCTTTTTACATCCAAGATCTTTGTGCAATGCAGAGCAGTTGTGTATCTAAGTGTTTTTTTCTCTTTGTCAGGTTAGACCTTTAGAAGTAATTTTCGTATTTTATCTTTCTCCCTTCTCTGTTGAATTTAGAGAGAAGAAACTGTTGGTTAGCTCAGAGGACTATGGCAGAGACCTGACTGGTGTGCAGAATCTGAGGAAGAAACACAAGCGCTTGGAAGCAGAATTAGCTGCCCATGAACCTGCTATCCAGGTAAATGCCTCTCCCTTTATGTGAGACATAATGTGACAGACTTCTCTATAAGCAGCACCTTTCATGATTGTGGAAGAGATGAAAGCCAGCAATAGTTTTGCTGGATCCCAAACAATGCACATGAGGAGGGGAGGTGATGTTCCAATAACTGTTTCTCTGCAGGGTGTACTGGACACGGGTAAGAAGCTGTCGGATGACAACACAATTGGAAAGGAGGAGATACAGCAGAGACTGGCTCAGTTTGTGGATCACTGGAAAGAGTTAAAACAGTTGGCAGCTGCTAGGTATGAATTTCTGTAAAATTCAGTATTAATTCAAAGTTACATGGATTCATAATGGTCAGATTTACAGAATTTCAGGGTATGGATTATTAGGAATATGATGTAACAGCATCTATCACTGATCACAGACTCTACAAGTAGAGTATTGACAATGTTCCTCAGTAGAAACATGAGCCTCTTTTTAAGGTATATGTTGTGTTTAGCCTTTTCTTGCACCAGTTGGAAACTGCAGGCTTGCAATCAGCTGACTTTAAGCCACTACTAGGAGGTTTTTCCTGATTAGAAATTATTGGGAGAGAAATTGCTTCAGTCCTTCAGGCTTTGTAGTCCAAGGAATTCCTGGAGCTGCAGCCATGGCTCCTTCTGGGAGAGTGAAGGGTAAGGGGTCAGGTTCTGCACATTGTTTTTATATCTTGGATCTCAATGCCATAAAGCAACACTGAGAAGTTTTACCTTCCCCACACAGGGGTCAGCGTCTGGAGGAGTCTCTGGAGTATCAGCAGTTTGTAGCAAATGTTGAGGAAGAAGAAGCCTGGATCAATGAGAAAATGACACTGGTGGCCAGTGAGGATTATGGGGACACACTTGCTGCGATCCAGGTATGGAGGAAGTTGTCAGCACTTTAATTGTTGCATTATTGTTGGTTAGAGCATAATAAACCTGTTCTTTAACTGTCTTTACAATTTAGAGGTTATTGTTGGTTCCTTTTGAAGGCCTACATTGTAAAAAATGTAAATTCACTTTATGAAAGCATCCCAGTAATGTTATTTCCTGTAGAAATTACTTGGAGTTTGATGTAGCTTTGCATCTCTTGACCTCTGATTGGAAGTCAGTCTCAGTTTCCTTTTGTCCACAGAAAACCAGTAAGTTGTGCTAACCAGTTAAGATTAATTTTTGACAGAAAAAGTTTATGCTAACTGATTTATAAAATTAATTGCTTTTTAATAAGTGGTGAGAAATTATTTTTAGAAGTGTCTGTATCTTGTATTTGCAGGGCCTGCTGAAGAAGCACGAGGCATTTGAGACTGATTTTACTGTCCACAAGGACAGAGTGAACGATGTCTGTGCTAATGGAGAGGATCTCATTAAAAAGGTGAGCATGAACGAGTAAAGAGAAACCTTCAAAGGCTCCCCAGGACATCTTCATGTTACAGTAGACTTGCTCTTCTCTGTCATGTCTTCGAAAAGAGCTCTTACTCATTTTTTGTGGCTGAATAAGCTGTTGGTTTTTTGCTTTCCAAAGCTGTTTCTGAGACAATATCTTTCAGCTGAAGTCCTTGCTCTGTCACCAACGTCCTCAATGCCTCAGATGACTTTAATATCATATGCCTATATTTTTTATCCCTGTCACATAGAACAATCACCACGAGGCAAACATCACTGCCAAGATGAAGGGGCTCAGAGGCAAGGTGTCAGATCTGGAGAAAGCAGCAGCTCAGAGGAAAGCCAAATTGGATGAGAACTCAGCCTTCCTCCAGTTCAACTGGAAAGCAGATGTGGTGGAGTCATGGATAGGTATGTTTTGTACTGGGGTACAATATTTGGTCACAAACAAACCACAAAAGGTCTCCAGTAGCTCCTCATGTGCTGTTGTAATAAGCAGACCTAAGCCCAGAGTAATCTGCAGTGCTGTCCCTCCTTTATGCTTTCGTAGCAACCTGATCTGGAGCAGAGGGAGAAAGGACATTTTTGCAAAATTTGTTTCATATTCCAGGAGAGAAGGAAAACAGTCTGAAGACAGATGATTATGGACGTGACCTCTCTTCAGTGCAAACCCTGCTCACCAAACAGGTCAGTGCTGATGCTGCTGCCACCCCATGAGGGAGAGACCAGCTGAATTCTTGTGAACACACACAAGAATCTGTGTTTGAAATACATGCAGGGTATTGGAAAAGCTAAAGAAAAATACAATCTAAAATATCTTTTGTTCTTTTAATGCTTCAGGAAACATTTGATGCTGGACTTCAGGCTTTCCAGCAGGAGGGAATTGCAAACATCACTGCTCTGAAAGACCAGCTGCTTGCAGCCAAGCACATCCAATCCAAGGCCATCGAGGCCCGGCATGCTTCCTTGATGAAGCGCTGGAATCAGCTGCTGGCTAATTCTGCCACCAGGAAAAAGAAACTTTTGGAGGCTCAGGAGCACTTCAGAAAGGTGAGTGGCCAACCATGGGGCTACAAAAATCTAATTGTGCACTTCATAAAAAATACACACTTGCAACTTCTGTAGCTTGTTTGTGCTTTTGCAGCCAATGATTTTGGAGATGCTGGAGAATTAACATAAGAATTTCTGAGATGCTTGCAAGGCAAACTCTTGCAAGTTAATTCCAGATGAGCTCATACAGAATATTTCCATTACTGAACAACTGGATTTTTTCTCTTTTCAAGGTTGAGGATCTGTTCCTGACTTTTGCAAAGAAGGCCTCTGCCTTCAACAGTTGGTTTGAGAATGCTGAGGAGGACCTGACAGATCCTGTGCGCTGCAACTCACTGGAGGAAATCAAAGCCCTGAGAGAAGCTCACGACGCTTTCCGTTCCTCCCTGAGTTCTGCCCAAGCTGATTTCAACCAGCTGGCAGAGCTTGATCGCCAGATCAAGAGCTTCCGTGTGGCCTCCAACCCCTACACTTGGTTCACCATGGAGGCTCTTGAAGAAACCTGGAGGAATCTGCAGAAAATTATCAAGGCAAGTCAATGAGGGAAAGATTTTCTTCATAGTTTATGGCCTTTCAGTCATCCCTAGAAGCTGTTCTCTGAGATAATGGGTACAAGAGTTTGTCACCATAATACAGTCAAAATACCTCAAAATTCGTGAGCAAAGAAAAATTGCCATTAGCTGTAAACTTGTGCTATTGTCAGTTGTTCTCATGGTTTTCCAAAGGCAAAGCATGTGTGTCTCACTTCCTAACTGTTATATAAGTTTAACTTCTCTGCTGTGCAATGAAGCAACTGCTGGTTCTGTTCAGTTCTCAGGACTTCATCTCAGCTGATAATTCAGAACTGCTTTTCTCTAGATATCCAGGACACTGAGAACTCAATCTTGTTTTGAGGCTTAGAACTGTGCTGGGCTGCAGCTTTTAGTTTTTGCTTTTTGTTACAGGATGAGACCAGGCCCTTTATTTCTCTGAAATTACTGTTGTTCCTTTCTCAGGAACGTGAATTGGAGCTGCAGAAGGAACAGCGAAGGCAGGAAGAAAATGACAAACTGCGTCAGGAGTTTGCTCAGCATGCCAATGCCTTCCATCAGTGGATTCAGGAGACCAGGTATAGTTTGTCCTTCCAGGACTTGCCCTTAGAGAATCCCTTAGGTAGTATTTGTGTGCATCCTTCATCTCTTTGGACTGTCAAAGTTGTAAATATCTCCTGCTCAGGAAAAACAGCTCATCAGGACTTGTCCATTCCCTCCAGCTGGGATTTGAAGGAGGCCCCATTAGCTACAGAGGAAATACAAGCCCTGAAACACCCAACTTTAAAAATGTTCCCATTTCTGATTTCATTTTCCTACAGTAATTCCAGTTATCCAGGACTTCATTTTTCTCCAGTTATTCCTGAACTAGGCTGCAGCACAGCTGGGGGATGGAGCACAAATAGCTCCAAGCAGACTCTGAAGTGCCAGCAGCATTTCTGTTAATGCCCCTTTTGTATTGAGTGGTGTATTGGGAATCTTACTGGAGTTCAAATAGGGAAAGATGTGAAAAGAGCTTAAAACTTCATCATCATTTCCCAGGGCTACTGTCTAATAATAACTTTCTCTAAGGAGTGGGAGTGAAGATTTAACTGTGTTAGAAATAAAAAGTCTCAAGGCTGAGCATTGCAGGTGCCTGCACTCAGTCAGTGCTGTTAGCAGCTCTGACAGGTTCTGGCTGGGGGTCAGAGGTGAGTTCTGTTCCATGTAACCCTGTGATTCTCTGTCTGTGTGTTTACAAATAGTTCTCTGTGTGTCTTCATGAAATAATGAAATATAAATATGATTTTTTAACTTTTTGATGTTTGCTTCCCACCCAAATCTCTATCCCTCTCTTACTGTCTTGTCTCTGTCCTGCTGCCTGATGTTTGGATCTTCACATTCTACAGGACTTACCTGCTAGATGGGTTAGTATTGAATTTTATATCTTTCAAATTTTGGTGGTGTGTTCTGCTCTGTGTGTTTTCTCCTGTCGTTTACATTGCTTGTGAAAGCTGTGCTCAAACCCCTCTTCTTTGAAAAGAACAACCTTTTGCTGAGGTGCACAGACACAGGAAACAAGATTTTGGAGTGGTTAACTATAAACCAGTAGAAACATAACAATTTCCTAGTCAAAAGCAGAATTACAACAGGCAGCCACTGGCACATCATGGAATTCCTGACTTTTGCTCTTGCTTTCTTTGAGGGCTTGCACAGGAAAAGCTGCTTAATTTAATTAATAAAAGCTATGTGAGAGTGTAGCTGCTTTCCAAAGGCAGGCTATTCTGACATTGCTAGTTTTTCAGCTTAAGAGACTTGCTTAGTGAAATAAAACATTTGACCATAACTGTTCTGAGAACAGTGAAATCTCCAAAGAATTGACTGCTTTTGATAAGGAGAAGGGAAGATTCTTACAATGTTTTGCTGAAATTACATATCTTAAAACCCTGTAGTTTGCAAATATGAACTGCCCATTTTTAATCTGCTGCAGAACCATGGCCCACACAGATTTTAGTCTTGACAGGAAAAAAACAACCTTCCAACATGAATCCAAGAAGCTGTTGGAGTTTGGCAGCAGTTTTAAGCCCACTCTATGTCCACAGCAATGGTTCCTGATGAGGATGTGTGCAGGCCATTTGTCTGGAAGTGGAAAGGAAATAATAAGATCTTTAAATGTTTTCAGACTACCAAAGCCTCTGCAAATGTGTCTGTCTGGTTAAATTCCTTCAGCAGGACGAGTCTCAGCACAGTGGAAGCTTTGTGATAAGATGTGATGTCAAATGCCAGCAGTCTCTGGGCCAGGGCAGAGGCTGTGTGTGAGCCTGTGCACAGGGCTGGAGGAGGCCAGGGCCTTGCTCCTGAAGATAAAACTTTTCCTAATAAAAGGGTGGAATCTTTGCAGATAATTCTGCTGCTTATTTGCTCTGTAAGGATCACAGTCTCTTGTGTTCTGCCAGATAAAAATAGTTTGGCCTGGTTTTGTTGTACAGTTTAATGGAAGCAAGCAGATTTTCCTGGAATGGATGCTGAATTCCCTGCTCCTTTGTCAAGTAGTGTTGTAGATTAGTTCTGGTATCCAAGGATGAGTGAACAGAAAGGAGCCATTCACTGAAAGACGCAGGGTCACAGTTAGAGATCCTCATGCCAGGCTCTTTTGTTGAACAAATTACCAGAGGGCTGCTGATATGCCAGGCAGAATTTGTCCCTAATTCTCTGTGAATAGATTAAAAACATGGATTTAGTTCCAAGAGGCACGGGCTGGGCTTAGCCTGGCTTGGCGAGAGGGAATGCAGAGCTTCAGGGAAGTGTCAGGAGAAGAGCTGCCATGCACACTCCTTGCTTTGCAGCTTGTGTGTGCCCAGCACTGCCTGGGAGGGGCGTTCTTTGGGGAAGGGAGTAAGGACAATTTGGAGTTTAAGAAAAAAATACTTTGAAACAGTCTATAGATGAGCTAACTGCAAAACTTCAGTTTGTCTCTTAGAGAGACTCACTTTTTTGTGACTTACATGAAAATAACAACGGTTTATTTTTGTGTATGTGCAACCAGCATTTAAATAATTTTCTCTCATTAAGTACTTGCTTGTGTTTGCTGCAAGGCAGTGCTGGCTTGGAGTGTGGTTCCACTGCAGTGGCCGTGTTTTGGTGTGTTCTTTCCTCTGTTCTTTCTTTCTTCCTTTTTGGAATTTACTTGGTTTCTTTCCTTTGACTAGCATAGCATATCGTCGTGTCATTCGTGTCTATCAGTATGAAGTTGGGGATGATCTATCTGGAAGGTTTTTTCCTCTTATTTTCTTACCTCACTTTGGTTTTCAAACGCACTCGTTAATTCCAAGGCTCGCTTTCCTTCCAACTAACTTTCACGGCTTAGAGATGCTTGGAGGTTTGTTTCCCTGTTGGTTCTTTCCACGGTTGGTTCCCAGCTTCCTGCTCGAGGCTCTGGGCGTGCGCTTCATCTCTAGGCGGGCGTCGAGTCTGAGCCTTAACCCTGTGGTGAGAAACACCCAGACGTTTGGTGCATTTTGGTTGCTACAGAGTGATTCAGCACTTGAAATCCACATTCTCCAGAAGCTCAAAAACATGTGGGAAGACAGAGTCCAGTGGGGATGAAAACCTGGTTTTAGTGACTGAAATACCAGAGATTCAGGCTTTAGGGACTTTAATACCCCAGAGTCAGAGGACACCCCACCTGCACAGCACCCAGACTCACTGTCCATGTGTGGGTCATCCAGTGCGAGCTCTCACCGTACGTGTTGGAAGGACAGAGATTCCCAAACACGGCTGCTTAGAGATTGCTTGGGATCTTGGGGTGGGGGAAAAGCAGCATCCAGAGACTGTCCATAGCTAGTCTGTATGAAGATCTTGGAGCCCCTGGCCACTGTGGGGACCTGCATGTAAAGCTCAGGGTGGAAATCACTGGGCAGAGTGGCTGAACCTCAGCTGCTCTGGGTGCAGCATGGAGAGATGGGGTGGGAAAGGCACCTTTCCACCAGGCACTACTGAGCAGCAGAGGTCTGTAGCCCTCTGCAAGGATTTTTCCACATTAAGATAACTTTTCAACCAAACCAGTAGTTCTCACCATCTTTTTTTACCCTCATTTTCCCCTTTGTAACACACCTTTGTAGAGCTCCTGTACCTGACTGCAAATACAGCCCATCCCCAGTGACTCACCTGCAGTTGGTGTGTGTGGTGTGTGCTGGGCACGGGGCAGGGGGTGGGACTGCACTAAATTCTAATTCCATGAGGTCCAGTAAAGCGGGTGCTTTGAGTCTGGCATGAAGTGTGGCTGCTGATCACGTTGCCTTTCAAATGGGGCTAGAAATTAACTCTGTATAGAAATAAGAATCAGACAAAATGTACAGTGTCAGTCTGAAATAGGATGAGTCAGAATAAACAAAACGCAAAACCAGTGTTTAAATATCTGTAAGGATTTTTCATTTCAAGGAAGGACTGTTAATTTCAAGCCCCACGTGCCATTTTTTTATGAGATAAGTGCCTTCTCTCACTGTTGTTCTGTGTTTAGGTCATGTATGGTGGAGGAATCAGGAACACTGGAGTCACAGCTGGAAGCCACTAAAGTAAGTGATGTTCACCTATGGCAAAAACAGCATTTTCAGCTGGCTTGGGAACACAGGGTGGGAAGGGAAATGCATGTTATTGTGTAGGAAAATCTTAATTGATTTTAGACATTTAGACACCTCTGGGATTATCTGTTTACATACCTGATCTTTACATACATTGCAGGCCATTAAACAACACTGGTATAGTTTTCCATATTTTTTCCTTTTTCTTAAAGGAAGTGGGGTAGGGCAGAGAGCGGATACAATATTTTCAACACATACCCTAATAAGAGGTTTTTTAGTCTCCAGAACTGGTTTGCCAGCCCTGGTTGGTAGTGAGCATGAAGATGAACATTGCTCTGAATTTAATTTCACAAATCCCAGTAGATGGACATAGTATAACCCTTCCTCCCCTGCCAGCCTCTCTTCTAACTTAAAGGTTTTATTTTGGTGCTCCATGATTTCTCTCCTCTTTACTCCCTTCTCACAGCGTAAGCACCAAGAGATCAGAGCTATGAGGAGCCAGCTGAAGAAGATTGAGGACCTTGGAGCAGCCATGGAAGAGGCACTTATCTTGGACAACAAATACACAGAACACAGCACTGTGGGGCTGGCACAGCAGTGGGACCAGCTGGACCAGCTGGGGATGAGGATGCAACACAACCTGGAACAGCAGATCCAGGCCCGGTAATGCCCCACGTGTGGTTTGAAGTGTCTGACTTGGGCTGAGAGAAAGACAGGAGCCACAGCTGCCCGTGCCTGCAGCCAGCCTTGCATGGTCTGTGCTGAAGAGTCTCCTGTGCTCAGACCAGTGGCTGCACTGAGCTTATACATCCCCAGCACCTCCCAGCTCCCTTCTGAGGGATGAAGTGAGCAGTTTTGGAATAGCTCCCATGGCCACAAGCAAGGGTGGGATCTTAGTGGGACAGTGTTGTTCTGTGGAATAAGTGTGCACAAGTGTTCCCACACTGAATGGTTGGTTGCTCCTTTGTCCTCACTGTGTGGTGCAGCCACTGGACTCAGAGTACCACAGCTCAGGAACTGCTAATCAGCTTTGCTGCTTCTTTTTCAGGAACACCACTGGAGTCACTGAGGAGGCCCTGAAGGAGTTCA
Organism: Argya squamiceps; assembly: GCA_037834095.1. NCBI lineage: Eukaryota > Metazoa > Chordata > Aves > Passeriformes > Leiothrichidae > Argya > Argya squamiceps. The sequence goes on from JBBMKD010000022.1 coordinate 13,994,471, forward strand.
GCATGATGTTCAAGTGAGTCGCAGGGAACACATGCCAGAGGAAGGCTTGGGAGATATTTCTGGGACATGGACCCTGTTTACAGGATCCATTTGTGGCTCCTTTGTTGTCTGCCCCACTTTGTGCTGAGCTGCTGCATTCTCTGCCAGAGGGCAACAGCCTCCAGCCCCTGCTGCTGGCAGTGCCAGTGCACTCCAGCTGGGACTACAACTGGGGATTTTTGGTGGTGGAGGGGTGATTTTTAAGCAAATTTAAGAACTCGTGCATATTTGTCACACATGCTGGATAGAACTATTTATTGATACAAACTCATTTGTTCAGAATAGGGCATGGTTATAACCTTGATCTACCACTTTACAGCTCAGGACTCAATAACTGACACACATGGGTTCTGGCTTTGTTTTTAGGCACTTTGACAAGGACAAATCTGGACGACTTAATCACCAGGAGTTTAAGTCTTGCTTGCGCTCTCTTGGCTACGATCTGCCCATGGTTGAGGAGGGAGAGCCAGACCCTGAGTTTGAGTCTATTCTTGACACTGTAGATCCCAACAGGTATGTGAGTTGGACCTTTCTGTACTACAAAATACATGGAGGTATTGGCTAGGGAGTTGGCTGGGAGGTCCTTCAAAGGCTGAGAGCTGTGGTTGTTTTTACAATGACTCATGTGAAAGCCTTTAGGGAGGCAAGACTGACTGTAAAGAAGAAATTCACTTTCAGAGAATGATCTGGTGTTGAAGTCTCCTCTGTTAAGACTTCCACTCCTCCCAGAACAGTTCCAGCCCCTATCTGGAGGCCTGGCAGTGCTGTGCTCTGGGTGCTCACACTGTGTTTTGCTGGCAGGGACGGACACGTCTCGCTGCAGGAGTACATGGCCTTCATGATCAGCCGGGAAACGGAGAACGTGAAATCCAGCGAGGAGATCGAGAGCGCCTTCCGCGCCCTCAGCTCCGAGGGGAAGCCCTACGTCACCAAGGAGGAGCTCTACCAGGTAAGTGCTGCTTGCTGACCCTCAGGGAGGAACACACAACACTTGTTCATAGATAAAGCCCAGCACTAATGGCTTTGGAGGCTTATGTCACGGGGGCTGAGTCAGTTCTGACCCTGCCAGGAGATCCCCCGCAGCAAACACTGAAATTGCTGTGACAGTCCTACTCAGTTGCTTTCTTGGCTCTGTAGAGGAAGAGCTTTACATACCAAAGAATTGCTCAGGCTGAATAAAACAAGAGCTACTCAAAAGCCTGGAAGAGTGTGCACTGTCTTCAGAATTTCCCTTCCATCATATGGGAAACTAGATGGGGGATGTTCCTCCAGACAAGCAAAACCTTGAGCCTAAATTCAGACAGTATGAACATCTCCTCCCTCTCACTGCCCTGCCAAGACAGCAAGTTTTTCCTGTCTGAATACCACCAGCTGGCAGGGAAATAAAGAGTTTGCAGTGTTTCCTTGTCCCAGGTACCTGTTCTGTCTTTTTGGTGGGAAGACTCTGCTCAGGCCTTCCAACCCTTAACCAAACAGTGCCAAGAGCCAGAGCATTTCCATGGTGGGTCTAGTTGTGCTGCTTGGTTTCTGCCCCGGGGAATGGGAGGGCTGCCTGTCAATGCCCCTTGGCAGCCCCAGAGCCCTCTCACCCCCACACTGTCTCTCTTTCAGAACCTGACCCGGGAACAGGCCGATTATTGCATCTCCCACATGAAACCCTACATGGATGGCAAGGGCAGGGAACTGCCTTCTGCCTACGACTACATAGAATTTACACGTTCACTCTTTGTGAATTGATCTGAAACACTAGTACCAAAAGATGCAAAGGACATGCTCACGTTTGCTGACTGTAGCTCTGCATGTGTCTCTCTCTCTTTGTGCTCTACAATAATCAATGTTACTTTATGATGTAACCTTAAAGTGCTTAGCTTAAAACTCTTAGGGAAAAGAAAAATGTTGCAGTGTGCTTCAATAAAAGTTACTGGTCGAACCACATCATTTTGTGTTTAATGGTTAAATGCAAATTTAACTGTTTTGTGGAGGCAACTCCAGCTGTTGGTTACCAGTGTTTTCCAGGCCAACACTGGAACAGGTGAGTGAGGAACTGTTGTGGAGTCAGGGCAGTTACAAGCTTCACCCAGCTGTTGTGCTGCTCCCTCAGTCCATGATCTCACTTGCCAGCTGCTCCAGGTGACTCATTTCCCTTGGTCCCTGCTCTGTGAAGTGGGAGCTCAGCTGCCAGACTTTGACTGTCCCAGCAGCATCCCCTGCTGCCAGGAGCCGCGTGTGCTTGGTGTTGAATTCCAGACAATACACAGGGCAGTCACTCATGGACTGCTTCAGGGACACTGCAGGCTTCTGCGTGCTCCTCGCCAGGTCAAACAGGTGCACCTCTCCTGCAGACACAGACATTCATTGCAGCTTCATGGCAACAGACATCATCTCTAACAGCAGGTGAGTATCTGCTTTGTCTGGCACTGAGAGTTATTTTTAACCTGTTTTCCCCTGCTGATGGGTGTCTAGGCTGTGACAGACAGCTGACATTACTGCAGGCAGCACAGATTTGTTCTGCTGTCAGAAACATGAAACCAGCTTGCCAAATTCTGTGAAATTTCAATTCTTTAACTCAAAAATGGTTGGGCAATTTTATAAGGAAAAAGTTTTCATTTTAAACCATTAGTTCTGGAAGTAGATGTCAAAAACAAGCTGGAAATAGATTTAGCCACAATGATCTTGCTGTGCTGTATTCCTGTGAATGACTGTAGCAACAGATTTACAGGTACCATCAGAAGTGAAAAATAACTGTGCTGGTTCACCTTGCTAAAGTTAGACATTACTCCTTTGTACTTATTACACAGTGCAAACAATGGCCACTGCTCTGTGCTAGTGGGATCCTCTAATCAGTACAATCGACTTTAATTAATACCCAGCACACTTCATTTTATGCTCAAGAGGAGGCACCTGCAGTTACTTGCCTTCCCCCGACGCAGCTGCAAAAAGCAGTGGTCGAACTGGAGACCAGCATACACAGAACAGGTATTTCTTTGATAGCTGTAGAGCCAAGAGGGGCTGTGTCTGCAACATGGAGTGCAAGTGAACTTGTCCGTCGGTCCCACAGCTCAGAAAGAGGTTCCTGGGGGAGACAGGAAGCAAGAAATAGCTCTTTTTGTTTTATTGCTAACGATAAAAGAACAAAAATCAGTCAAGGAGCATGACCTCGGACAATATTCCTGCTTTGTAAAGGTCTGTGTTTCCTAAAGCAGCAATTGTCAGGCTGTGCTGTGGGCTGTAGAGATGCAGCTTTGTTACTGCCCTCAATTAAGCTTAATGAGGGCTTGTATTGACCACTGATGGGTTGTGGCCCAGGGCGGCCAGAGAAGTGCTGATCTAGAGCTGGGCATTGTTCGAGCTGGGCTTGTCTCATGCAAATTAAATGCAAACCTGGGCTGTCAGCATGTTTCACAGAAACGGGGCTTGGGGCCTCCACGGATGGTGGGTGAATTGCTGGCAGAGATGGGAGCTTCTCATTTAAATTCTGGCAGCTGCTGATGTCAGAAAAATCTTCAGTTAAGATACTTAGTGATCTGCCCAAGTGAAGGACTTTTTAATCTCCTTGGCTTTAAACTGAGTTTTAATTGTAACAAACAGGATGATCTAAGGAAGGTGCTAATGTTGCTCATGTGCCCACATGTAGCATAGTCCAGTAGGCAGCTTCCCCAGAGCCCAGTGGATGTTGTTTCTCCTACAGCGCGAAGTTCCTAATGCCAGCTGACCCTTTTTTTGGAACTTGTACACACCCGCAGGGGCTATTTGAAAAATCTGTGTTTAGAGCCAGGCAGTGATAAGTGTCCCACATGCAGCACTTGCCTGTGGAAGGGCGAGCAGCTCACGGAGTACACGGGCCCCGCGTGAGGGGAGAAGGCGAGTTCCGCCGGTGCCCTGAGGGGAACGGAGCCACCGGAAGGCGGGAGAGCCGGAGCCTGGGCCGCGGCAGAGCACCTCAGGGAGTACCCGCCTTCCACACCCACAACGAACACATCGGGATCGAAGTGTGAGAAGGACAGCGAGGTCACCCCCACGGCTGCCTCTCCCCAGCCCACCTGGGGGAAAGAGAGAGAGCTGATGTGAGCTGGGGCTCCAGAGAGGCACACGAGGGCAGAGCCGGCTGGGGGCCCAGCGGGCTGTCCATAGCACAGCTTGTGACAGCTCCGTGTTTGTAGCACTGAATCCTTCCTACACAGGGCTTCACATGAATTAATATTACATGCAAGTTCTCCATCCCGGAAACTTCTCTTTAGAGCATAGCAAAACCTCAAGCTGTTATCAGTCTTCCCAAATGATTTCTGTATGGCAAAGGAGTTGGATCAAGGGTGTCTATGTTCAGAAGAGGCTTTTCCTGGCCCTTCTTGGAGCAGGGCAAGCTCTGACACTTGGGCTCCAAGGTTCAGAGTGTTTTTGTGGAAAGAGCATTCTTTGAGCTGCTGAACTCACCTTCTTCAGCCGAGTGCTGCGAGGGATCTGCTGAGCCACGATGGCAAATCCTTCAGCCAAGGCCAGCCGCCCATCCTGCTCCTCCCTCCACACGAGGATCTTCCCATCAGTGGCCACACTCAACAGCCGGGCGTGGTTTCTGTGCCTGGTGTCAGGTAACCACTTAACCTGTTCCAAACGCCACGAGCTCAGGACAGCGGGGACTGTGACAAGTGCCCAGCCCCTGCAGCCTGCGGTGACTGCATCTACCCGGACACGGGAGCAGAGCCACGCACCAGCCTGGTACCAAACGAGCTTTTGGAGCTCTTGGCACAGGCACAGATGCAAGGAGAGAAACGCATCTGGTGTTTAGGGCTGACTCTCCATTGAAGTTTCTGTGGTTCACTGCCCTCAGTTTTGGGATGAGCATTTATGGCACTTTCACCCAGCTCCAAACAACACCATTTTCCTGAGTAGCAGATGAGAAAAATACACAGAATGTCCAGATTCACAAGGCCTCAGAGGGGCAAAATCCTTAGGAAGCCAGACTGCATGACATGCTTGTAAATCCCCTTAAAGCATGTGGCTTTAAGCTTCCAAGGATCAGTAACACTTTCCCAATAGTTTTTAAACCACTCCAAGTATCATTGGCTGCATCTCCCTTAATAAATGATTACAGTTGTCTGCTCTTTGTTAATCCTGGACAGTAAGAAGTTCTTTTTTTACAGGCTAAGTGTCTGTTCAGGAGCTAGATTTGGGGGAAAATAGCCAACCAAGAACGAATATAACTGCTGAAATGTGTGAACTGCCTGGCTGTGGACAGAAACCAGAGATAACACAGAGCAGTGGCAACTCTCACCTGCCCCAGCCCTGTCTGCTGTCAGTGTGCTCTGTTACCTGATAGACTGGGTCAGTGTGGGTGTCATCTGTCATCCCTGTTCTCCAGATCACAGGGTCTTCTGTCCTGCTGGTGTCCCACACCACCAACTCCCCACTGAACAGGCCACCTGAGAGGACAAATATAAAACATTTAAGGTCTGACAGCTCAGAACAAATGCACAAATGGAGCAGTAGTGGAAACACCCAGCAGCTTCAAAGGCTGGGCAGTTCTGTGCAGGGCACAGCCAATTCTGGTGTAAGAGAATATTGCTCTGCTGAAATAAGCTTATTCCCTTACAGCCAGGGCTGGATTTCCTTCTGTCACCTCTCTCTGAGAAGGGGATATAAAGGCAGGTGTCACTAAAGAGGCAGCAAGTCCCAGTTCAGATACAACAGTGCACTTATCTGTGTTGGTGGGCATTAGCTCCTCAGTTTGAGGAGCTGCAGTGCTGTTCCTTTACAGAAAGCCTGAGGCTGGACTCAGAGAGAGAAACCAAAGGATCCAGGCTGCAGGAGAAAAGGGTATGTTTCAAACATGGTCTGAGGTAATAACAACCCACCAGCTATCAGTGATGGCTGGGAGGGATGGAAAGCCAGGCACATGACAGAACTGGGAACATCCACCACCAGGTCAGGGTGCTGTGGATTCAATGCTCTTCTGTCCAGATTCCAGGTACAAACATAAGATTTTTCTGTGCTCCAGTCCCCATCATCCAACCTGAAAAACAAAAGCTACATCTTGCTTTGTGTGTTCCAGAGGATTCCAGTCCAGCAGAGCTCTGAGATTCCCCACTGGTCACCTCAATGTGCTGCTTTGTGTCCCATCATGAGGGGATGGAATTTCTCTGTGGGCTGGTTTACACAGGATGTGACAGGGCACATGTCTGTGCTTACAACAAAGTGGCAGCCAGTACATTTTGGGTACAATTTCCCTATTCCAAGATCTACTCACCATTCAAATAATGGGAACAATCAAAAGGCTGCATATGGAAAGTTCATGGAAGGAATTCTGCTGCAGGTACCCACAGACACAGAAACCACATCCTTATCTGCAAACAGTTGTAGACTGGGAGAGCAGAAGGAGCAACTAACATACAGGTTTGCCCTGTTTTACTCCTCCCTATTCATTCTCTTACAGATACCCTTTTTGCTGGGGCTTTTAATCTAGGAAAGGGGAGCATTAAAAAAAAATAATAAGGGCAGCAGTAGGGCCAAGAAAGAGGGAGCTGCTAGAGACATTAATGGATTAGATAAATGATCTGTGAAATCCTTAAACATGGGTTGTTACATGTCCATGGCACCAGGCACATGTGTGAACAGGTGCCAGGTTCATCCAGGGTGCTCAGAGACCACATTAAACATCACGATCTCAGTGAAGATAAAGTGCATTCTCCCAAACCTCACCTACAGATATTTGCAAGTGCATCTGCTCTTTACATTTTTCAAACAGACTCTACCTAGAAACAAGTCAGTAAGATCATGTATCCATTTTCAGGATGGGGGGAAGTAGAAGAAATAAAATATATCATTCCGGACTTCCCTGAGATTTTGTTACTTTGAAGATTAATTATTTAACTTGCATAAGGAGTGTATAGATATATATATGTCAGTTTATTACTGCAGAGAAAGCAAACATATCTAGACCTCAGGTCAGCCTCACATCACATCAGCCTCAGCTGCACTCCCAGCTCCATCCGGACACTCACCGGCCGTAGGAACATGCAATGACAGATCCTGTGGCGTTCCATGAAACACTGGTGACCTGCAGGTTTTGATCCTGAGCCTCTGGGTATGACAGTGTATGCAAACACAACACCTGGAAGAGATCAGATCCAAGCACTGAGGCAACAATCTCTGAACAGAGAGAAATGAGATCCCTGCCCAGCCCTGATGTGATTGTGTGGCTGCAGTGTGGATTTTCCTCAGTCCAAGAATTTATGTGAAAAGGTTGTTGAATTCCTGTTGGGAAACAAACCCACAACACAACTGTCAGTCAAACACAACCTCTCAGAGAGTGCTCAGCTCTGGAAGGCTGTGCTAAGAATTTACAGCAGCTGCCAGGTGTGAGTTTGGCGTTTGCTGAGCTCTACAAGTAACAGTTTGAAAATGCCAGTCCCAACATGTACTGTCGGATACAAATTGCTTCCATTCCTGAGCACCATGAACTAAACAAACATAATCTAAGCAGGCAGAGCTGCCAACTCACTGACTGCAACTGTTCCTAGATCCCTGCTAGGCTGGAGTGCTCTGAAGTGACTGAAGAAAAGCCTACACCAACTGCAGGCTTCCTCCTCTCACTGGTGCTACAGCTCAGTCACCAGTGGGAAGAACAGTTTTACCAAGCAAGGAGAAAGCTGGAAAAAACCCCCAAGGCAACCCAACTGGTAATGTTGAATTATTAGAACCTGGCAAGAACAATCCCAGCAATAAGGACTAGAACTAACAACTGTAACTGACTCTGCTTGGACAATGACCCGAATTCTGTCACTTACTGTTTCATCCTGATCGGTCCAATTCACTTCAAAGCCATCAAAGGCATGACTTTTCCAGTTTTTATTTAGCTCTTTGATAACAGCATCTTCCACTCTTTGAAGGAATGATAAAAGCCCAGTGTAATCTACTTGAACTTCTTGCTGGAAGTCTTGGACAGCATCTTTGCTCTGTTCTGTCTGCACCACAGCATCTCGGGCTATGTGAGACTGTGCTGCAGCTTCTGCTGTTGAAATTTTCCCAGTCTGGCAAGCTTTCTAGTAAAAGAAGACAGGCAGTCTATAATCAAGCAGAAAAGCAGGTGTTGCACAATGCATTCAAAGCACGTTCCCCTTCCTGCCTTTTCACAGAGACATTCCAGCCCCTCTGCACAGCTCTGGTTCATGGTTAAACACGCGGTACCTCCGTACCTGCCCAGGTGTTGGTGATGCGTTTGTGACCCTCCCATAATCTGATCGGAGGCAGAGATGCCCGAACGCCAGTCAGATTCAGGCAGTGCTGTAAAGCACGGAACGGGAAGGACGGGAGAAGGCACGAAGGCAGCGAGCTCCAGAGTAAGGAGCGAGCAGCGCACACAGTGACAGCGCAGCTTTATCAGTGCTCAAACTGCGGGGCAGCAGCCGCTCGGGTGGTCCTTTGCCAATTGGCACACAGGGGCTAAATCAGCAAAACGCTGAGGGGACAGAGCCGGCGGGCAGACACAGGCCCCGCTGCCCCGGCCCCGAACGGTGCCAACAACGACCTGAGCGGGAGGTCTCGGTCCCGGGCCGCGCTGGAGCCGCGGGACCTGCGGGGAGGTCACGGACGAACAGGGAGGGGGAAAGCCGGGGCACGATCCCAGAGGGTCCGGGGAAGGGGCAGCCCCGACAGCCGCCCCCTGCCCGCCCGGTGGTACAAGAGCGCGGAGCGGGGCCGCCCCGGGCTGGGCGAGCTCAGCGGCCGAGCGGAGAGGGAACAGCCGGGAGAACAGACTCCCGGAGTCCTTCTCCGTTTTCTCTGCGGCTGTCAGGAGCGGGGATCTTTCCCCCGAGCGGGGCCGGCCGTGGCTGCCCCGGAGCTGCGGTGCCGCAGCTGGAGGTGCTGCTGCCGGCCTTGGGCTCCAGGTGGGCGGGCGGGGCCCGCAGCCCCCGCCGAGACCCCTTGCTCGCACGCATTCCTCCGGGGATTCCTGGCATTCCTGGGCGGAGGGCACTCTTGACTTCTTCTCTCTTTTATTCCGAGAACTAGCGTACTTTTTTGCGAAAGGGTGTGTCCGCGTTGTGTGTGTTCTCTTTCATGGGAAAAGTTTAGAATGGCAGTTCTGCCATTTGTTCTTCTTCCAATTAACTTTGCATCTGATGTAATCTATATCCTTCCAATTTGATGACAACTTTATGGGGAGATCGGTGCTGCGATAAAACTTCTGTGGTGAGTTTGCATTAGATTTGCAGTTGACAGAACTGTTGTTGCAACTTTTATCTTTCCCTTTCTTTTAGCATGCAGAAATTTTTTAAAAAACTATTGCAGTGCAAGTTGAATGATTATCAGAATAGAAACAGTGGAAATCTTTTGTTGAAGGTTGTTCTGTTTTTCTGAACGTCTGCACTGTATTTATCTTGTGTGGGCTCCTGGAAGTAAATCCTGTAGGTGAATCAGAAATCAGAAATAAGTGTATCCTGACTTCTGGTACTCCCATGGGAACCTGACAGATTCAGTGTCTGGTGCCTCTGCTGACAACTGTCACATGTCTTGTAGTTACGAATCTCTTTATAGAGCTTGTTTTAACAGACCCTTAAAACTTCTATAAAAACATAATTAAAATGGCAAAACCAAGCTCCTGTTTACTTTTTAAAGGTGCTTTGTAAGAACTTGTTTGACTAGCAATTGTATTTTCTAGAAGTGTCATAGTTGTTGACTTTTCTTGGGTTTTTTTTCTCATGTTAGACCCAGGAGAAATCTGCTTATGCTCACACTGTTCTAAGCCAGATGTGGTTACTGATGATTAATGTAAAAGTGCAACAAGTTGCCATAAGTTTTGAGATTTTTAATTTTTTTTTTAATAATTAGTTTGAACTTGGTCTTTTCTTTTGGAAAAAGGTAATAAATTGAAATGAAGACTTTCATATAGTATTGAAGCCTGTGATTAACAGCATTATGTTTTAGAAGTTTGTCATGTTATGGAAGGCAATTAAAATGCTTTTTATTTTATGTTATTAATTTTGAGACACAGCTGCACTTAAAACAGAAAGCTCTGTAAAATAGAAAAGCAATACTTCTAGTTTTTAGTTAAAATTGTCTTAGGATGTTAAGCTAATCTTTCATGTAAGAGAAGATGATTATTTTTAGCAGACAGTCATTTAATATTCATGTTTCTTTTAAAATAATCTGAGATAGACAAAAAATGCAGTGCTTCACATGAAATATCCTGTGAAGGGACTGATATTTTTACATGCCTGTGTATGTAAAAATACTTAGAGATATTTCTGAAATATGTTAATCATAGGAAAATATTCCTGGTTGGTTTACATACACCTTGAATTAACTGTTTCTAAATGCCACCTAGATGCAAATACCCACTACAAAGGTAACTAATGCTGTGACAGTACTAAAAAGGCCTTATATTGCTAATCCCCTTGATTACTGAATTTGTGGTGGTATTTCCAAGAGCCTGTCTGCTCCATGAGTGTAACTGTTTGGGTTTTTAAATTTTTACTCTCATTATCTGACTTAGTTACATTTTGCTTTTACATCTAATGAATCCAGACTGCTTAGGCTGCCTGAATTGCCTCCAAGCAAACCAGCTTCTTTTAATTTCTGTTAATTGCATTATTAGATCTCACTGTCATTATTAAAATGTCTGAGAGCACACTTTGGTTCCCCTGGCAGAGTTTTTATGGGATTTAATTTTCTGCAGAAATACTCTACAGCACGTCCTGTGTAAGGAATTTTATCTCAGTAAAGAATGACAAAGTTGCAGAAAAGAATTGGTGACAGTTCCTTCTTGTGGTGTCCATTGTGTAATAGGAAGTTGATCTTTCTGGGAGTATTGGTGAAACTGGTTTGTCTGGGTTCTGCAGTGTCACCTGAAATGTGCAGGTGAAACGACATGACCTCAAATGTGAGTTTTTAAATCTTCCATCATGGAGCAATGCAAGATGAGCAGATGTGCTGTGAGCTTCTTCAGCCTGGATCATAGTGGGCAGGTTGTTACTTACAAATAGTTACTGAAGTATTTTGAGGCCAAGTAATTTTGCAGATATAAAAACTTAAAAATAGACCATTACAGTTTGATTCTATAGTCTGGTGTTTTACCATTTCTGCTTTTTGAAGTGATGATGATGTCATTATTATTAGAGCCTTTTTACTGTGGAGGTAACCTTAAATCTGTATATTAATACCAAGCACACAAGCCTGATTATGCAGAATAACATTCAGCCTATGGCAGCATCTGCCTCTGTTGTTAGAAAGGAACTGGCAAGAATCTGGTCAAGATCACTGGTACTAATATATTTCTGAGAAATGGCAAAGAACACTAAAATAATGGGGCATTTTTTCACTTCTGCACCCTCTCTGCAACTCTGAATGCCATCAGAAATGTTGCAGCTACCTCCTGCCCTTGTGTTCAGATAAAGCAGGCTTAAGAAATCTGTGTTTCTTCTATCTGTCTCTCTTTTATTTTTTTCAGAGGTAGGAGGAGGTTATCTTCTACCTGATCAGTTCAGTGATACCATTCAGAGGCAGGCTTTGCAAAGAGTTACATCCTTACAATATTGAGATTAACAAATGTTTATGAATGAAGGTGGTGGAATTTCTCTGGGTTTGTTGCTACATCTCAACAAACTGTACAGAGGAAGGTGGTACAGACTTGACACATCCTGAACTTAGGTTTGGTGATTCTGTTTTCAGTGCATCTTGAATGATGTGTTGGAAGGATGTGCAAAAACACAATAAATAGGTTGTTTTCATTATTTCTATTCTAAATTGGCAGAAGAATGGAGAATCCACTCACTGGCAATTGTTGTTGTATGAGGGAAGGGGTTTCATGTGCCCGTGGAGTGTTTATCCCAGGCATGTTTATCTGGAAACATGAACACATTTCAGAAACTGCTTTGACCTTGACTCTGAGTGGTGTGAAATCAACATGGTAATGTTTTTCAGTATAGCCAAGTATGAAAACTTAATCTTCAACCCCCCAAAATTAACATGTTAAGAATGCACGTGCTAAAGATTTAGTGGGGTGGTAGTCATGGAGCTGCCACTGTTTGGGATTAGAGCTCACTGTATTTTTTCTGATCTTGTACCATCTTTGCCAGCAGAGCTGGCAGCCTCCTTGGAGGGGTTTATCCAAATGTAGGCTTATAACCTTTCATTTTTTGCAACGTAAAGTGGATGACAAAATTCATAGCCAGACATTTTAGGTATATAGTTTCATTTTTCTAAGAATGCCTCTAAATTTTTAACCAAATGAAATGTTTTAATTTCTATTGGTCCATCTTTTGTATTTCTGAGTTTCATTAACCAGGCTGCCAGTATGAGATTTAAAATTATTATTCTGTAATAACGTTTCACATTCTTCTTGATTTTGGTAAAAACAGAGAGCAACAAGGAATAAATGTGACTGGAGAAATGTCCCAGAAAGCACTCAGACTGCAAAAAACCCACCGGGGAGATTGGTAAGAGTGGAAGGTGCTTCAATGATTACCACAGTGGCCTTTCTGTGGGGGTCCCCAGGCATGCCAGCAGTCCTGACCATTCTGATGTGACTCTCAGCAGTCTGAGCATGACCACATTTTGACTGCAGGCACTTGCAACAGTTCACAATACTTTAGTTGCATGTGCATTGCATGCTCCATTTAAAAGCAGCTAAAATGTGGACTGGGAAACACCTTGTGAAAAGGAGATGTATTGTCTAGGCTGCCCATGCTTACATAATCATATCTAAATGTGTTTCTGTGTTTCTGTGAGTGTATAAATAAATTTGCATGCACGCTTGCAGAAGCCTGGTAAGTAATTACCAGCCTTTAGGAATGTTTTAACCCTATTTTTGAATTCTGTTGCAAGAAATCTCAAGAACTGTTAGAGTTTTTAGAATGGGAGGTGTATTTCATGTAGATAAAGATGTACAAAAGAGGGGTAGTTATTTGCATTCTGCTTCAACATAAGCATAATGCAGAAGTAGGGTGAAATTTAAGCTTTTCTGTAGAGATGGGGGAGTGTTTTCAGTGAGTAAATCAAGCTCAGTGTATTTTGTTGGCCTTGTTGAAATTGGTTGGGGTATGCCTTCATACATTTATTAGCTGTTATATGCAGGGAGCAAATGTTCAGCAGTAGCAGCCTTTATTTACAAGAACAATTGGCATGTAATGTTACATTATAATTCCACAAACACTTCCAGCTTCATGAAGAAGCAGCCCTACCTCTCTCATTTCCCTGGTAATTATGCTATTCCAGTGTGAAGGGGAGAAGTGTGGCAGCTTAGGGGAGCTGGTTAAACTTGTGCTCACAGGGCCCACACCAGGTCACTTTGGCTGCCCAGGCCTTGGAAGCCTTTCCAAGTGATTCAGTCCAGCTCACCATGAAGCTCCTTTCCTCTGTGGACTTTTCTAAGCTCTCTCTTCTACACTCAGCTTATGTCTCTCAGACAGAGTGTGATGATATCATCTTGTTGTCTGCTGGGGCCTGGGCTCAGGGCCTGCACTTCTGGCTGCATATTTAAATTTGAAAACGCATGGCTGAGTTAGTTGAAAGAAACTAGATGGGTGTGAAGCCAAGTGTTCAAAGAATACAATGTAATTAAGGCAAAGTTTAACAGTAGAAAAATGGGAGGCATAACTAGCTTGAATACACATGAAGCTGTGGCCTTGTGTTGGCTGTGTAAATATGACTCCTACAGGCTATTTTGCATGTAGTTTTTGTACTTAAATACTTGGATCTCCATAGAGATTAACCCTGCTCTGTGTGTGTGTGTGTAGGTGAGACCTTGGTCTTTGCAAGCAGCTGTACCCACAGTTCATCATTAGTTTTGTTCAGGAATAAGTTACACATATATAATCAAGGTCAGGCAAGTTGCATCTCTTGGGTTGCTGGAAAAGTAGACAAGATTATAGTTTTTGCATGGGAATAATAATAAGATCTTGTGAAATGTCACATTTCAAGTGAATGAAAAATGTTTGGGGTATAGGAACCTTTTATTAATTAATTATGTTAGATAATTTTCTAAATGAACGTGTTCCTGAAGCACTTGTCAAACTTGTTAACAAAGGTTACCCTGTGCCCATTCCTTTGAGAAAGGCTTTCTGAGAGACTCTTAACAAACCTGAGATTTTTTTGCTCAAGCCTCTAAATATATGACCAGGATACTCCCTTCTATTTAAACAATAATGATATCATTGGGATGTACTAAGATAATTTCCTTTGGAACAAAATACAATTTCTGACACTGACAATTGGAGGAAAATGCAATGAAACAACACAGAATCTCTTGTGTAGTAAGTGTAACCACGTCAGGTGTTTGGATGCAAACCAGCTATTGTATCTGAAGTCACAAACCTCTTTTAGAACCTGTGAGTATCCTCGTGTCTCTCAGCTGTCTTTTCTCAATACAGAGCAGATATGAACATTAAGAATTTGATAAAGCAGAGGAGAGTATATATAATAACAACTTTTCCTCTTAGTGACTTTATTACTTTTTTCCTGTTTTTAACCTCTTTTGCAAGTTTTTAAGAAAAATGAGGGAAATTTGAGTATCGTGTATATATAGTCAACTCTGAAAAGAGTATTTATAAGGTTTGTTTTTTGCTTGCTTTTTGTATTTGATGTTTATAGGTATTAATTGTAGTGCATTGGTGTCAGATACTGACAAGATAACCCCAGTAATTGGATCCTGTTAGTGGCAAACCCCAGCTTGTTCAGGAGCTTTATCTGAGCCTGTATGGGAGATGAGAGAGAGACTCAGGTGTTTGTGTCCACACAGAGCTGGTACCACAGTGACCAGGAATAAACCAGAGCAGCTCCCCATCTCCTGCAGTGAATTAACCCCTGTCAGTCTGCAGGGCCTGGGGCTGCTCCCTGCACATCACAGGAATTCATTTCTTGGAACTCTGTTCCAGATACAAGTTGACTTCTGTTTTAGTATGCTTTTAATGTGTTTGCTTTTGTTTCTGACTCCCTTTTGTTTATGATTTGGGAAAATCTGGAACACTACCTTGGTAAAGAAAAAGAGAGCTCTTAAATAATGATACAAAGTATATAATGCATGGTAATAGTTTAGACTATTACATGAGAAATTTGGAGGTTTCTTAGCATTCTCATCTTAACAAAATTAAGACTTTACTTTGCACTCAATAAGTGAAGTTATCAGGTCATGTGTTATTTGCTCTGGGGATAAATCCTGTAAAATTATGACTACATGAATTCATACTAGCAGATCAAGAAAACTGGATATATGTATTATGTCCTTGTTTTCAATAAAACTCTGAACATTTTCAAGACCTGAATATCTGCCAAAAATGTATTGTTGTTGACTTACAGCCACTGAAGCAGATTTTCATTTGAAAGAAAAAAACAACCAACCAACAAATAAGCCAACAAAACCTGCTAGTTGTCACACAGCTCAAGCATTTGGCTGATCTGCCACATACTTTCATAGGACTAACAAGATGTTTTACATTTCAAACACTGAGACTTCCTCACACACATCATTTTTCAGCCAGAGGGAGTATGAACCCAGCTGTAAGCAAGTGAACAGTATCTTTTGCTCTAACTGCTTTTAATTGTTCCTTCTACTGACAGTCTTTATTAAATCCAGCCTCTTCCTCTCCTTGAAAAGGTGGCTGCTAATACTCTGTTTTGGTGGCTGACTGTCTGAATAAGGTTGTTTAATACTGAAATTCTCCTTTCTAAGGCAGCAAACCCAAAGAACATAAAGTTTGCTCTGAAATGAGTTTTTTACAGCCCTGTATCTAGAATTTTAAAATTGCACTTTTCTCCTTTCTGCTCTCTGTAAGCAGTAGATCAAATAAGCTTGTCCTACTCCAGAGTTGTCTTCCTCATGGACTAAAAGGGGCAGCAACCCAGGCCCATTTTTCTTTGGCAGGAGCAAACTGTAGGTAGGATTGACAATGATCAAGTTTCCCTTCATACTTGCAAGGCATGTTTCTGAGAATGTTTTCCATCAAGTGTAAAAACATTACAGTTCTGTTCTTTCCATGAATTATCCTGTCTGCTTCCTCTTCTTTACCCTCACTGTGTGTAAGTTTTCCTTCCTCTTCTCTGGTAAAGTGTGTTCCTGTCCTTTTTCCATAACACTGTCATTTATTATTGACCTAACACCCACTTGGTGTGATGTTGCTGATACTTTGTGAATAGTCAGCTGCACAGAGAATCCATTATTTAGCTTGGAGAGCAAGCTCAGTGTTATGTAAGGCTGGAGAACAAATTTTATAGTTCCTTCCTGGCATTTTGCTGTGCATGTGAAATAGCTGAAGTAAACACCCATAAACTGTTATATCCAGCTTTTTCAAAAAAGACACTGTATAAACAGTGGGCCACGAGGAGTTTTTTATCTTATGGTAATAAAATTTGAAAATAAATTACATGGAACCAAATATCATTTGTAATTTAGCCTGAAATAGTTTAAAATTTTCAGAATTCCTAAAGTTTTCTACAGACAAGATAACGAGTTGTGCCCTCATCTTCCTCTAATGAAAAATCTTCAGGTAATCCAGCCTTAGGACACTCAGGATTGTGATATTGGATGTGGGGGTGATGCTGGCTTTTTGGCATTAAGGAAGCCAGGGAGGAGGCCTGGTGCCATAAGAAAAGTCAGATCTCTTTTATTCCTCCCTATTCCCTCCCTGGATGTAATGCAGAAGGAGCACACCTGTAATGTGAGGCAATACCTTGAAGGATGTGTGGCTGGATTGGGAAAGCAATTTTTCTGAATAGATCTGCCTGGTAGATTTGGCTAAAGAAGGAGTGAAGTGGGTGGTGGAGACAATTCCGTGCCTTTGTGGTGCTGTAATGTTAAGAAGGGCAGAGATGGCTGGCACAGGAGTGTGTTTCTCAAAAGCACTCTTTTCTGCTCATGTTGGCAGGGAGAGCAGCCAGGGTTCCACATGACAGAGGTTTTCTTTTTTGTGAGGCAGGTCTCACATAGCTCCTGCTAGCTAGCTATAAAATAGCTGTGAAAGGAAATGTTTTTGAGGAATTAAAAAAAAAGGTTTTGCCCTGTTAAACCTTCAGTGTTCATCTCCTGTGGTTCTTTGTAGAGTATCATATCACCCCTGAACAACAAACTGCTACAGTGGAACACGCAGAGTATTGGATTTGCAGATATGAAAACCTCTGCTGACAAGGTCTCTTTATAAACAAAAATGTCATCGTTTCTATTTTTGGCAAAAATAAGTTGTTCAGAAAAATGAAACCATTTGTGAGTAGTGATAAAATGTGGGACTTCCACACCACTGAAGTCAGTATTTAAAAGGAGCATTTAAACACCTTTATGGAAGAAATCTCAAACTGAAAGGCTTTAGCAGCTTTGGGTGCCAGTTTTGTTTATTTGCTCACAGAAGTTTTTAAAGGTTGCTATCCCTAACAATGAAGTTAAAACACAAATTCAGTTTGAAATTTTCTGCTCACCTCACTCAAGCAGTCCAAGGCCACGTTGCTGACAAAATAGGTGATCCCATCACTCTGGGGTGCCTTTACTTGCTGACCTGACAGGAGGATGCTGATCACTGTGTGTCCTTGGCTGTATTATCTGTTTTAGCAAGTAGAATATTTTCAAAACAAAATGATTTATTGAAGTGGTCTTTTCTTACATCCTGATTAATTTGTATGTGGTGTTGTAATGACACTTGCATCAAGATAGGAGATAGGAACTGGTTGTATAATACAATGATAGTCTTTCACATAATTAAAACTCTTTATAGAGTCATTGCTTCTGTTTTCTCAAAATTGTATTTTTAAACTCTGAGATAGCAAAAAAAATTACTAGCAAGACTGTGTTGTTTAAAATTTAAAGAATTACTTTGGTAGAGAACCTGGAATTAGGGTGTATATCACTCTCTACTTAAAAAAAAAAAGCTTCTTTATTTTTTTAAGTAACTACAAGTATGTGACAAGGAGCTGCACAAACAGGGAAATTGCCTTCCCAGCTGCCAGTTAAATCTCTAACCTCTTTTCCTAAGCTGAAGAGTAAACAGACTGTTTTGTCCTAACATTGGAGGGCTTGAGCAGCCCTGCAGAAGATCCAGATTAAAGCCGGGCAGTTGTGGCTGTCAGGGCCCGCAGCTGTCAGCTCCTGCCCTGGATCAGATGTCAGGATTTCAGTCGGTCACAGCACGGAGCACAAGGCTGGTTTCCTTTACCCCACCGTGCCAATCTGCACTTTGCCATGGCTGGGCTGTGTTCTCAGCCAGCAGAGTTTTGAGATGTTCTCGTTTCTGACGTGGTGACATCTGTCAGAGGAGCAGGGCAGACAGATGGGAGAGGAGCAGCTCCAGTGCTCTGATCCTCCTCTGCTGCTGTAACTCTGCCAGAGCCTGAGCTGTGACTGTACTGTGTGTGCAGGAGGATGACTGCAGCTGTAATTAATCAATTAACATAGTTTCAGGGTTTCCTCAGAAGGGCTACGTGTGATGAAAGCCAGCAATGCTTTTTTCTTTAATTTAAAAAATGCTTGCAAAATTGCAAACCCACTTTATTGTGTGTTGTAAAACAACTATTTGATATTATGTAGTTCGTGTGAGTATTACCCAATGCAGCTTGACATCCTATAAAATAGAAATTCTATGTAAATTCTTCAAATAGTTGAATAATAGGGTTATCTGTCTTGTTTTCTTGTTGCTGTAATGGGAATTTATAAATGTAATCTTTTTTCCACAGTTCCAGAAAGGTAAGATGTGTTATTTAAAAAATTGGTTATTTCTACAAGGTTTTGTCCTTTTGTACAGTAAAATTAAGAGTATTACTAGTACAACACATGTGAAGAAGACAAAGACACATACTTTATTGTTTTAGAGAGAAGTTAAACATATTAATTTGAGGTAGATTATGAACCTAAATATTATTTCCTCTATATAGTAGGGGAGTTGGTGTTTGGTGGTTATTTTTGAGGGGGTGGGGGTTGTTTGGGTTTTTTTTTTCTGGCTATTTAATATTTTTAGCAACTTCACAATAAGTTTGAGAGCACTGCTTCTGCAGTCATCCCAAACAGACATATTGTAATATATTGCTTATGCTGATTGATATAAATCCTTTTTGTTTTTTGGCTTTTAGGTTTATTTCTATTGAGTCCTTTTTATATTTTTTAGTTGTTACCATTATTGACAAATTCAGATAAACTTTACTCTTTTTATAGGTCTGCTAATACAGCTTGAGCATGTAGTGTGAAGTTTCATATACTCCTTAATTTGTTTTGGTGGCATTTCTGATCTGGCTGGGATTGCTGAGTGGAGAGTTTTTGTAAAGATGTTCACACACTCATCCACTACAGATGGGTGCTGCCAATTATGTGTGAATCAGGGGTTTCTCTCAAATGCCCACATGCAAATGTGCCATGTGAGACTTCAGCTTATCAGCCTGCTGCTGAGGAGGAGCTGGAGTTGGTTTTTAGAGAGGAAGAGGCTTTAGAGGGGAGTTTTCCTGCTAGGAGGAAGAATTGGATGGAATTTGCTGTCAGGGAAAAACGAGCACTCTGCTCTTGACAAGAGTATCTGAGGGAGGTGGTTCATGCTGATAGCCAGGAGAGTGAAACTGGCTGCAGAGGGTTGTTTTTCCAGGAGACATCCTGTTGTTTTGGTTTCCTCTTGCTGATTACCATCGCTTGGTGATCTTGGGTTTGTCAGGCCTCAGCGATGACTCAACTCCCCGGCTCAGTTCAAAAGGTTATTCCCTCCAGGTTTTGTGTCAGTCTCCCAGCCTTGTGTTCCATTTTTTATAGACACAGCTCGTACTGTCACTGCACTGCCTCTGCCTTTAGACAGTTGGCTCATAATCTGCAGCAGACAGTAAAGTCAGTCTGCCTGCAAACCCAGCTGTTAGAGAAAGGAAGAATGGCATTTAACAATAAAAACACAGGTGGGGTTGGATTTATTGTTTTCTACATTGAAACAGTTTTGGCACATATGGGCTGGAGTTAGCATTCCTATTGGATCTGAAAAAGGCACTGTCAGCCTTGGAAATACTGACAGTGTTTTTCCATTTTTGTTGCTCAGCAAAGTATCATGTTTTAAAATAGCAACTGGAGTTTTTTGGAACAAGCTTGCATTTGGGAGATCCAAAAATTAATCTGTAGGAAAGTTTATTCTTAGGGGTGACAATGAGATAATAAATGAAAAAGGTCATTTATTTTCAGATGTCATTAGAAACAAACGTTGAAACCCAAGTATGTAAAAACCACAGCTCAAAGGAATGAGGATATTGACCTTCCTTGCAATGCTTTAGTTACCTGAAACTCATAAAACCTAAAACTGCCTGGTTGTGTTTTGCTCTCCTGGGCTTATGTTTAAATGTTAATATGGCTGGTACTAAATGCTGGCTTTAAAATCATCATTGGTTTGTGAAAGGCACAGTCTTCAGTAAATATAGTGGAAATACCCAAAAGTCATGCTTTGACTCAAAAAATTGTACCAGTGTTGCTTCTATTTGAAGTCACTTGATTCCAAAGCAATGAGCACCAACTCTGTGAAGGTAACATTTATGAAATAACATTCCATTGATCCAGAATGTGTCAGTCTGCCATTTGTCTTTGTATCACAATGTATTGGCTTTAGGCCTGATAGAGCTTGGATATTGATTTCCCTGTGTATTGCCATTACTCTTCATAGTCACACTGAATTGTGGAATAAAGTCATTAATGAAATAATCTAAACTTGCTTAAAACAATGACTATTTTGTAATTTTTCTCCTGTCCAGATATAATCCTGTGATAGACATGGAGTCATATTTTGCTGGTTTTAAGCACATGCAGCAGGACTATGAAGTCACTCTTGAACTTGCAAGTGAAGAGACTCAAAAAACTAAAAATGTGCCAAATTCTAGGACGGGGTCTTATGGTGTCAGCATTAGAGTCCAAGGGATCGATGGACATCCTTACATTGTACTGAACAATACAGAAGGATGTTTGCCAGAAAATCCTCCTCCTGCTCCTGGAAAAGAACAGCAGGTCATTCCTCAGGCTGTAAACAAGCCAGCCACAGATTCCAATTCTGCTTTTAAGTTAGAGGACAAAATCAGTGAACGTACAAAATTTGCTGGAACACAGCACATGCAACCCTCTATGCCTAAAAAACTGAAGATAATCAATGTGAATGAAAAGGAAAGTGGAATGCCAGATCTTAAAGACGAAACTATGAAATCCTCAAATCTGTTGAATTTTCAAAGACATCCTGAACTTTTGCAGCCTTATGATCCTGAAAAAAATAACTTGAACTTGGATAATTACCAGTCTTCTGTGTGCAGCAAATCTAAATCTTTTGTAGATGAAAAAATTGAAGCAAAGCCTTGGATTTCCTCATCTAAAGTAGTGTCCCTACCGAAAACAAATACATACCTTGCAGAACCAACCAAAGCCAATTCAAAAACAATCCATCTGAACAGGTCAGTAGAAGATCCAAACAAGCAGCTGCAGGATTGTCCCAGCAGCACAATCAGCCCCAGTGACGTGTGTGTTTCAGAGGCATTTTCACCTGCAGAAGGATCCCCCTGTGTTAGTCCCACTGCTTATCCCGAGACAAAGAAACCCAGACCAGATGTTCTTCCCTTCCGCAGGCAAGATTCAACCGGGCCAGTCCTGACTGACTCCCGAAGATCCTCGTCCTCATCAGCTACTCCCACTTCTGCTAATTCCCTGTACAGGTTTTTACTGGATGACCAGGAGTACGCCATCTACGCCGACAACGTGAACCGCCACGAGAACAGGAGATACATCCCCTTCCTGCCGGGAACCGGCCGGGATATTGACACCGGTTCACTCCCAGGAGTGGATCAGCTGATTGAGAAGTTTGATAAGAAAGGTGATGCTCACAGGAGAGGCAGGTCAGGGAAAAGGAACAGAATTCATCCAGATGATCGTAAGAGATCGAGAAGCGTTGATAGTGCCTTGTCATTAGGACTTGATGTGACTTCAGATTATTTAGGTGAATTCAGTAAAAGCTTGGGTAAGTCAACTGAGCACTTGCTGAGACCATCTAAGGTTTGCCTTCACAAGCATTTATCCAGAGATCAAAAGCCACTTTCCAAAGAGACAAAGATTTCTGCTCGAAGTGTTGGAAAGCTGCACATGCCCAGTAAAGACACCCAGAGCAGCAGTTTCAGCTCTTTGCAACACCACAAACAGAATGGAACAGATGCAGAGAGCTTGGCTAGGTCAGCTACACTCCCAGGACAGAGTAAGAGAGAGGAAGTTAAAACAGTAACTTCTACTTTGTTGTTGCCAAACCGAATTACAGTTACACCTGAATCAGGAGCCAAGAAGATTTCTGTAAAAACATGTTCATCTGCCCCTAATATACAGGTAATATTGAATTTATTCTTTAAGCTGTCCTTTGCACTCTAGCATACAAAAGCTGCCATATTGTTAATTGTGTATTTTTCTAGTCTTCAGTCAAACAAACTGCCATCATACAATACTTCCAAATGGGATTGTTCTGGAAAAATGTAAATATAATTTATTTTCGTTGTTGTAAGTATAGAAAACCTGATTTTTAAAACAACTGATTTTTGTGTGGGTAAAGGAAGATGGTGAGGCCAAACAGATTCTCGTAGATGATGTTATAAAGATTTTTAAGCATAGATGCACAGAAGTAGAATATGAAAAGATATGTATGCAAAATCATGTTGTTTTCTTTTTTCTTTTGGTGTGGAGTATGGTTTCTTACTGCAGTAAGCCAAAACTCCAGAACTTCAGATCCATGGTACATAAAAGTTTTCATTAATAGGATAGAATGGAGAAGTTCTGTTGTACTGGCTGTATTTACAACTCTCACAGGATTGGTATCTTTTGACATTTTATCTTTATTTTTTAGGCAACTCCTGATCTTTTAAAAGGCCAGCAAGATCTTGCACAGCAGACTAATGAAGAGACTGCTAAGCAGATACTTTACAATTACCTTAAGGAAGGGTCAGTAAACATACTTAACTTTTGGATAGGAGACTGTATTTTCTCAATAGTTGTCTTCTGTTACATTTGAAATGTGAAACAGTAAAGTGAAAGCTATAATTAAATGAAAAATCTCTTTCACAATTCTGTATCTCAGCTGTGCCCTCTAAGGCATTATCTGATCTCAAAATACCCAGGCTATCAGGACTTACATAAGGTATTGTACAGGATATGATTAAATGCACTTGAAACTTGTGAATATGGTTTGTCTTTTAAATACATCAAGAATTAAACTTTGTATAAAATAGAGGTTATTGGAGAATTCAAATAGCACCTCACAGAAGTTCAAGCCTTTGGGTTTTTTAAACAACAACAACAACAATGAAGTGTTATTTCCTAAAGTTTGACAGAAGATCTCTTGTTGCTGTGCTTTTAATACTTTGTGCACTTGCAACTCTTGGTATTTTCTACTGATAACTTATTGAAAAGTGAAGGAAGGTTGAATTAATTAAAAATACTTGATGCATTTAAATTTCTTTTCATTCCCGATATAGCAGGTTCTGGGACCTGTTCAAGTGTTATTTTGTGGTGCAGTAATCAGGACTTCTAAAACCCAGAACTAACTACTTATTTCAATATGTCTGAGTAATATACATGCTGAATATCTGTCTTTCCACAGCCACAATCTTACAGAAGAGATTTGCACTTCAAGAGTTCAGTGCTCTTGTTTGTTTGGTTGGCTTTTTAGAAAACATTTGGAACACAAATTTTTAACTCCTCTCTTCAAAGATTTTAGTAAATCATAGTTAAGATAATTTCTGATTTGTTTGTATTATTTTGGGGGGTTTTGTGGAGGTTTTTATTAGTTTGGACAGTCTGAATTTGGTTTGATATTAACAAAATAGTGACTTCAATCATATCATTTCTTATTTGTACTGTCTGCTTTAGAAGTCCTGATAATGACGATGCCACAAAGAGGAAAGTGAATTTGGTTTTTGAGAAAATTCAGACTTTAAAGTCAAGAGCTGCTGGAAAGACACAGGTAAAGAATTTTTAATTTGCTTTGGCTTGTTTCAAAGTGGTACAGTATTAACACAGGGCCTTAAGAATCTGAATTCCCTTACTGACTTTTACTAGACTATTCATGTAGTCCCTCAGGAATATGGCTTAATTTTGATGGCATGAGAAGGATTAAATGCTCATTGTTCACTATTTATTCTGGGTACAGTAAAAATGAAAAATTTTATTTTCTTCATATTCTTTTTAATCTAGATATACCTGTGCTTTTTCAGAAGGTTTTAAGTGTAGTTGCTCACAGCACAGTTAATATTTTTAAGAAATCTCTTAGTATTTGAGAAGGAATTTGGAGCAGTGAAGAAAAATGTTAGATACATTCACATAAAATTTCTTGGGAAAGATAAAATTTATCAGCAGAGATAAATGCTGGTTTTTTGATTGCAGTGAGACAGACATAGCATGAGACACTTATGTAGCTTTTGTTATTGATGACAGCATTATTTATTTGCAAAATACATCCTAGGAAATTACCTACAAAAGGTATTTGAGAACCTGTCTTAACATACGGGCATGCTTTCCTTTGATGTCCATTTTGCATAATTAGTGATATGTCAGTAAAATTGGCCCAAACTGCACATTATGTGAATCACATGTTTCCTAATTTGAATTTTTCTTTACATTTGTATATTTTCTGTTTTATTGTCAACATGCCTTGAGCAATTACTAAGAAGTTTTATGAGAACCAAATCATGCTTTCTTTGAAAATCTTAGCTTGGCCTGACCTATATGAAAAATCTCTGGTGAGCTCAGGGAGTTGATGCTACTCTTTGTTAGTCTTGCCTGTAGCTTTGCTTTAGATTAAAAAAAAAGAGACTGTTCTCAAAGAACATCTTGGCTTTGGGGGAATAAATGTCTCTATTTAATTGTAGGTTTCAGATTCTTCGGCTGAAGTAAAAGTACTGGTGGAACAAAAAGCAGAACTTGAAAGGAAAGTGGAAGAGTTAGAGAAAAAACTGGATCTGGAAATTAGGGTACAGCACTTTATTCATATAAAGCTTCTGATTATTTAAAATACACTTTAAAATAAGTGGCAATTCATCCTCCTGCTGAATCCCTTTTGCTTCATATTCTTCTTAATCCAGATATACCTGTGCTTTTTCAGAAGACATTTTATTTAAAGGGTGGCTGGTGATAGCATTGTTACCCTTTGTAACAAATCAGTTCTTAGAATTTGAGAATGAGTTTGGAGCAATGAATTTGTTTCACATTCACAAAGCACTTCTTAGGTGTCTGCTGAGGGAATTATTAATCTTTTGATTGAGACAGACATTGACTGAGAAATAATCATGTAGCTGATGTCTGTTATTTTACTTAACTTTTGGTGTACAAAATTCAGAATCAGCAAAATTCCAAAGAAGAGAGAGATGCTACACGAGCAAGTCTGAAAGATCTTCAGTTGCAGCTTGATCAAAGTATGCATGAAAAGGAAGCCTTGAAAAAGCAGCTGGAAGAAAATGAGAAGGAACTCAGGCAAAACCTGGAGGAGTGAGTTAATTCTAGCAAAGTTATCATTGAAATTTGCACCTTTTTTAAACCTTTTAGATTAAAAGTACCTGTGTCTCCAGAATATGTTGATAGAACCAGACAAGTGACATTTGTTACTGTAGGAAATAGTCCTACCATTTAGAAAAGTCATGTCTTAAGAATATGTGGAAGGAAGAGAAAGATTGCTGAATTTATAATCTTCCTCTTAATGCAAATTGCTTTTAATATTTCATGGTCAAAATATATAGTTCAAGTCTTTGAATTGTGGGAACACTTGAATGACTAGAGTACCAGGTCTGAAATAAAATACAACTCCCCACTTAAATACCTAGGTAGAAGATTTCTCATTTTCACCCTGACATGTAGTTTTTCTGCCTCATTATATCCCATTGTCTTGTGGGCAACATGGAATGTGTGTATTTTTGTTACTTGAATGAGCAAATTAATATTTCTGCAAATTAAAAAAACCCTGTCTGATTTTTACTGCTGAGGCTTTTTCAAGTGAAGATGGAGCAGGAAAAACACCAGACTGAGATCAGAGACCTTCAGGACCAGCTCTCTGAGATGCATGATGAACTGGATAGTGCAAAACACACGGATGAAGGGGAGAAAGAGATTCTGATTGAGGTGAGTTAGGAGGTATCAGAAGGATCAGAAAAATAGCATGAGGAGGCTGAGATACTGGTGGAAGAAATACATGCCTTTGCTTTTCCCCTGCTATTGATCCAAAACAATATACCATTACTAGGTGACCTAAGAAAGCATGTTATGATAGCAATATTAACCCTAAAAGGAATAGAGAGTGTAAGTACCATTGTTTTATGGAGCAGGAGAACAGATGACTTAATGGTTAACAGAGAGGTGAGTTATCCACTGTTATCAGGGAATAATCTCAGTCAGTTGGGAGCTGGGGTCAGAGCAGGGAAGATCAGTTTAAAGAAGATGTATATATTACCAAAGCCTGATGAGATTCAGATAAGAAAATTAAAAGAACTCAACAAAGTAGTCTCTAAATTGTTGACTTTCTATTGGTGGCACCAGGGAGAGAAGGGATGAGTCTGGAGAGGAACAAGAGTTACAGGGTTTCTGTCACCTTGGGATGAAAGAGGAATTGGCTGTAGCCCTGGTTATTCTAACACACTGATGATGAAATAGAGAACACAGCTTATTAAATTTGTTGATAAGGATGTGTAAGAGTATCAGTACAGAAATGTGAAAGATGTTTGCATGGAAGATCTGCTGAGTAGAATGACTACCTTGTTTCATATGGGTGAGATTTGATTACTCTTAAATGACTGTCTTAAATCTCAGGCACTGTAGTTGAGAGTTGAACATAAGTGGGGGAATATCACAAATGATGATGGTAGTACTGAAAAACATTACCTTTGAAGAAGGACTTCAATGTGAAGAGAAGTGAGGGAAGAGTCAAGAACACTTCTTAGAGAATGTTGCTGTAAAGGAGATCAATTTTTCTATCTTATGTTGAGATAGAGTAAGAAATGAGAGACTTAGCTCCAGAAATTTAAAGAAAGTATTAGAAAAAGGTAATTGTTAATTAAACAGGGGAAGATGCTGTCTGGGATGGTGGTAGGATCCCTTCCATTGTAGGCTTTGAATGGCAGATGGTGATGTGTGTCAGGAGTGGTTTAGATGTACTGATCCTCCTTCAATGCAGGGAAGCCTGCATTCTCTGAAAGTGCAATTATTCACAGCTGCAGAAATACCAGATTAGAGAGTTTGTGAAGCAGTACATTTTTGATTGTTTCTGTTATTCTGTGTTTTTGTATGCATCCTTAGTCTTCAGTTCCACTGATTTCCAGTTCCTTCCCAGCAATTTGGAGAGGGGGGAAATGACTTCTAGGGTTACCCTGGTGGGAGGGGGAAAGGTGTGAAGACATGGACTGGGTTGGAAAGCACTTGCTTTGTCTTCAGCACTTGAAGAAGCAACTTTATTTATTCTTTCCAGAAGAAAAGAAAGCAAAGAATTATCACTGAGTTTGTTTTTCTTGCAACTGGGGGAAAAATGCTTTTTCTTTGTTCTTATCTACCTCATTGCTATTGAAAGCACAACGTAGGAGTGACTTGTGCATTATTTACAGATGGCATAACACACACCATTAAAATATTTTTATAGTTTTGCAGCATTAGATTTGTTGACCTATTATATAAAACATCAGCTATATGTTATACTTCTAAGAATATTAGGGTTGAGCAAATTTTTAGCTTACTGTAAAAGCTGTAAAAATATGTCAGTCATATGAAACAGAGTTGTCCTTGGGGAGCTTCTGTGCTTGCTTTGTGTGAGACATAAACAGAACATGCACAGGGGCTGTTTGACACACAGCTGTGTTTAATTTGGGGCTTTAGGAGCTGATGCAAATGAAGCAGGATCTGCAAGAAGTATTAATAGCAAAAGATCAACAAGAAGAGATTTTGAGAAAGAGAGAGAGAGAGCTCACAGCTTTGAAAGGAGCACTTAAAGAAGAGGTGTCCAGCCATGACACAGAGATGGATAAACTTAAAGAGCAACATGATAAAGAGTTGCTGGATCTACGACAGAGCCTGGAGAAAGCCACAGAGGTATGTGAGTGCCAACAATTTCCTCTGCAGGGAAAGATCCTACCTCTCTCAGATGCTTTCAGATACTGCTGTTTTCTGTGTACCAGCTGCTTTCAGATACTACTATTCTCTTAGCAAAGTAGCCAGAGATTTAGGCCGGGAGATTGTTGGCTGCTGAGAACAAGTTTTGTGTCGTACACATCTAATGTTTTGATTGTTTGTCACAGCTGAAGTTGTGGTCCTTGCTTCAAGCACTTATTTACTGGATTTGCTTAATTGCAAAGTTTGAGGTAGAGTAGATGGGAGTGTAGTGCAGAGAATGTCCTGGGTTAAACAGAATCCCCAAAACCTTGAGGATGCCCTTGAAGAGTGCTTTGCCAGTCATACTGTTGAAATAACTTCTAGCAGCTCTTTGCAGACCACTGTTCCTGCATTCAGCTCCTTGTGTCATATCCTGTTCCCTGGTTGCATTGTTCCACCTTGTTCATTCAACTTCTCAATATCACTGTGGGGTTTTGTGTTGTATTTTGGGTCCTTTTCATTTATTGAACTTAACTTTGTTTACTGAATGGTCAAAGGAGTGTGAGCACAAGGAAACAGCAGGGGGTTGGGTGTTTTGAATCAGACAGGAAGAACTGAAGGAATTGCCTCTTCCAGCATCAGCAGGAAGTCTTTGTCAGAGGGAGAATGGAGCAGGTTTCAGATGTGTGTATTTGTTATTGTTTTCCAAAAGATGTCCTTTGTGAAATTTTCTTTGTAGAGGCAGCAGGTAGGAACTTATTGAAAGATTTTTTTTGGAATGGGGACAGTTCTCTTGAAGTTTTCAGCATTCTTTTTACAGTTGCAGCTTTTTGTGCCTTTTCTGTATTCCCTCTTTTTATTTCTCAGATGTTTGAGAAAGTTTCTCCAGGCAAACTGTGCTTGACCAGTATTGTCAGAACTGTAGGCTCAGTTTTATGGTTAGGAATACCCATGCTAGTTTATGTCTGTTACTTACACTGGTCTTAGGTGGATTGTGGTTATCCTGCTGATCATGACCTAAAACATAACACAGAACTGAGGGAAAATTAAGCTTGAAGCTGGAAAGAAGTTTCCAAAGCTTTATAATCTCTATGAGCAAAGTAGGAGTTCACGTGGAAGATGCTGGATAGCTATTGTGTGATTGAATTCTGATAACAGATTGTCCTTTTAAAGGTTTGTTTTAACTGTGCAATTTTCTTCAGAGATTAGAAAATTTCATAAATGCTGGTTTGTTTGTGCAGCCTAGTACTTGTACTTGAGATTGTTCAGCTTTGCTTAAATGTGTTGTTTCTCTTGGTTTTACATCATCATGAAGATATTTGACTTGTCTGAGCTGCACGAACTGAATTAATTCTTTTTCTTTGAGAGAAAAGTAGAACATTTAAATGATCATTTTTTATTACACAGTAATTGTAGTGACAGCCCAACCTCAATGAACCATCTTTCAAAGTTAGTGCATGGTAATTTACTGTATTTCAATTATGGAACTGTAATTACCACTGACAAGAAATGAAAGAGTAGTCTGTGTGGCATAACAATAACACAGTCTGGGAAATGGCTCTATGACTGGCTTGCTGTGGCTTAAGAGATATTTATAAATAGCATTTATTTACTTGCATGATGTAGTCTATCTAATGGTAAATTTAATAAGATGTTCACAAGTGAAATTTATTTATTTGGTCTAAGTACCAGTTCTCTTCCCATCTGAGTTGAAATTTTTGTTTTTATTTGAAGTAAAACTTAACATGTTTAATTGGAAGATGGTGTTTCTCTAGTTTTTGGTGTTTTTTTTTTTTTAATCTTGCTAGGACTTGGATCTCTTGAAGCACAGCATTATCTTTATGCCTGCTGGCTGAAATTAGTTGTCAAGTTTGATATATCATTTATCAGGAAAGTATAACCATTCTCTGCAGGAAGTTTCCTGACTGATCTGCTGTGATCTTATATATATATTGCTAATTATTTGGTTTATAATTAATCTGAAATACCCAGGGGACATATACAATAAAAGCTACTTGGCCTGTTAATTTTTTTTTTTTTTGAATATTACTGCAAGCTGGAAAAATTCATACCTGATGGCAGGAAACAAGAAACTTACATCAAAGATTAGTGGGAAGGGCCATTCTGCTGTATTTGATGAGCAAAATAGGAGTGTAAATATTGTAATAGTGGTTTGTCATACAAAAAATGTGGATACAGATGTTTGATAGATCAGGCTCTATTAGCACCTCTGTGTACAAGAGTGTTTGTTGTTATGTTGCTTCTAAATCATCCAGGTTGGTACAATGAATAAAGTTTTGTCATACAGAGGCTGTTAAGGGAGTTTTTGCATGGAGAAAGGAAGTGGTTTTTATGCCAGTGTTAAATCAACAGAATTTTCATCTGCTGGAGGCATCAGGTAGGTTGGAGCAATGTGCAGTGTGCTCAGTGTGTGTGATTAGAATGCCACAGAGACCTGTTTGCAAATAGTGTTAGAAACAGACTCAGGGTTATCTGATAGAAGAACAGAGCAGGGTTGTTTGGCATTATGATTTTCTTCTCATGTTCACTTATGTGGTGCTAGTCTGGGGGTTTTTTGTGGGGTTTTTATTGTTATCATTATCTGGTTTCCATTTTTTTAATAAAGAATTTTAAATAAAGTCACAGATATTAAGATATTATTTTTCTTTGCTACCATTTACCTTTTAAACTTATTTTTGTGTTATGTCTTTTGCTTGTGGTGGTCTCGAGATGGCTGTGACTATTCTTGACTTTGCTCCTTGTTTATTGAGACTGAGATCAGACTATTTCCATTTAACAGTAGAAAAAGCTTTACTCTTCCATAACATACCTCTGTGGGATAACAATTGCCTTTAATTTAATAATAAATTTAAAAATTAATGTCCTTCTGATTAAGAAAAGAGTTCTCCATAACTCCAAGTGCT
This sequence comes from Argya squamiceps, assembly GCA_037834095.1. NCBI lineage: Eukaryota > Metazoa > Chordata > Aves > Passeriformes > Leiothrichidae > Argya > Argya squamiceps. The sequence continues at coordinate 14,025,437 of JBBMKD010000022.1, forward strand.
AGAGCAGAGATTAATGTGAATTCTACTCTAGTTTCAATGTCACAGAAAAAATTCTGTTATTTAATCTGACTCTATAACACTACAGTCCAGAACTGTACTATTTTAATGAGTGCCACTCTAGATGAAACGCCAATGTTTCAGTAAAATTTGGAAATAGCTTTTGAAATGTAATGCTGCAGGTAAAAGGTTGTAGCATATTGCAGCTAGTCCTGTTCAAATTCCACTGAAATTGTATCAGCTCAGGAGGACAGTTGCAAACTGCACAGCACTTCAAATTTACATCTGTGTTTAGAGAAGCTGCCTGAACAAATGATGTTGTTCAGAAAAAGCTGGAATCATCACGTTAGGAAGAGGCTTATCTAAGCCTGACCTTGACTGATTTATTTGGCGTGTCATATGTCTGACCTTGTTCTCAGAATGATAAAACAGACACTCACTTCAGAGCTGATTAATTTATCAACACATTTAGGGATGCAATGGGGCTGGTGATCACGTTCCCATTAACATGTGTTTGTGTTACATATGATTATGTTGTGATTAAAGAGAAGAAAGAATTTTACCAGAGCAAATGTAGGAACAGCAAAAGACAGTGTTTGCCTTCTGCATGTGTTATGAACTAAAATGGTCCTCCTTTAAGATAAAAAATATAAATCTCTGGGTATTGTACATTAGAAGCAGCTTTGGTTGTGGTTTCTTCCCATCTTGTTCATTTAGGTGAATCTAGCACAAACTGTAAAGGCCTTTGAAATGCAAAGTAACTATTGAATCTTTTTCTACTTACCCTTGTGATAGATATGATGGTAAATTCGTGTAATAAAATATAGAAGATACAATAACTGTAGTCAATAATAGAATGTATTAGAAATGTTATATTTTGTAACCCTATAAATGTAAAAGTAAACCTTGGTTCCCAAAATGGAAGCGGCATTTTCCAAATACCAAGACATGCTTTGTGAACTGTGATAATATGATATGTCTTCCTCAAAGCTAATAAAAATCTCCCATATAGAGCAGAAACTTAAGAACTGGCTAAAGCATTCCAAATGATGCTGAAATATACTCTGTATGCCTTTTTTTTTGTAGAAATGGCTTGGAATTCATAGTTGAAATGTAAAATGAAACATCATTAAATCTAGTATATTCTGAGAACCTATTTTGGAATAATACTGTACAGTGCACAGTGGTTACCCAAGTTACTCAGGGAAAAGTGAAGATATAAGTGTGGAGCACTGCAAAACCACTTTGGTACTTTAAGTGCTTTAATGTATGTAACTGTAAAATTATATATATATATGGAAAAAACCCAGTAGGATCCTGCTACCTTGTTCTGCTTTGAGATGAAATCTCAGGACCATAATAAATCATGCTAAAAAACCCATGGTCTTGACAGCAGTAAAAGAAACAGACAATATAATAAGAATTACTTGGGCATGAAAACATTGTTATGTGCTCTTATCCATCCATAACTCACCTGAATCTGCATCCTGAATGCTGTGTCTGAGGCTGGTATGTTCACCTCGAGCAAGATACACAACAATTAAAAAGGATTTAGAGAAGGTGATCTAGGATTTGAAATGCCACTGGTGGGTATTTTCTTTCCTCTGCCTGAGGCAGCTTTTGCCATGTTGAAATAACATTTATGTTTCAGTTCTAGAAGCTGGTTGGTAACTGATCTAAGCTGTGTACAGAGTCAAATGGTGGAGACTGGTCCAAGTCAGTGTTTCATCTTTCATGACCTAACCCCTCTCCCCCTTTCATTTTCTGCCCTCTTTTACCAGCCTTCTGAAAGCCTGCTAAGATTCTGATTCATTTTCACTATGGAGTGGGGGAAAGAGAGGGAGGGTACACAGATAGAAGTGTGATGGTGGAAGGAAAGCTGCAGGCACTCCTTAAATAGGTGTCATATTGGAAACATCTATTTTAGAACCATATATGAAAAATTTGGGAGACAGATTGGATTTGTTTTGCTGGACGTGTCTGTTCTGGGTGTGGAAAGGAAGTTGGTAATAGCATCATGCATGTTTTCAGGACCCATTTAATCAAATACCAAACAAATTATGGAATATTAGTGTTGTCAACAGGAATATAAAATGTACCTCCAAAGCACTCTGAATATGTAACTTGGTGACTGTGTCTTTAAGTTCCACCTCCTCTAGTCCTTCATTTCTGTGCAGTTTACTCCTCCATTTATTTGGTGGGTACATATTTGGGTTTGGGTGCAGACAGTACCATGAAACTACAGCTGAGTGGGTTTTACACTGTATGTAGAGTCAAGAAAGCCTCTCAGCAAAACTGTCTGGCAAAGTTGTGTTTGAATTAGATTGGACAACTATAGGATAAAAAAACCCCTAATCCTGTTTATCTGTAACAGTCATTTAACTATTGTGGGCCTTCCCCTGCTAGGACTATTTCAGTAAGTCTGGGCTGGGAAGGGGGGTTGTTTGTGTGATTTTTCATTTTCTTTGTTTCTGGAGCTTGGCAGGATCTTGTGCAGCCAGGTACTTCTTTAATGCCATCAGGAGGATCTAATCCTTGTTAGCAGAAGCCACTTTATGTATTCAGGTGATTGGTCTCGTGACAGTTTGTTTGTGTCTGTGTGGGAAGTGTTTGGCTCTGTCAAACAGGAGGGAACAACGTGAACACAGAGTTAGTTAATATTTTACTCCAGTCTATCCAGCAACTTCTGACCTTCAAAAGACTGTTGGTATAAGCCAATCTGAGTATGTCATGATACATAGCCAGGGGGATAATATAACATTAATGCAGGTACTGGTTAAGAGGTTAATACTTTCCTGGCCCTGGATTTTATAACTTATATAAACATTAGGTCACGCCTAAATTGGAAAATTTTGTTTAACATGCTGTGTGTAAAAGAGGGCTGCTTTCTCAGTCTTCAAATGTAAGTATTTAAATCTTTCATTACATCTCATAAATGAAAGCATAAATAGTTTTGGGAGTAATATTAAGGACGTGGTACCATTTCAAGCAGTGAAAATGACCTTGTAAGAAAACAAATCTTTTCTCTAAACTGTCAGCAGTGAACTTTTAACGAGTTAGTAGAGTGGTTCTAGCTGAAATGAAATGAGAGGCCAGTCTGACTCACTTGTAAATTTGTGCACTTGCTTACTGAATAATCTCTTGAAGTACAGCAGAGAATTTAAGCTGGTTGCAGTGTACCTTGCTAAGAGAGGAAAAAAACATGGACCCTTTTAATAGGTAACTAAAACCAGTTAACTTTCAAAGACAGAGCCATGTGTTAAAATTGGCTAGGCCTCAGTTTGAGATGATGGGAAGAATTAATCTAGTGTCAGGTAGAAAAACAGTAAGTGCAGCCATTTAGGGTTTTTTTGCAGAAGTTTTGTTGGTTTTGTTGTTACCTTTTTTTGGAGAGTAGGTGGGATGGGTTGATAGCCTAACACTCCATTTTTAAAGAATTTTCATACTCCTTTTGTAGAGATATGAGATTTAATTATCCATGCTATCCTATGGTTACTCTATTATTCATCCCAAGGCTTCCAGCTGCTTTAAGAAATAGTGTCTGAGAAGAGTTGCCTGAAGGTAAAGAGTGGGTAAAAATGCTGGAACTACAAGCAGAGGTACAAGCAGAAATAAAGACCTGTTATTTGCATTCGTGAACTTTAAAAACAATGACTGTAGCTGAATAATACTGATTTCAGGAGCTTCCTTTACAGGAGAGCTAATAATGATTACAATGAAAGAGTTGTCCTTCTTGGTGGAGATTCACTATGTTTGCCTTTTTTTTTCTCAGTGTCAGTCTTTGGGTGTAGAATGATTTGGGGTTTTTTTCTTTCTTTGGAAATCACCTGCACATTACCTAAGGAAATCAGTGTCCAGTTTTATTTGAACTATTATGTTTATATACAAAAAGAAGAGGAAAAGACAATAGAAAGATATTTGATATCTCCACCACTGCTACCCCCTCTGCATCATCTGAGGGAGCTGGGTAGATGTGAATCCCTGAAGCCACATGAAACTTCTTACATGTAGCTCAAGAAATTAAACTAGTCCAGCATCAAACTAAAAAGGTGACCCATGAGTCTTCAGAGCTGGTTTCAACAGCCAGTATCTTGAAACCTGAAGTGTTCTACACCAGGAATGGAATGAAGTGAGCAGCAACACCAGTTCCCTTTTTCAGGAGATTTTGGAAGATTATCCTGTCATATACTTAGATTGCACAATTATGAATATGAAAAAAAATTTGAAAATCTGTTCCTTCCATTAAAAAGCTCCAGTTTGTGCCCCAGCTCATTTTGAATGGAGATACAAAGTATGGCTGTCAAAGAACAAACAGTTAATTGGTTGAAATAGTTTTCACAGAATAACAGAACCAATTAGGTTGGAAAAGGCCTCTGAGATTATTGAGTCCACCCTATGACCAAACACCACAGTGTCAGCTGGACCAGGGCACCAAGGGCCACATCCAGTCTTTCCTCAGACATCTTCAGGGACAGGGACTCCCTGGGCAGCCAGTTCCAGTGTCTAATCACGCTGGTTGAGAAGAAATTCTTCCTAATGTCAAACCTGAACCTCCCCAGGTGCAGCTTGAGGCCATGTCCTCCCATCCTGTGGCTATTCCTGGGACAAGAGACCGACCCCCACCCACTGCACCCTCCTGTCAGGGGATGGGAGAGAGGGATAAGGTCACCCCTGAGCCTCCTCTTCTCCAGGCTGAGCGCCCCAGCTCCCTCAGCCACTCCTCATTATTGTCCAGACCCTTCCCCAGGCTCTGCTGCCTGGACCTGCTCCAGCCCCTCGATGTCCTGCCTGGACTGGGGAGCCCAGAACTGGACATGCAATTCCTGATATTCAGCTGGTATGGATTCTGAAAAGAAATGTAGAAGTTTTATGAAGGATTTGCTGACTTCTGCCTGGTAAACATTGGATTTAGCCAAAATGTGATGATTCTAATATGTGGTAAATGAGATACTTAACTTCCACACACTTTTTTTTAAGTCTTCCTTTATTTTGTAAAAGGACTCCAAGGATCCTGTAGTGTGTAGTCACTGCCAAAGGGGAGTTTCACCAGCTAAAGCACTGAAGTCAGCCAAAACTATTTTTTAATGATCAGTTACACAACCTCTCTCATGTCTTTGCCAGTGTTGAGGGTGTGGTAAAAAAAAAAAAGGTGTGGAGCCACAGAATATTTTCTGCATTCCTATCCAAAAGTATTTTTTTCTGTATTCAGGTTGAAACTGAACATATTATTTGCGTATCAAGGACCTTGATGGATGTTCTGTCCAGTTTCTTTGGGTTTACACAATAATGAGTGATGGGAAAGATTCTGATGCCTTTTACACTATCTGTTCACTGCTTGCAACAAAGCTCAGAGTAGAATACTGTATAAATATGTTTGCTTTACTGAGATTTCTGCAGCAAAGGTGTTGGAACAATATTTATTGTTTTATTTTAACTTGGTCTTGACTAAATCTAGTATGTTTAAAAATACTTAAAGACACATATACAAGGACACAAACCCAAGCTTTATTAGATTAATTTCTTGTTAGGGAAAACACCTGAAAGGAGCAAGGTGGAAGGTGAGGGAAATGTATTTTACTGCTGATGTTCCTTTATTGCTCCATAGGCCTGGAGCTGAAAGCCAAAAGCCACATGCATATAAACTGCAGCAGCTGTGACTGTGTGGCTCAGATAAGCAGACTTATTCTAGGTAAAACTTTATAGATCAGGTGTACATACCAAACCAGACAATACACACACATATATGTATGTAAATATGTGTGGGTGTGCATGCATTTGCTCACTTTCTTCTCATCTGTTAGGATTTAAATGGAGCTTGTACATACTATTAAAAACATCTTCTGGAGAAAGAATTATAGACATTTTTTCCACAAACTTTTAATTCCTTTTCTCAACATAGCTGCCATCTTGTAGGTAATGTTATTCCCTGTATTAAATATAGGGAATTAAGAGGCAGAGGGATTGGTGTTGAGAGGATCCTTCAGCTGTGCATGTCCAAACTAAAGTACCTAAGTTAACATTGTTAGTCTTTATAAAGTCCTTGATATATTCAGGGTGCAGCTTTTGCTGACTTTAGTTGCAACTGTGCAGTCCAATGTATGGAACCCAAACCTCAATGTCTCAAACACCAGGAAAGTTAAGGAGCATGAAGTTATTGATCCTCTGGAAAGATTTGGCTGAGTGACTTGCCTTGGGAGATCTTTGGCAGAGGCAACAACAGACTCCAGGTTCTCTAGGGCTGGTTTGGGTACCTCAGCTGTGAAACTGTCCTTTCTGTTTATTGCCTCACTCATTTCTGCTGTAAACTCTCAACTACTCAAGCTACTTGACTAATCCTTTAAGCTTTGGTATTAAAATGTATGAGAACTATTAAAAAGTCAGTGGTTATTGAACACCATGGATTATTGTCTGCCACGTATGATTTGTTTTTGTGGTCAGGAACTGATTTTTTTCGGTGTATCTTTCTTTTAGGACTTGATAACTTGTTTTATTTGGTTTGAGTCCACTGCTGGACTAATAAGCAAAGTTACTGCATGTGTACTGTGGCACAATGACAACATGGAATGCAGAAGCTTTTCTTCAGTCAGTCACAGAGGACTTTGTATTGTGGGAACTTCTCTGTAAAACTGTTTTCTTTCTTTTAGACAAGCTTCTTTTTCTTTATTCTCACCTTTTTTCAGCAATTTGCAACCCATTTTCAGCTCCTTTTCCTTAATCTCTGTAGCTTAATTTTGCTGATAAGGCTTAGACAGTCTCAATCAGGAGTTTAAACATGATCAAATTGGAGAAAGTATAATAAAATATTCAGTGGATTCAAAGGTAATAAATAAGAAGGTGATATGAGTGTGGTTAAGAAGTCTTCAAATGATGTGGTTATTAAGAGAGATATTGTTCCTTCAGAGATTGAGGAGATGAATATCTGAATGTAAACCAGTGCAGACATAGGGACGAGAAGGCACTGAATGCCCTGGGGGACAGAGCAAGGTCAGGCAGATTGAAGGGAAAGACAAAACAAATGCAAGTTCATGAGCATAATAAGCAAAATGGTATAGGGTATTTACTTACATAAATTTAATTCTGTAATACAAGGCAGTAAATAGTAACAGTAAGAAGTTGGTTTACTAAAACATGCTGCCACAACTAGTAAATGGGACTAAAAAGAAATAAACATTTTATCTATCCTAGGGAAGGAACTGCAAAATTGAAATTCACATATGTTAATGTTAAGATCCAAAAGAGCCTGCCTCAATTCTTGATAAAATTACCCCCCTCTCCTCTGGTTTTTCGAGGGGCTTGAATTTTTGCAGAGGTGTTCTGGGGTTTTTTTCCCCTTTGTATGGCAAATATGTCTGAATATACAGTATTTCATTCCAAGTTTTCTTGAGAAGAATCTTGTTTAACCAGTTTTGTCTGTTTTGTACTCTGTATGTTTATGTGCATAATCTCTTTTAAACTTTCTGAAGAGACTGATTCTTTCAACTGAGGTTCTTATATTAACAATGTCTGTTAATGTTTTGTATTCAACTTAAATCATTACTTTGTGACCTTCACCTAGTTCTGTTACCATGGGTTAAATTATATAAACTTAGTTAAAATAATTGCCAAAACTTTTCCAACATCCCCAAATAAATAAGTAAATCTAAAAGATTTATGAATGGGCACCAACAGGAGTCATTAATTGATGTTGTGTCATTAAGCCTTGAGGACCATTAGTTAACTCTCACTGTTTATGTGCAGCACCATTACAAACAGATCATTTTGGACTGAGGGAAGTGGATCCACAGCACAACCTCTTCCAGTCTGTTTTTTTCCTTATTTGTACTTACTACACCCTCGGTGTTCATTTTTCCTTCTTCTGTCATCCTCATCACCCTAACCACTAATTGAATGCTCTTGCACACAGCCTTCAACTCCTTTTTTGAGTGTGTGGGCCAGTCCCTGAATTTGCAGTGAAAATGTGCATCCCTGCTCATGCAGGCAGAGCCCAAGACTACCCCTGGCTGTTGGCAAATACTGTTGGACAGTTTAAACTCCCCTTGTTGTTGCCACTTTCAGTTTTAGCCTATGAAGCACAGCAATTGCCATTCAGAATTTATCAACATACATAATAATTTCACTGTCATTTCAATGCAGTGGTTTTCTGTTTCTGTGTTTTGTTGGGGAAATTCTCTGCAGGGTACAGTGAGCCATGTTAAATTGTACCTGTCCATGAGCAATGTGCCTGCTGGCTGTGTGGGGCTGCAGGGTTCCCCTGGCAGAGGACACAGCAACCCTCTGTGTGTCAGCAGTGCCCGTGTGTGGTTTGACGGCTGCTGGCCTGAACCTTATGTAAGTGTTCAATATATGGACAGGGATCTCTCTCCACCAGGTTCTCCCCTAATGGTGTTGCTGTCAGAACTGCATTTCAGAGCTTCTGTGCTTTGTGTGTGCTCTCCAGTGATCCCTAGGCTTTTTGCTGTCATGTTCACTTGTCTTCCCAAGAGCAGGCCCAGAGGGGAGGTACAAGGTCGTGTGGGGTGCCAGAGAAGACAACAGTGGAGAATACAAGGCAAGAGCTGTGGAGACTTTTGATACCTTAACTTTCTGTGGTGATGTGCTATAGGATATGGCATCCATTGCCAAAAGCTTTTACAATCCAGAAACTTCATTTCAGCCAGTGAAGAAGGTCTGCATGAAATTCTCAGTACTCTAGAGAAAAATGAATATGAGTTTTTTTCTGTCTAAACCCAGCTGTGTAATATGACTGTTGGAAAAGTGATGCTCTGTGTACTTTTTCTTACACAAGGAACATCTAAACTGTATTTGTATGGCTTGACTTTGTTTAAACTTCACTATCAAACTGAAGATACTTTTGGAATGTTTTGTCTAGTGTCCTCTTAAATTATATCCTCAGGGTGGTCTTCCATGCCTTATGTGCATAGTCCAGTTGTGTAAGTAAACTGACAAGATAGATACTCCTGTGTTTCTTTTCAGTCTTGTCTGAAACAAGTTGAAAAGATGTTGAAACAATGTGTACAGTGAAACCACACTGTGAAGAAAATTGCTTGTACTCTCTCCAGAATATAAGTAAGAAAAATGTTCACTCTCCAGCTACAATACAGCACAGATTCCCATATATACTGTGAGAGTTTTGTACCATCCTGAAAAAGTATGTGTGTTAAGAAAGGAATTTTGTCCTTAATATGTTAGAGAATTTGTTTGGGCAGGTGTAACCCTTGCAATGATGCCAAGGTCATCAGAGACCTGTGAAGATCTGCTGGCTGTGTGCTGGTCACTCAATCAGCTGAAACTTGAGGAAGGTTTTATTTATACATCCAATTTATTTCCAAGATTTTAAATTAGATTAATAAAAACAATACTCACAACTTGCCCTTTACACTTCTCTACATTTTACATGTATTCATCTAACTTCTTGTAACTTACTGAAATATATAGTGAAAAAGGACAGCAAATAATAGTTTAGTTTAAAGTTAGGGTCTGTATCCTAAGATATTTACAACAAAAAGCAGGTTGGAACAGATCTCTAGATATGATGGCATCAGTAATCTGAGCTTAATTTTGAACCTCTTTTGTTAAATCATATGTATAGATAGATATTACTTCTGTGTTTATTTATGTATATGGATCTCTGTGGGGAGCGGTTGTTGGGTTGTTTGTTTTTGTGCATGTGTTCATCCATGTGTAAGTAAATCCTGCTTCCTCTGTTGGGAAAGTAGAGCAAACCCTGGTAGATGTAGGGGAATCTCCAGGTCTGATGTGGGTCTGCTGCAGTCCTCTCTTACTGTGCAGCCCCGTGTAGGCACTTGGATGAAAAAGAACAGACAAATCAACATTCCTTTCCCTGAACTCCCCAGCGTGCCTCAGCTGCTTTCACTCAGCTCCAGAAAGGAGAAATGAGACTAAAAGGAGCCACTGGTGAAGGGCTTGCTAATTAGTAAAACTTTGCTGCATGCAGAAAGCAAAAATTAAAGGAATATATAAATGCTATTGAAATTTCAGTATGTGAAAACTTAAAGCATCGACAGACAGTTATTTCAGAGCTTTTAACTAGTCATGTGCTTAGAAGAACAAGTTTTTTCAGGATTTTCAAAAGGCCAGAACTTGTCAGCCTGCTTATGCTGCCAGTTTTTGTATAATAAGTTCATTGACCCTGTAGACAGTCTGAGTGTTTTCTGAGTTACTGCTTTATCTCATTTGCATGATTTTAAAGCTGTTGCTTGCTAGAAAACAGTCTAGTGAGGGCACTCTTTGTAAACACCCTTTTATATAACTTTGCTTACTCCTTTTGGGAAAGGAGAGGGGAAGATCAGGAGCAGCAATCAAAAACAGCATAAATGGAAAGTGATTTTCATGCTTTCATAAAATATTTCACAAAATAGTTTCTGAGTTGTTTGCTAGGATTTCTTTTGTTTTCACCCAGATAAACACAATTTCACATGCAAAAAAATGTTGTGCTTCAGTAATGAATGTGTAATTACTTATTGTTACCAGACAATGTAGAGGCCAACGGTGTAAATGGATTTGAGAAGGATTAGAGAAATTAATGGAAGGTACATTCATGGAAGAAAACCAGTGAGAGCTGGGAGTATATAATGATGAGAAGCTTACCCCATAGTTGTTCTTCCTCTTTTTGCCTGTAAGCATCAGCCATGGCCATGAGAGAGAATCCTGGTCTAGACTGATCCCTATGATTGTTCTGATGTTCTTGCTGTTTAAGGTCTTGGTGTAGGAGACAGTGGGGCTGCACTTGAGAACCAGATCTTTGTACAGAGTATGGTTTTGTATCAGCCCCTGAATGCCCAGAAGCAAGAACCACCCATTCTATCCTGGGTTCTTTATGTTCTGTATAGGAGATTCTGAATGAGAAGTCAGTGAAGAGCAAAGGTTAAATTCTTCCTGCTCTTTACAGAATTATATGTTTGTGAGCGCATGCCTGGTCTGTGTAACAAGAGTATAGATATTGTAACAATATAGACAGATACTCCCACTCATGGTTTCCACAGCAAATGGCAGGGTGTTTCAGAGGGCAAGTGTAAGGTGATGAAAAGTAACATGCTGCAGTCAGTTGGCCTGGAAAAAAAAGTCAAAAATCCAGTGCCACAAGTTGTTTTTTAGTGTACTTGGAATTATCTAGCAATGGGATTTGGTAATGAAATATTTTAGGGCAATAAAGAGGAAGATGTTAAGGAGAAAATACGAGATGACAAGCATGGGACTGTTCAGGTATCATATATTATCTGTTGATGTGCCCAAGGAGAAAAAAAGCTAAATATTAAAGTCTCTGTTGATATTTTAATGTTATATCCTAGCTATATTTGCTGTGATGCCTTATGGAACTCCTGTTGGAAAACAGCATCAATTCTTTTATTTTTAACATGACATAATTTGTTTTCACTAGAGTGCTGCTGTCCTTGCAAGTGAAAAAAATGCTGCACAAGAAGAGCGAAACAGTGTAGAAAATCAAGTCAAGGAGCTGATTGAGGAAAATGAACGGTTGAAGAGAACACTTGCTGAGCTAGAGAGAAAAATTGAGGAGCTGCACAAACAAATTGATAATATGAAAGGAGAAGAAAATTCAGTGAAGGAAAAATTAAAGACATATGAGGTAAGTTAAGGAAACAAGCCCCTTCAGTAGTCTTCCTCTTTGCAATGGAGTCATTGCAGAATGAAAACTGATAAAGAGGAGGGTGGACAATGCCGTAGGAAAGAGTCAGGAAAACCAGCAGGTTGCCAAGAAGCAGGATGCAGTTTGCTGATGTGTAGGAAAGATTTTCCTATGGAAAACCAGGGTAAAACCAAGTCACACCTTGGCACTTGGGAAATCAGTGACAGGCCAGAGTGAAAAGACTTTACAGCTCAGTTTGCTTGTCAGATTAAAGGCCTGGCTACTGTTTCTGAATGTATCAAATGTCATCATTGCAGCAAGAGAAGCAACAATTAGAAGAAGCTTTGAAACACGCTGAAAAGGAGGGAAAGGAATTGTTAGTGTTAAAAGCAGCTTTGGAAAGCCAGCTAGAAGATCTGCAGGTAAGAACAAGAAGAATTTGGATAATTTAAATTTTAAATTTTCTGTTTACCTGAGTCACTATTGCTTTCTGTAGAGTTACATCTCGTTCTTTTTGAAGTACACTTTATTTTGAAGTTTAGGCCTCACTTCAGTGTTCAAATGTGTTCTGAAACCATAGAATCATCAAATTAAAATTGTTTTCTTGCTGAAGTATTTTTTTTTCTATTTCCATGGATCTAGCAAAATTTTGGGGAAATGAATTGCCAAATAAACTGCCTAAGGTTTCATAAATCTATTATTTTCAATGATCATGCAATTCATGAATGTATTTACATGTAAAAGAATAAAAAGCTGTACTTGTATATAGAGAAAAATATTGTTAGTGGACAAATATCAGGATGTTTGCTTCTCTATTTTTATGAGCCTGTCTTATTTGCAAATGTTGTATGGAACTGGATTATATAATCACAAAACCAGAGATGTTTAACATGTATCACTAGGATTTGCAGCCTCTTAAATTGTGAATGAAGTCCTCTTTCCACCTTGCTCCTTAGTCCACCCAGTGTCCAGGAAAGGTTATGCTTTCTCTCAGATTAGCCCAGAAATTGAACATGTGGAGAATGGATCTACTTCAGAGCAGTGGAGAGAGATGTTGGCAGTGTTGTGTGTCAGTCAAGACTGGGTGATTCAGATGGCATGAAAATTCAGATCACTGTTCTTACTGACCTCATATTTTGTGTCTGCAAAAGCTACAAACCTAATTTTCCTTCTCTGTGATTCACCTTTTACATGAACCAAAGGACTGATTTTAACAGTATTAGTTTAGAATTCTCTTAGTTTTGCTTCTAGAAGCTAAAGTTTCAAGGGATTCTATCAAACAAGTCAGACTCAAAAGGGAGTTACATGTAAATTGCTAGTGCCACTTTTTTAATTGAATAGATGTTTTCCCCTGTCATCTTCAACATAAATTTTACATTTCTGTTCTGAAAATCTGGAATCTGGAAAAAATGGAACTTGTCTCTAAGTGGATTAAAAGCCAAGAAAAGACTGTGTTAACCAGCATGTTCTCATGGTTCAGTTAATCGTGGTAAAAAGAAAACACAACAACAGCAAGAAAATACTTCTGTGTCTTTAAAATTGAATGTGTTTCAAGAATAAAAGGTTTTAACAATATGGGTGAGTTTTGTTTCCACAAAATGATGTTTTTAAGCTGATGTTTCTTGTGACTTCATGAATAAGTGTTACATCTGAGGCTCTTGGTCAGGCTTGGTTTTTGGTTGTCTTCTTTATTTTTTTTTCTTTTTTCATTTTAAATCTGTTTATCTGCTGTCCCTTCCTGATTCCCTCCATTTACTTGTCTGTCTCCCTGATAGTCTGCACAATCACTGTAGGGGCACATTTCTCATCACTGGCTTGCATTTAGCACACTGCCCTAAGAGCTCCCCTCTGGCACAGTCTGACTCGCCCTTGCTGTGTAACGTGGATCAGTGCAGCCCTGCACATCTCCTGCATCTTGATTAGCTTTGGCTCAAGATGCTTGGAAAGTGTGTTGGTGTTTTTTCTGTTTATGCATCCTTCAGGGCATCGTGCCAAATAATGCTGCCTCCAAGCAGAGTCTCCAAATGAAAGAATTCTAGGGAAGGTGACAGGAGAGTCTGTCTTGACATTTTATTCCCAACTTATGTCTAAATTCTGGCACACTAAATTTAATCCTCTTTCTGATTCCACACTCTTGCCCACCGGATATGAGCACTAACAGAGCTCAGGATGTAATCAGCAGCCCTTTTGTTCAGAACAATTCAGCCTTTCTGTCTTTAGAGTTGTTCTAATGAATAATGTTGTGCAGTAGGTTGATTTGGCCTTGTGTTACCATTGACAATTTAGATGACAAACTCTGGCACTGTGATAATAATGTGTATCCCAGTGGAAATGTAATTCCTGACTGTCCCATCTTGCTTTTTTACATAACACAAATTACTTGTAATGGTGGTCTAGTAAAAGAAAGACAGTGACAATACCAATAGAACTGTAACAGTTACTGGAAACAGCCAAGTCTATTCCTCATCCATTCTGGATTTCTAGTCAAAAAAGCTAAAGCTGGTATGCACTTAATTGTAGTAGACAGTTTGCATTAGTGCTTTCATCTAAAATCATCCTCTACATTGAAATTTTGTTTATGGATGCTCAAGTGGAAAGTATTTTTGTAGCATTTTTTGTTGTGCTTTAACCTCTGTTTTAGGGTAGCCACCTCTATGTAGGGCAGTGTTTCAGGAAATTAAATACATCTGAACATTTTTGTACCACTAAGAAAGGAAATGACCTAATTATATTATGCCCTTTCACCATAGCATCTATGGTACTGTGATATCTTAAAAACTAACAATTGTACCAACATTATGGATGGCAGCATCAAGTATTCTGTGCTTTTTAAATTAAACAATCAGAACATGGGATCCTTTCAATGGGTGGAAAAATAGGAAGTTTATCTTTTCATTGTGGTAGATAATGGCAGGCATCTAGAATTAGCATTGCAGAGCATTGTAAGTTGAAATACATTCTTAATTTTCAGTTATCAGCTGAGATGAATTACTGATTTTGTAAAGAGAACATTCAACTAGTATTGTTTGAAAAAACCAGAGAAATATCAGAATAATCTTTTAGGTTAGTGTGAAAACAAATGACTCCTTTTCATTTCCCCCGTTTTGTTCTCTTTTCATATAATAACACTTTAGCTTCTTCACAAAGTAATTAATTGCCACTAACGATTGGCTTTAAATTGGCAGCTGACAGGCTGTTTGCCTGACTTACAGTTACACTGTGACAGGCCAGCCAAATCCACTGGAAAGTGCTCAAGGATTTTTGTACATGAAGGGCACTCAAATTAGAGATTATACTTAAACTGACCATTGAAGCTGTCCTGTAGGGCATCCAGATTTCAAATACTGAAATTCAGAGTAGTGTCCTGAACAGGCAGACACTGAGGAAACTGCAGCATTTGGATAGGTGGCAGCAACATTCCCATTGCATCATGGTTTTGATACTTGAGTTAAAAAAAGAGATATAAATAAACAATCAGTTGCTTCTGGCATGACATATCAGTGTTTGTCCTATACAAGCTGGCAAACTGTAAAACCTGAAATTTATCTTTATTTTACAGCAGCTGTTGGTATTAGTGTCTTAAGTGACATACCTTTAAGGCATTAGAAAAGTTGTCCAACATTTTATTATGTGTATTTTTTAATCTACTGCAGGAGAACATCCGTTGCATTTCACAGGAACGACAGCAGTTAAGTCAGCAATTAAAAGATGAAACTCAGCAGAAGGAGCAGTTAAAGCAGATAAAGAATGAAATGGAGAATGAACGATTGCAACTGAACAAGACTGTTGAGAAGTTACAGGAGGAGGTATGAGTTCACCCCCAAGGGGCTGCAAGGATCTGAATATTTAACAGATAGAAGTAAATGAATGGGCAAATTGTAAAGAATTCTATATTTTTAAATGTGTAAAATAAAGTAAAATGCAAAGTTTAGTATTAACTTCTTTAACCTAGAGGCTCTTATTAAAAGCTTTCAGGGATGGAACAATGATTGGAACAGCACTATAACAAAATGGCATTGTAAACCAGTTCTGTATAAACCAGATCCCAGATCTGAGTTCAGTTCTCATGTACAGTACAATGATATTTCAGAGTTTTACAGCTGATTCTCAAAATTTCTGCATCAGATTTATTGTGCCATCTGTGTGTAAACTGTACAGCTCATAGTGACACACTGAAGTGTGACTGTGCAGTTCATTGTGTCACTCAGCTGGAAGAACTGCTGACAGACAAAAAGAGAATAGTCTTTTGCCACACATGCTTTTAGAAATTAATTTTACTGTTTTGTGTTTTCCCACTTCTGCATAGAAATTAATTTATTTGGGAACGTTTGATAAATCTTCTCTTTGAAAATACTGAACTGAATACTGAAGCTGGAGGAAAAAACCCTTTTGTTATATTAAGCACAATAGAACCTTTTGTATGTGTACTTTTTGCCCAGATGTCTGAAATGATGGAGATCTCAAGAACATCAACTCTGGAGCTTCAGAGCCAGCTTGATGAGTACAAGGAGAAAAACCGCAGGGAATTTGTAGATCTGCAGAGGCAATTAAAGGAGAAAAACATTGAGGTAGAAAAATCACGCCTGATGAACATCAGAATGCAAGATGAGGTAATGACTCAAATTCAGTGAGAAATTCTCAACTTTGGCCTAGAATTCAGTGCAGGTAGTTTTCAAGAAAATGAATGTTTTTTATGCTTTTGTGTACTCTCATGTACATCATGAGAGGCTGATCTCAGCTTTTGAGTTTGAGTTTTCATGGTGCTCATCAGGATGTCATTTCTGCTGGGGAAATGGGGGTTCCTCTTCAGGACAGAAAAATGCAGTGTTTGACAAATGAATGCACCTTAAGTGATAGGACAAGGATTCCATTGATGATCTGCTGCTCTTTCATGCCTGCTACTGAAGGAACTGAGAATTCACAAATATTTTTGATTAGGAAAAACCCACCAGTTATTTAGAAAAAACAAACATTCATGACCAAGCCATGTAAGTGTCAGGACTTTACAGTAGATAGCAAACTCTGTGAACATTCACTAATACATTATCTTAGCATCATTACTAAAATAAGCACTTGAAACAGAGGAAGAATATGGCAAACTGTTTAAGAAAAAAACCTCTCATATTATATATGTGTTATAATTTAAGGTACACGCACAAGGAATAGTCATGGTTTCACCTAAAACCCCTCTCACTTAATATATATATATATTTAAAGTACCATGAAGGGTTTTTTGATATTATTGAGGACATGCAGATGTTGAATAGGGTACTTTTGTCCTCAGCAGGTAGCCCTACTGTATGTAATAGTTATATATATATATGTATATATAAATATATATATATATGTCTGTGTGTGTATATATCTGTAATCATGTCATTGGTAAAATGCTGTCATCAAAGTGCATCAGACATATGAACTACATAGTTATTTAAAAGCTGAAGTATTGGGAGTCTGAAAAGGAAAGAAAAGTTACAAAGATAAAAAACCATTTAGAAAATGATCAAAATTTTGTCTTACTGTAATTTAGTAAAAATAAATACATTTTAAGAACCACACCTGGATGATTGTCAGTGTAAAACATGTAGCATGAAGCGTCTCATGATGGGTTATAATCCAAGTTTATTTTCTTGGTGCCATCTTGTGGATAAAACAAAAATTACTGTGAAAAGCCAGTACCTCAATGGAATTCCTGTCATGCTTCCAGATGTGTCATGTTTGCAGGGAATCCCCTTTGCTGCCATCCCTTGTTTATAGGAAGTTCAGTGTGAAGTGTGTTCCCATGATCTTGTTGCTTCAGATCCGTCTGATGGAAGAAAACCTGAGGGACCACCAGAGAGCTCAGGATGAGGCAATAACAAAAACTCAGTTACTGGAACAGACTGTGAAAAGCTTGGAGTATGAACTGGAAGCCAAAAACCACTTAAAAGATGATCGGGCAAGACAAATCAAGCTGATGGAGGTAAGAGACGTTCTTAAGGTTTGTTTCTTTTCTGAAGAGATGAAAATCATGTTGGTGTTTCACATGGATTCTGCTTGGAAGGAATCAAAATAGCTTCATGTTGTTGAAAACTTGTAGTATTACTGCAGGAATTAATGTGGTATATTTTAAAGGTGATTTGTTAGCATATCTATTGTAACATGATATCTTCTAAATTAGAATTTTCTCCCATCATTTTAATTAACTTATTTTTAATTACTTTTATCTAGAGCTTATCATGCAAATTTGCATGATTTTAGTTTCTTGGCCCATCATGCAGACCTTCAAAAGTATTTAGAAGCCTAAGTTCTGTTTAGCCTTTGATAACAGTTCATTTTAGGAGTCTGAATAACATTGTGACTGTAACCTGTTACAGGGCTTCATAACTGTTCAGTATAACTAGGCTGTCTGTCATTTCACTTCCATAAACAAACATCTCTGTGTCATTGTACTCAGATGAAAATAAATTTATCTTCCAAATGTATAATTTAATGCAGTCACTCTAAAAAAAGTCTCCAGAAACATTGCAGAATTTCTCATTTATCTTCCAAATGTATAATTTAATGCAGTCACTCTGAAAAAAGTCTCCAGAAACATTACAGAATTTCTCTTATATTCTTGAAATTGTTGGGAGTGATTAAAAAAGGGAACAAAACATTTATTTTACTTCTGTCAAACAAATTCACTCTAAAGCCTTATCTATCTGCCATCTCTTTTGCTGTGTGTTTCAAGAGGCATTTCAGTTTCCAAGCTTAGTCTTTCAGACACTTTGGGTCCTTGAAGTTTAACAAGGAATGCCCTGATAGCAATCTGAAGAAGATGGAAAGCAGTATGTTGAGGTTGCTTTTCTTTGTTGCACTTAGGACAAGTTGTCTCACCTGGAACTTGAGCTTGATGAAGAGAAGAATAATTCAGATTTGTTGTCTGAGAGGATCAGCAGGTGCAGAGAACAGGTACTTGAATAACTTTTCCAGCTTTTGTTTAATGATTCTATGAAAAAGTGTTATTAGGATCACAATCAATATTGATCAACTAAATAATGATTAGCAAAAGGATTTATATATTATACTTGAGCAGAGCATGTAAATCCAAAAATCCCAAGGTTCATAAACATGATTAAATATTCTCCCTCCACATCATCACAGACCATTTTTTTCCTGTTGTTTTAACTGGAAAAAAGACAGAGGATGTATATGAAGACTGAAGCCTGATGTGAAGAGTCTCTTATATTGAAAGATCACAATTTTAATCATACTGAAAAGTAATTCAGCACAGACTTTTTAATTTCAATGAAGGAAGAGGAGGAGCTTTAGGAAATTGTGGAATTATTTAGTGAAATCAGCTGAACCAAGGATGCCAGCCAGTATCAACAGAGGGGAAGCTTTATTTTCCTTACAAATGTAAAAACTGATTAGGATATATCAAAGGCAAGACAATTGGAAAGTATTTTCCACATAAAAACATCAGTCTTTTGTTGTGTAATACAAGTTGATAGCACAGAAAGATGGGAAGAAGGATTTATTAATGAGGTTGTGTCTCATGGGGCAGAAAATATAAAGATAAAGTAATACTTGGCAAGCTAAGTGAGACCTATCATAGTAACTCAAACAAGTAACAAAAAGGTTTTATAAGTAGAGGGAAGTTGTGGAGACTGTATGATGAGGCCTCAGTCAAGATAAAAAGTCATCCAGGTATGCCCTCTCAAATTTTACCTCTGTCTTCAGTACAGCCTGTGAATGTGCAGGTGAGGGGATTGGAGTGAGAGTATTGGAAATGAGACCATTGAGTTGGAAATTACCAAGTCTTAGGAGAATTAGGAGCTCATTGGTTTGAAGACAGAGGCTTTAATAATATTATTCACCATTTCTGAAAGAACTGATATAAGAAATTACAGGTCCTATAACAAAGATTTATAATAAACCAGTAAAGTAGAGTATAGGGCCTGACTACAGCAAAAGTAGCCAGACGTCATGGCTGAGTAGTCAGGATCATGCAAATGTTTTAATAGTGCATACAAAGAAATACAGTGATGTGGCTGTCTTGGAATATCATGGCCTAGATAATGTTCTTTGCTTTATTTTTGCTTTCTGAAGGATGTGAAACTGATTCATAACTCATTGCAGCACATCTGCTGCTGTAACTCTGCATGAAGTACTGCAGCTCAGTAATTTCCTAGAAGCTCAGGGGACAATTAGCATTGAGGTACCCACCACAATCTGTTCTGTTCTCATTTCTCTTTCTCCAGGAAAAAAAAAACCCAAAAAACTCCTGACATTCTTTTGAATAGCTGTACTTCAGAGGGAGAACAGAAACTAAAATCTTAGTTCTGTGTCTTTTCAATGAAATTGTGTGTTCCACTGAGACAGCTGCAGAGTTTAAAGTGAGGTAGAGCTCAGCTTTCTCTCACACATCCTTGAAGCACCAAGGCACCATTACTACTTTGTTTGAACTCAGGTTACTGAGATTCCATTTGATTGTAATAAAGACTTTCTGCTATTGTTCCATTGATATTGTACAGACTCCCAGTCAGTGGGTGAAATAGAATGTAAAGGACCTATAATAATGTGGGGTCATGCTGTTGTTAAATCAGGAAGCTTTAATACTGGAGTCTGCCTGTGTTGTAAAGCTGGGATAAAAGTACTTTAGTCATAGCTGCTACGGAAGTTAATTTGCAAACTGAATGGAAACCTAAAATACAGTTTGGTGACTAAAATGTTGCATAATGGGTAAAAGACGTGTTTATTTTGAGGTCTGGAATTTCTCATTTCACACATGAGTTATAAAGGTTGCTTTGTTTTGATTTTATGCCAGAATGACTAAGTAGTCAAATTACTAAAGAGTATTTCAGGGTCTGCTAAGCATTTATAATGACATGAGAAATTATAATGGATTTATTTTGGTAATATCTGTATTCCTCTACATTTTTAAAACTATTATTATAAATACGTTATTTTTACATACTGATAATGAGCTATAATACTGAAATTTCCAGTAAAAACAAATTTAAACAACTGGTTCTATTTTACATAAAGCTGAATGTCTGAATAAACATTGGCAACACTAATAGTTCACATTTCACTTGCCATGAAATGTTATTCTTTTTTAATTTAAACACCCTTTTGAATCTGAATGGCTGCATGACACACTGTTCTCATCTCCTCTTGCCTTGCTGTCAAGTACCACAGCAGAGTGGAAACAGAAAAAAATTTTTGGGTAAAGTGGTCATATCCTATTAGTTTTTAAATGATAATGTATTAGCCTATTAGTTTATAAATGATAATGTATTAATAACTCTAGGAAGATCAAAATGCTCAAACCACACTAACTGACATGCATGGAAAGCTAGAGCACTCAGCTGCCCTTTGAATCTAAAGTGAGCAGGGACAGGACATACTTTCATAAGTGATTTTTTTCTATGAACAAGTGAAATGAAGTATCTCTTGCCATATTGACTTTGCAAACATAATTGAAAAATCCTCATGATACCCTCATCAATTCCTGTGTTCTGTGAAAATGCGAGCAAGAGTCTCTTGACTTCAGAGTTGTTTCCATTAAGTGTGAAAAATGGACTTATTAGTTTTCATGACAATTTTAGAATGAATAGATAAGGATAAAATTGCACTGACCTGCATCATTTGCTTCCTTTTGGTAAAGTGTTCCCAGTGGAGAGCTGTGTATCTGCTTTTTAGCTGCCACTGGCTGTAGGAAGCAAAGAAATGAAAATCTGGATATGAAGGTTGTTTTTCAACTTTGAAGCATCAAAGGGATTTGTGCAGCTTTAGCTTTCTTCTTGATTAATCACTGGGTTTTTAGTCACATACTTGAAAATTGTCTAAGGCATATTTGTGTGTATACACACACACACACACACACATAACTTAGGAATTAACAAGCAACATAGGCTGCAAACCTGTGAGATAGTGAACAATACTGATGGCATCTAAATTATTATTAGAAATCAAATTGCTTTCACTGTAATGAACTCAACAGCTGCTTTTAATCCTAAAGCTGGCACAAAATGATAAAGCTTTGTGAAATCTGATACAGTTGCTTTTCTCAATTCTTTGTTGCTAGCATTCTTCACATCCAGCTGTGATAAGTGTTGCCTTAAGCTGCAGGAATAGTTTATTCTTTTTAACACAATTATAATGTATTAGACACAGGAAAGGTAGAACATGGACCATGAAGTCCCCCGTGGTACATACACAGAGTATGAACATGAAACTGGTACATCTTACTGCTGTGAAATAAGTGGAACTTCAAGCACATTTTGGCAGACAACTGTGCATATTAATTATGTGTTTATTGCTGAAAAACATAAGAAGATAAAACAGTTCATGTCTCCTCCAGCAAGAATTGTATCTGGTGCCCTTTTAACAAGCTCTTGTGTGTATTTGCACGTAGCTTTCTAATCCTGATCAGATGTAGCTCTTTTTCTCTCTCCCACTACCTTCCTGTGAGGTTGCTTTTACCAAGAGGTGTCCAACAACAGTAGCAGTCACCTTGGAAATATAATAGTTGTCCTCTAAATAATTCCTTAGTTTGAATCTTGGGAAGGCTGCACAAATTTGTTACAGCCTCTGAGCACAGTAAGAGCACAGTGGAACCTCAGAGTGGTCCATTAAGCAAGTTCCTACATAAAACAAAGCCCCTTTCTTCAGTTAACAGCTACATTTTTAATTAGTCATTCATTTTACCACAAATTTAGCTGTATTTTTTCCTGTGTCTGCCTTGCTAAGGCAATTACAGCAGAATAAATTCCATGTAATCCCTCACATTATAACTTTTCCATATATTGCATTAATAAATACAGCTATTGTACACGTGTGATTCTAATTTCTGTCTATAAAATAATACTTTACTATAAAATATTTTACTATATAGCATATAAAACATTGTTATTATTAGGCTTCCATGTGACAATGAGAGCTTTTAAGAAATTACCCAGCTGTTGAGAACACACCACGTGCTGCCATTGGTATTCTAGGAGCTGTTATGACCTTGGTTTTCAGGAATGCCTTCTACTTTCTGTCCCCATCCTGTGACATAACATATGCAACTGCATGCATTGCTGCCATTATTTGTATTCATGTATCAATTTTCAAGCTGCAGAAACATTGCAAATTACTTCCTTTAACCATCATTAACTAAAGATGTATTTTTTAATATTATGATGTGGTTAAAAAAATAAGGCCTAGGGTAAATTTTCATCTGCTGTACTTGTTTAACCTTCACATTCTTAACATTGCTTTTGGATTTTTTTATGCAAGAATTCCCAAGGACTTTTGAAAGACCTTTGCTGAGATAAATCTGTAACTGAGAGTTGCTTAACTGGGATGGTATGTTTATGCAAGTTCTTATGTAACTGATGTAAAGCAGGGAAGAATGCTGTGGCCACTGGAATCTTAGCAGTCTTTTTTTTTTTTGCAGGTACAGTAATTGATGCAGATATTCACTGTGTTCCCCAGATGATCTCTATCATAATAAGCCCTGTGCAGTGTAAACCACAAATGCTGTGGTAACATTCACTGTGCCTGTAAAAGCATTTTTAGAGATTTGCAGGGAGTCTCAGAAGGATTGGAAGCAAGAGAAGTATTTCAAAAGCCCTACAAACTTTGTTCTTTAGCACCAAGGTTTCAGTAGCAGCTGTTAGGCAGTTTAGAGTTTTTCTTTGAGCTCAATTCATTTTCCAATCAAGTCCAATAGTGAGGTAAAACAAACTAGTTCTGCATTCTTACCTTGAGTCTGTATTGATTAGGTAGCTTTTAAACATCTTTACACATGGAGAATAGATCTTCCTTGTGGCTGTTGAATATGGAGTGGAAATATTAACAGAAACTGTAGAAAAAGTTGTCTTTTAACAAAACAAGCAAAACTTACTCCTCTCCAAGTCTAGAAGTTGGTGCCCCTCCAGTACAACAGACACAAAATTGACTGGAGGAGGGGAGCAATGTTTGTATCCATCATGCAGCAGAGCCTGTAAAAAAAGAGCTTTTACTACTCCCATGCATACAGAAAACTGCAGTTCTCTGTGGTGTTTTTCACTGAGTTCTAGGCACTTGTCTGCAGGTACCAGCTTGTTTTTAACAAAGAGAAACTGCACTTAGACTAGTCAGCAGCTTAAAAAGAAGGTGCTGTTTCAGAGGTTCAGACTTAAGTATGAAGAAAACAAGTGGAAAAGTTGTTTGAAGATGGATGTGATGTTCCAGAACTCAGTGAACTGCCACATGATGTGTCTCTCATACAACAGCTTGGAGTTCAGTTCCCTGCTGCAGAATGTGCATGGTATAAACATCAACAATATCCACTGTGGGTATGAAATGCCTAGAATGAGTACTGGGAATAACATGGGCTTCCTGAAGCAGAAATTTTTGTCCAAAATTGTGGCTGTAAAGCTCATCTGAAATCATGTATATGTCTTGAGTTCTGAGAAAGAAGAGATTGCTTATTGCATAGGTCTATGTAGTTTATATATATACACACACAGTATCAGATAGATAAATGTTATGTAAGTCTCTTATTAAAATTTCTGTCTTCTTTTTCTAATAGATTGAACAAATAAGGGCAGAGCTGCTTCAGGAAAGAGCTATAAAGCAAGACCTGGAGTGTGACAAGATTTCATTGGAAAGACAGGTAATTATGTCTGGTTGTAAATTACCACTTGTGGAGGAGCTGTTCTGCCAAGGCTTAACAGTACTTCAGGAACACTGTTGAAGATATCATTTCAAGTAATTGTGATTTTAGCTGAGTGTCTTTTTCTGTAGTAGTAAACAATTCTTCTGCAGTTCAGTGGTCTTTGAAAGCAAGATTACTTATCATAGCCCTTAGGTGAGATTCAGAGGAAAGCTATCTCAACAAGTCATAGTATTATTTAAAAACTCAAGAACATAACCAGATTGTAATGGGAATTTAGAGAACATGTTAATACAACACACCTAATTAGGTGCATTCAATTATGTGACATTGATCTCATCTTAATTGTTTGAGAAAAAAGAATGCCACCTACTGGTATATACTATGTACAGTCTTATACTTCAGTTCTGATCTTCCTGTCACAGTCCTTCTTTCTGTGTTTGAGACCTGAGATCGTGCTTTGACTTTCTGTAACAAAGAGCTTTGTTTTTCTGTTCATCATGTAAGTCTTTATTTGTTCGTGGGGTTTTTTCTGTCAACTCTTTGACTAGATCCCCATTAAAAACCTAGCCTCAGAAAAATGTAAGTGTAAATCTTAGCAAGAAGTCTCCTTTTACAAATCTTTTTTGAACTATTTTTGTGGCAGGAGTAGCATTGGAGAGTTAAGAAAGGCAGGGGGACACCCCAGTAATAGCTTTAATAAAGTTGTATTGGATGTAAACAACTTCTTTGTCTACTTGCTATAGCCATACACCAGTAATTTACAGGGCAAGATCACAGAATTTTACAAAAGAATTGGGTGGAGCATGAGACAGATCTGACAGATTATTTGAAAAAAAAAATTGGCATATTAAAAAGTACTGCTGGAAGGACCTTGCAAGTATTTGAGGTTTAAGGGTCCATTTAATCCTAAAACTTTCAACTGAAGCTGAACAGGAGATTCTTTTCAATAAGTCACAGTGGTAGAAAATCTGTTTGTCGTACACTGCAAAATCTCAATGACTTTCCATATTCACTAAATACTATAGTGATCACTGTACATACTGATGTGTGTTTTCCTGGAGACATGAATTTGGTGTTAAGGTGATATTTGTCTGAGTAAGTGACTCAATGACTTTCCATATTCACTAAATACTATAGTGATCACTGTACATACTGATGTATGTTTTCCTGGAGACATGAATTTGGTGTTAAGGTGATATTTGTCTATCTGAGTGTGTATTAACCAAGTGTTTCCCAACTGCAGAACAAGGACCTGAAGAGCCGAATCCTTCACCTGGAGGGTTCTTACCGCTCCAGTAAGGAGGGACTCGTGGCTCAGATGGAGGCCAGGATCACAGAGCTGGAAGAACGACTTGCAAATGAGGAGAGGTAAAACCAGTTGTGTCAAGATCAAAACATGCACCTTTATGTTTGTTATTATGGCCTCTTGCTAATATTAAGTCTCTAATACAATTAACTTGGGGTTTTTTTTTCACCAAATTAAAATGGTTACTGTTTCATAAAGGTATTGCAAATTTTCTTTTTGACTGCAGGCACAGTAGAAGTTTGTGTTAAAATTTAAAACTGGGCACAGTGCTAACGTGGTTCCATAACTCCTTATTTTATAAATGAACAGGCTTAGAAATATTAACTGTACTATGAGACATCCACTTTCATGTTTGCATTTTGTGTAATCTTGGAGGAATGTATTTTTGTTGCTAAATATTGCTGTGGTGACAGAAGAAATTCTCCTTAGTAATTTCTGCTTATGAACAAATTTCTCAATATGTTGCATGAAATCAGTAAATCCAAGCTGGGAGGCTAAGTATTTATTTAATTCTTAGAGGATTGTTAAGGAATTAAATTATCAGGATTGGGAGTATTTCAGTTCCTTTTTTACAAACCTGTCTTTTGTTGGTTTTGGTTTTTTCCTAGGGATAGAGCCAATTTCCAACTAAGTAATCGCAGACTTGAGAGAAAAGTGAAGGAGTTAATGTTGCAAGTAGATGATGAGCATCTGTCATTGACTGATCAGAAGGACCAGGTAAAGGGAAAGACTAATATGCAAATATCTGGTATTAATCCTACTAGCATAAACCATCATGTGTAAAAGATACAGGACGAATTGAGGTAGATTCTGATTACTCTGTTGTTTATTAACTCCCTTTTAGTGATATTTGCAGCTGCCATTGCATCACGTGCTTTTGTCTAGTACTAAATTGTTATTAATTTTGAAAATTATGAAAAGAAAGAAGTTACAGAAGTAATCCTAATTTAAGAAATAAAGCAAATAACAGACAGTAATTGATCCTATAAATACACCAACAAGTAATATATTCTGTTTTGCCACCATAAAAATTTTGTTCAAAGAAAAAAGCTGTTTACTGTTAAATATAGGCTGTAAATCTAAATACATACTAATGTTCTAATAGCAATGTGCTCTACCATTACTGTGGTCTTTGTTGATTAAAACATGGTTTGTTTCAGCACGTGAGCCAACAGTTAATATTCTGCCTGGAGAATGAGCAGTGTGTTTCAGATTGGAGACATCCATTGCAGGAATGGTCTTAAAAAATCCTCTGGGATTTTGAAATGTGTTTTATAGTACCTGTCTGTTAAAGTTGCTTAACTTAGACACACTTATAACTCCACTCTGTCATAATTGATAACCATAATACTGTCTTACTCTACTGAAACTCTCTCTGCTTGTTGCTGTTTTTTCTATGTAAAAAAACCATATCACATTATTTTTCTTAAAGTCTAATGCTGACTTTCAAATGTTTCTGAAACAGAGGATTACAGTGTCACTACACTGGCAAAGTTTTGTCTTTATTCTCCTCATAGATACTGGAAGAATAAAATTCCTTTGTTAAAATAGTCCTCTAATCAGATGACATGTAAATATTGCAGTTGAGTTTGCGTTTGAAAGCAATGAAACGTCAAGTTGAAGAAGCTGAAGAAGAAATAGACAGACTGGAAAATGCTAAAAAGAAACTTCAGAGAGAACTTGAAGAGCAACTAGACATAAATGAACAATTGCAAGGACAGCTTAACACTGCAAAAAAAGAATTAAGGTAGGATGAGTTGTCAGACCTTCCAGTTCTGTATCACATCACTTCTCACACGTTTGACCACTTGCTCCTGTGGTCTATAAATTGAGAGCTTCCTCTTCAGGTTTGTCATCAGCACACACAGTTTGACACAGACCTGTGAAACTCTCTAGGTGTCCCAGCCTTCTTTCCAAGATCTCCCTACTGAAAAAAGTCATTGAGGCAGGGAATATAAAATGGAAAAAAAGTGGTGGGACTTGACACTCTTACTATTTGTAGCAGTAAAAATTTTCCTAATGGCTGAGAGGTACAATCATCCATCTGTGAACATCCCAGTGTGCAAAGTTTACAGTTTCCTCTCCCTGCCACTTTAGTTAGAGGTGCTTGAAGACGTGATAGTTCTACCTTGTGCATGCTTCCTTCATGTAAGGTGTGGCCTATGATAAACTCCCCCTGCCCGGAGCACTTTGACAGCCTTCAAAACTGTAAATCCTGCCTGGCAATGTTTAAAGCTTTGAGTAAGTGTTCTGTGTGTAGATGTGCTGTTTTAAGAGCAAATATGTGTATTTTTGTTTCAGTAGACTGAAGAAATCACCAAGTAAAGTGTTGGCTGATTCTGATGATGATGACGACGATGATGATGATTTCAGCACGGATGGTGATAGTCTCTGTGAAGTTCCTTCAGCAAATAATTTCTCAAAAGATGATGACACAAAAATCTAAATAAGTAGGGATGCAATTCCTTGAAAGTGCTGGAAGAATAACATAAATTATCAAGAAACTGGATATACTAGAAGCCAAATGACATAAAGGGATTTAAGAGTTTGCAATACAATGTTTCAGTCCATACTGTGCCATTTTATTATTTAGGTCTTCATTGTTTATTATAGAAAACAGGATTGCATTATAAAACAGCTATAAAACTATATATATATATGTATAAAAATATGTGTATATATATATATAACTGCTACTGAAAATGTGAGGATAGTGTTTCACATTGGAAATGGGGTTTTGCTAAAATTCTGTTCAAGTAAAAAGCCATCTGATAGTAATTCAAAATTAGTTTTTAGTTATTAAAAGAATTTCCCTAAAATTTAGGAAACTGTGGAAGATTATTTAATAATTGTAAGTAAGGGGAAATTATGTATAAAATGTAAATATTTTAAATTTGATCTTTTTATTAACTACTTTAGTACTATTTTGTAAAGTTTCAAATATTATATAAATCAGTTTGATATGTAAAATCTTTAAGTTTATACTGAATGCTATGTTTGGATTTTCACCAAGAAGAAAACAAATGAAAATGAATACCTTTCATGCATTACAGAGCAGATTCATAGTTCCTGGGCCAGGAAGTACATTTCAAAACCAGTGTAGGTTTTATTGTGTGTGTTCTGTATATTAGAGGTCAAATGTTAATCCTGCCTGTTGACTTTAAAAGGACCATCACATCTGCATGATGAGAGAGGCTTGGCTTCAACTTCCTTGTAAACTTCATTTGGGAAGCTTTCTGTTCTTGGTAGGGAAGGGTGAGAGTGATGTCAGTTATTACTTGGTATCTTTCATTTCCTGAAAGGAATTCAGTTCTGCCAGAGGCAGAATGTTTTAAGCCTGCTGATTTGAGAACACTGGGACAGTCTCATCTTGCAAGTCTCTAAAGAGTCCCACTTGTTCCAGTAAAGTTACCTGTGGTCTTTGAATTAAGTATGTGCTTATATCTGTTAATTGATACAATAATGTTATGCTGCTGGCAAGAAATTGCACCAGGGAAACAGAAAGCATGTGATCTGATTTTTGTTTCTAAGTCCTTCTTGACCATCTACTTGTGATACATTGCAGTGCATGGTCATATCTGCAGATATATATTAGTATTTCAATTTACAGAAGTATCTGTATTCTGGGTTATCCATCTATTCAACAAACTTTGTGGGAAATTTAAAAGAAAGCGCATTGAAGATTTTATTTTAAAAACATTTTCTATTTTGTTGCTAAAAATATTTTTTGCCATTTGTATTACACCAGACTGGTTTTGCTCCTTTGCAAATCTAGAATTCTAAGGAAAGGGCATTACTACAAAATGTTGTTAATAAACTATAGTTAGGTCCTGTCTATTTATCAGTATTTGTCCTCAGTTACAGGTTAGTGAGCACTTGTTGATCGATTTGATCATGTAATCATGGAATTGTAAAACTACTTTGAACTGAAGTTTTGGGAGCTTCCATTATTCCCACAAAGGAATCTGCTGCAGAGAACAAATTCAACAGCTCTGACAGCGAGGCTGGCAGATGTGATTGAGGCAAAAGTCCTGACAATGGCAGTATCCATTTTCATCCAGGTACATGAAATGAAACTCCTGCCTGCGAGGTCAGAAATATATTCCTGCTTAGCAGATCACAGACTCTTTGCCATGTAATTCCCTTCAACTTGCTTTTGATCATTTGAGTTATATGGGGAATAACAGGAATGGCAGAGTTGTAACACTTTGTCTCTGAATCTTGTATCTTTGCCAGTAGCATACTCGCGGAATTTTTTGCAGTATTGGCAAATTACTACTTTGACATCACAGAAACAGCCTTTCATCCAAGAAGACCTGTGCTACACTGTACTGACAATCATCATACAAACTACTGTGATTTATTTGTTGTTTCATTTGCATGTTTATGTAGACTTAACTTCAAGCAACTGATTCCAATCCCCAGTACTCCATCCTGTAATGTTCATAGATGACTTATTTCAAACCACTGGGAAAAAATCAATTAATATTGCATCTACCTCCAGTTACACTAAACTGTAAAAGAACAATTCACTTAAAATAAAGTCAGTGCTCTCAGTTCTACTCTGTGCATATAGCTTGATATGACAATTGAATTTCATATAGAAGCTGTGTTTAAAACCTAACAAGAAAATAATTATCTGGGAAATTCTGATGCTGTAAACCAATTTCTGCATTTTCTTCTCCTTGGATAGCTGCTTTCTTTGTAACTTGTAGAGCAGGTGGAGGTGTAACATCTGGAAGACTCCTCATTTGATCTTAGAAGGAGGAAGACAATATTGATGCAGACTCCTACTGACAGTGATCCTTCTTAGTAAACCTCCCTCCCCACCTGTGTTTTCAAAAAAAGGACTTGTCTTTAGTTTGTTCATTTGAATTACCAGTGGCATTTCCTCTTTAGAGTTCTCAAATAATATGACTAAAAGTCTTAAGGCACTGAAAAGGATATTTCAATTAATTCACCAAGCAGCTGGTAGCTCTGGTTTTCGATACATGTTAACTATGGTGATGGTGAAATCATCTCCATTGCCACAAACAAAATTTATAATAGTTTATGGTCATCTTATTTGTTCACTCCACCTCCTGTTTGCTCTGATCAAAGCTCATCTTCAGTCAAGTTTAGTTTAGAAAAATGTTCCTGTTTTTTCCATGTAATCTATTTTAAATGAATTTCAGAAGCTCTTGACCCATGAAAGGAAGCAAGAGGGGGGTTCCATGTTAAGAAACATGGTCACAAGACATTCAGTCCCCAGAAATTTGCATGAACATCAGAGTTTCTAGACTATTACAGAGACATGGCTTGAATTCTGAGCTGTAGAGACCTTCAGTTTTCTTCCAAGGTACTATAATATCTCTTAAACAAACAGACCCAAGCAAAATCTTCTTTTCTACAAGCCTAAACTGATGACTTTTATAGTGGGTGCTTCTCTCTTGGTGTAAGTAATCTATAGTGAACAGTGAACTTCTTGTCCTTTCTAGGATTAATGGCCTTGGTGTTCTGAGTCTGCTTTTGTAGATAGGAGAAGACAAATTACTTCTACAAGAGTTTTTTTATGTGTTGAATCACCAACATTTGGCAAGTGTTCGGAGATCTTTACATGGCAGCTTCTATACAGTGCAAAATATGGAAATGTTAAACAAGTGGAGAAAGTCCTCC
Source organism: Argya squamiceps (assembly GCA_037834095.1). NCBI lineage: Eukaryota > Metazoa > Chordata > Aves > Passeriformes > Leiothrichidae > Argya > Argya squamiceps. Next base: position 14,056,616 of record JBBMKD010000022.1, read on the forward strand.
TGTCCTCCACAGACTCCTCACTCACTAAGTAATGAAATTACAGACACTCATCACAATAATGCATTTTAATGCCCTTGAGTTTGGAAGGCATCTCTTTTCATAAAAGATCTTTCAGACATCATTTCACTTGTTAGTGCCTGAAGAAATAAAAAGGACAAGTTGTCATCTTCTTGCTGTCCCCTGTACCTGTTTCCCTGCACTGCACTTTATTTAAGGAAACTCCTGTACTGTGCAAATACTTTAATTCATCACTGTGCTTTTTACTGTTCAATCACCAGGCACGTTTTCCCCACACAACTCCTGGTGATGAGACTGTAACTTGTTGATTAATCTGTGTATTCCTCTGATTTATCCTCTTTCTTCTCAACTTAGTTCCCTTTTCCTGATTAAATAATCTGTTCTGATTTATAAATTATTTTCTAAACTGTTCCAGAAGCCATGTGTTTTTCTCATTTTTTATAGACCAGCTGTGTGCTTTGCGGAGTGTGCTACACAGTGCAATAGCTTCAGCTTTTAAGCCTTTTCTGGATCACACAGCATATTTTAGTAATTAAATGTTGATTCTTTTAGCTTACTGGAGCTTCCTCTCCTGTGAGTAGAGCTACACATTTCAGCTGCTTAATTTCTACCAACTGCACTTATCAAGTAACATTGCAAAATGTTCAAAGACTTTGCTGAAAGAGCAACATTCTTTAGAAATTGCCAGGGTTTTGAACACATTTAATTTCTTCTTTTTTGCATAAGGTTCTGACTCGGTCACGTGTTTAACCCCCTGACCCTACTATGTTATACTGAGGGAAATTTCACTGTCATCACAAAATTTACTCATGAGCACTGAGCTACTGAGAAAAAGGTACAGAAATTAATAGAAAGGGGTTTTTGTATTACAGGTTTTTCTTTTAACATGTAAGAAAGGAAAGACTTAAGAAGAAGGGGAGTGAAGTTCAGCAGACAAGGCCAAGTGCAGTAGTCAGTTTGCCTCACCTACCTCAGCAGCAGCATGACAGCCCTTTAATGGTTGGTACCAGTGAACCTTCCGTGAGGTCAGCAGGGACTGTTTTATGTGAGCTGGAACATTTGAGCTTTTCTCCACTTCTAATAACAGTTTACTGCTTTATTTAGATCCTGAAGCTTCATGCCATTAGCAGAAGAACATGCAATAAAAAAATTCACTTAAAATCAGAGCACAGGTGGAGGATGAAAGTTTAAGCTCTCCAAGTTGTCAGTAAGAAAACTGTAGGAACACTTCCATGTGAGTGCAGAGGAGGGACTCATTACAGGTAACCTGAGTTTTGCTTTGTCTTCTGTGTACTTCTACTTCTTCAGCAGAATGGGCTTTCTGCACAATGCTTCATGTGTTAGGTTACAGAGCTATTTTCACTAGTTTCAACTACTCCTTTCATCTTGGTTGCATGCAGGCTGGCTAGGATGGACCCTACCAAAAGGCATAATGGGAAGTAAGGAAAAAATACAGCAGGAAAGATTCAACTCAGGATCCAGTTCTGATTAATTTGATTTTGACCTTCCCTTCACTCTTAAGGATCCTGGCACACATTTGAGATTGAAGGTCTGGCTCTGCAGTAACCAGCAGGCTCTGTGTGGAATGTCTTTCCTGCAGAACAACAGCCTTTAGTATGGATTTCCTTTCTTTATGGGGAGTTTCAAATCTGGTTTTCTTCAAATAAGAAAATGGCTTATTGTGTAACAGGAACAGTCCTATGAAAAGTGGAAAGAAAAAAAAAATAAAGTGAGTCCAATATAACTATGTAAAAGCAGTAAAATCAGCCAACCAAAGAAAGGAAGCTTTCTGAATTAGGCTACGTGTACTTCAAACACAGCCCACTGTGCCTTGCTATTTCAGTACATATTGTGCATGGTGTCCAGCTATTTTAGAGATAAGATCAAATTCATAAATTAGATCAAAATGTCCCTCCCAAATGTGAACTTCTTAAGCATTACTGAGTCACAATGGAAAACTATGATCTGTGTGGATATAACAAACCAACTCAAAATGCTCACAAACTTGGAAATTCGATTTTCTAAATGAAACAGGTTCCATTTACAGCCCCTGCTGAGCCAGCTGCTTACAACAGAGCAGCCCTATAAAGGTGCAGGTAAGTGTCTCAGGACTACCAGGCTCTGCTGTGCTGTGCTTTCTAACACAGTGCCTGGCTGATGGTCTCTCTTGCCCTTCCCAGTTGTGGTTCTCCATCAGTGACAAGTGCAGACTCTGTTGGAAGACCCAATGCATGGCTTAGATGCATCAGGTCAGAGAGGAAGTGAAGAGACCTGACCACCAGGTGTCTGAGAAACAGTTAACATTGGGAAGTGAAGAGACCTGACCACCAGGTGTCTGGGAAACAGTTAACATTGGGAAGTGAAGAGACCTGACCACCAGGTGTCTGGGAAACAGTTAACATTAGAGCTTATTCACAGCAATTACAGGTTCCCAGGTGCTGGCAGAAAGGTGAGGCTGTTGGGAACTGCTTTTTTTGGCAAGGTTACAGTTTTGGGGTATTTTGGTCAGAGGATAGAAAAGGAAAAAAAAAAATCAAAAAACAGTCCTGTCCTGATTATACTCTCCAGGTGTCGGCTAGGTCTTCTCTTTCTTGTGGGTGAAATCTGTACTATGTCCCTGGGATTTTATTTTACTTCACTTCTTGCTGACCATGTGTCCACAAGTACAGCGAGAGGCAGGCAGTGTCTGCAGTCTGCTGTGGTGACTTTGCCAGGGTAGCACAGGAAATGCCAGGACACACTGTGGCCATGACATTAAACACCTGTCTTTCAGCTTTATTTGAACAAAATAAGGAGCTTTTTAAACTTGTGCAGTATCTGCTTACCTGGCCTCTTGGTGAGTGTTTGTATTCACCTGGTGGCTGTTACTGTGAAGCCTCACAATGCTTTTCCAGGGAATGCAGGTGCTTATGGCTCAAAGCTGGATTAGCCAAGCCTCAGGGGGCTGTGTCTAAACTGCAGCATCCGTCCGTGTCACTATGCCATTAAATGACTTTAGCAGCTGCAGCTGAAGGGCAGTGCAGGTGGAGGAAGGAAACTCGACACCGGGAAGCTCAGTTGCTGCTGCAGTCAGCTCAGGTCTGTTCTGTGGGGTGTCAGCACCAGTGCACAGGGTAATTCCTGCATTGAATAGGTCTCCACACTGAGTGATTTAATAGTCCTGCACTCCTATGCCTGCCGAGCCTAGAGCACTAAATATCAGGTAATTGAGCTTTGATTCCACAAACTTCTGTAAAGTCTTCTCAAGTGTATAAAAATACCAGCTAGGCACAGAGGAGCTGTGCCTCTTACCACAGTGGTGAGTGTGCCCAGCTGCCAGCTGTGAGCCCTGGGAGGATGCTCTGAGGATGAGCTGAGTGGAGATAAGAGTCAGATACAAGCAACACGCTTTAACTTTGATTGGCACTTTATCTTGTCAGTGCAATTTTTCTTAACCACCTTTCCCATTTACGAATTAGAAGTAATGTAGACGGGGAAATGGGACATTAACACCCGATTAACTTTGCTGCTCCTTTGAAACTATTCTGTGCTCAGCAGAGCTTGGCATTTCCGGCTCTTGAGGGAAAAAATAGTGTTTTTCGATGGAAAACGTTTGGAAATCTTAAACTTGGGCACTGCAGTGGAGACAAGGCGTCTCGGGGACGTGGCGGGGGAGCGCGGCCGGCAGGGGGCAGCAGAGCCGGGCGGCTCCGGGCCCGCGGCCGCGGGTGTTCGGGGCATCTTCGGTGCCTCCTCCTGGAAATCAGTTCTCTATTGAAATACAAGACAGAACAGCCAGGTTTCCCTTCGGGAAGTGGTCTGTTCAGAAAATGACGTGCTGCCTCACAGAAATTCTTTTCAATGTCGAACCACAGTCAAAGTATCATTCAAGGTGTTCATGTGCATGAAGTGACTGATGTGAGGAGGAGGATGGTGCTTTCCTATAAAAATGTTGGGGCTGTAAGTACTCAGATACTATTCCATGACTCTGTAAGAAGGCAGAAAATTGAGTGGTTCTGAGTCTGAGGAAATTAATTTATGAAAGATAAAAAAAGCTCAGAGTGTCTAGTCTTGACTGTTCAGTGACACTATAACAAGGTGGCAATCTCCAGGATAGAGCAAGGATAATAAAAACTGGTACTTTTTTTTTTTAAATACAGCATGATTAGGCACACTGGTATTGATGGTGATAATTTATCAAAAACCAGAAGTTCACAGCTGGTGAGAACACCCATTCATGAAAATGTGATGACTGGAGTTTTGCCAGACAAAGATCAATCTACCCATACCATCTGTACATGTGCTCGTGTGCCTTTCCTGCACTGCAGACATCCAGCCTAGAGATAAGGAAGTTTATGTCAGGTTCCCATCAGGGTCAAAACTTCAGCCAAATACGTTTGAAGTAATTGTTTTTCTATGCTTCCATTGTTGGAAATGTCAGAAAATCATCTTTAAACTGAAATGGTTCCAAATGATGATGAAATACTGCTTATGGTTACACCAGATTCATGCAGAAAAGGCATCCTATTAAACAGGAAGGTTTGTTTGTATTGGTAGGATGCAGAAAGTGTTCTAGTTATAGTCATCTTCCTTTGCAATTTACACCCACGTCGGGCACTGTCCTTTGCATAAGCCAAGGAGAGGAAAACAATATTCTATTGAGAAATCTACAGAAATGTTCAGCAGGAATACAGTTATGGAGGGCACTTTAACACTTTTTTGTCCAATGTTAAATTCTATAGGATCTTTTTGTCTGTGTTGTCTTCTCTTGTTAATCCATCAAAATACTAAATGTATACAACAGAGGAAAACCCCATAATTCATAGAGACTCTGTAACTCCAGTCATATGAGAAGTGGGAAATGTACCAAATGTCTCAATTAGACCTTGCTAACCTGTCTGCTGTCAGAATATTTTGGTGTACTCTTCATTCTAATCCTTTAGCAAAAGTACACTGTCATAGAACAGTGGATTGAGATTTTGTAAGTGTTTGTTACTCCAAATGGTTTGCTAAAAACAAGCTAGAAAATCAACAACCATCAGGTGTTTTCAATGAATCCAATGCACGCTATTAATATATTATAACCTCTGTTCTACAGAAGTAGAAATTGCTGGGAATTTGGCTATTGATTGTAGAGGGAGGAGGATTGGATTTTGTGTTAGTATATTAATCATTGGGTAAATGTTTCTCTAAAAGGCAGGAATATAGAAATTTCCAGAGACAGACTGATGGTCTAACATCCTGTTTTCCACTGCAGCCAGTTCCCAGGGCACCATAGCAAGGCAGATCCCCTCATTTCCTTTCCCCCCATGTCAGTTGTGTCAGAGAATACTGTCAGTCTCTCTCAGGTAAATCTGGCTGATAACTCAGCTGATTTCCTGCCAGCCAGCTCACCATTCTCAGCCTGACCTAAACCTGAGCCTGTACACCCACCCACAACCACGTGTGTACCAACCTCTTCCTTCAGGCCTTCTTCACTCTGTGACCTGTGGCAGCAATGGGTCTCCAGGTTAATTATAAAAGGTAAGAAGATATTTCCTCTGTGCTACTTTAATTCTATTAACCCACATTAATATCCAGAGCATCTCAGTTTACTTCTCAGTTATTATCAGACAGATGCTAGTAAAAAATGAGAGCACAAGTAGGGCAATTTTCTTGTCATCATTTTTGGTGTCTTTCTGTTCTTGTTCTGCACCGGGGAGAATTGGTGTTTCAGACGGGTCTGTTCTAAAGCACTCATTGCTATCCATACCCCTCTTGTGTCTGTTTTCTCTGCTTACATCCAAACTGTCATGCATGTAACTGTGTTTATGTGAATTTTCAAAAGCTTTGTGAGTTCTTCTTAGACAAAGCTAATGGGAAAAGAATACCCCTTGCAGAAGCTGCATTTTGAAATGAATACAGCAGCCCTATACTGTTTGCTTTCCATGCAAAGCTACAACAGAGAAAAATTTAAACATCCCTCTTGATATGCCATTTCTGTTAACACCTCCAAGGTGATACAACTCTGCCCCAGCAAGAAATATAGGAAAATGTGCCCCATTAGGCCAACTCAAGGAGGCTTAATAGAATTTGGTGTGTTAGTCAGTCCAGCCACTCAGGTTGCTTTTCAGTCCTTCAGTAACTCCTCTCCACAAAGATTTCCTGGGGTGGGAATGGTGCTCTATTATCTTTTAATTAATTTCTCCAAGTAACTTAGGTAGGCTAGAAGTGCAGCAAAATGCCTAAGCATGGTGAGATTATGAGAAAAAGAATGGCAGCTAATTGTTCAGGGAAATGCAATTTTCAAATTAGTGCTAATGACAGAAGTCTTGATGTCCTTCTGGGCTGCAGCATCCTGAAGGATGACACACGGGAAATCTGGGGAGTGGCCATCCAGAGTCACGGATACAGTGTGTGACCAAATATATAAGTGGTGAGGTGTGTAAATCCATTTCCTTCCTGGGACCAACCTTAGAGGGGAAGTCCCCTAAGTAATATTTAGTCATTGTGGCTCAGCTGTTATTAAGTATCTTCACTATTTAGTCCTTCCTACCTTCCCTCCTAGTAACTTTAGTCCAGTTAGACCCAACATTATCTTCTGTAGTGATTATAACTTTACTTTTTTCTATTATTATGATGACTTAGGCACAGAGGAAATGAGACAGTTCTTGGTGACAGGATAAGAAAATTTCATTATACTGTAGATACAGAGATGTCTGCTAGAATGTTTTTGGAGCTGGAGGGACCAAAGTATCCCGATGAAAAAGGTCCCCTGATTTCACGAGCCAGTATGACCTGATATTTTATGGTTAAAATACCTCCCCTTCCTCCTCTTCCACTTTATTTTCTTTTTATATGACTTGTAATAAACTTCTTTTTGGTATGTAGAAAGGAAATAAATAATAGAACAAACAGAAAATCTTTCACTTGCACTAAACAACTTTTATGGAAGCTCCCTGTCCCAGCTGTGTGTGTGAACAGGCTGAATGGGCTGTGAGAGTCCATTAAGAACTGCTAAATTCCCATGTATGTCATTCTAAGATGAGAGCCCATGGAGATCTGAAACAAGGGAGATGCCAAACAGCTGAGAACTTCTGTAGCATCTGTGCAGATGTGCTAGACAAATGCCTGGTTTCCATCATCCTCTGCCCTGAAGCAGGGCTGAAGTCAACCACCTGCTATTCTGGTCTTCTATCACAAGATAGAGCTGAAGCAGAATATTGGTTTTGCTTGCCCTTCTTACTCTTCTGTTTCCTTTCCTGTGGAGAAACAAAGATGAAATATCTCATGTTCCCCTTTGTAAACTAAAAGAAGTCACTCAAATACCTGTAGTGATTTCCTGTCATTAATGCTCCCACCCCTGAAATATGTACATTCCTCACACCTATGGAAAAACTTGCACTCCACAATTTATTTCTGCCTCTAAAATTTCCTTATTTCCTGCCACAATGACAATGCTGGAATCAGAAGAGATCTATCATTTGCTGTTATCTCTAGGGAGTGGAATATGATTTTAAATGAAGCTACCTGACAGTATAACAGTGGAGCTAATGGTGGGTGTGCCTGTTTTCTACTCCCCTACCTACCACAACAGGTTCCCATTCCTAACCTGGCTAAGCCACACCCCTGTGTGAACAATGCTGCTGCTCCTGTGCTGCATTATTTTTATATGACATCTATGCTGAACTGTCCTGCTTGCATGACTGACTAAACCAAACCTACTGCTGAAGAGTGAGTGACAGGCTTCTAGCACTTCACGTGTGTCCTGACCCACAGTGCTGTGGGCTGTGACCCAGTTGTGGACTGAATGGGACACCTACATGGAAAAGGAAATGGTGAAGATGAATCAGGGAGTGGTACTTTTTCTGCTGAATCAGAACTGTATTGATGCCCTACATGCTTCAGCAACATCTGAAGTGATGCTATCTAGATCCCAAAGAATCTGTGACTGAAAAATTAAAGTGCAATCTTTTCATTCATATAAAGACAGGTGATAAATTAAACTGTCCTATATTTGTCTCTATACATTTCATATTTCTCAGTTGATTTTTAATTCCAGTCTTTTTTTAAAGACAAAAGTAATGGGTATAGAAGTGTAAAGTTATGATTTATAGACCTGCTTAATGAAAAGCCCTCCCAAATAAAGGTAAAAATACCTTTTTATTGAAAAGCCTGCCCTTCTAGGGCTTTTCAGCCTTCTTCAAAATCTTAGTAGTAGTAATTTTTGTTTCTCTATAAACTGCTTTTAACAGTCTGGCTCTACAGATCACATCTACCAGGTGTAATTCTCCTTTTTCCCACTGCTGGGGTTACCAACTGTGTGAAATGCTCTGACGTGGATGCATAAAGGTACATGGGAGAATCCTGGTACTCTTGTGCCTGCTTGGCTTCAATGGACTTGCTCTGTGTTCATGCCCAGAAACAGCTTTTCCTGACTAACCCGTTCCCTTTTGTCCTTTCTGTCTGTTCCAGGGGGAAATTACTGTTCATGTGGCATTGTATTACTTACTGAGCTATCTAGCATTTTTTACTTTGTTGCTGTATAGTTAAAAAGTACTTTGAGAACTCAACAGGAACATGGGCTTTAAGTAGAAAGTAGGATAACAATTAAAAGCAGAAGATATTAAAAGAAACATTTTCTGCAACTGCAGTCTGTGACTCTACATTGTCAGTAAAGATGGAAGCAAGGTATTAATTCCTGCAGGTAACTCCAGGAATTTAATTTTTATTCAATTCAACCATAACTGAAATAATTACATAAAATATATACTAAGAACTTTGCACAAATAAAATGTCTATTCTGCACTTCAAACTCCTGATGTGGGAATTCCTGATTTTAGATTTGTGTGTGTGAGATCAGCAGGAAACGCTCTGAGTTTTTGTAGTAATCTTGTATTAGCCATGTACCAAGAGTGTTAAGTGAGAGCAAACAGTTACATCAATAGGTCTGAGCAGTGATTTGATACTTGTAGCTAAACCAAGCTGGACGTTCAGGTAGCTGTATGTGTTATGTCAATTCAAAAGGGTAACAGGAGCTCCAAATGGAATGAAGATGCATTTGCCAGTGAAAGGCCAAAGAAAAAAACTGCACAGTATTGTATATTGGTTTGTATATTGCATACAAGAGCACCTATGGCAACTGACTTTGGGAGCTCAGTTTCTGGTATGTGTCAGGCTCTGTTATGACTTCTAACAGGCTAAAATTTTCACATGAGATGTAATACCCAAAAAAGAGCCTGATAGTTACATAGTGCTAAGTGTGTGTTTGTAGAATACAACAGTGAGAGCTGGCAGAAAAAAGAGACAGCTTTGGGGAAATATAGTTGATCAAGCCTCCAGTTCTTACTAAGTCTGGTTCTGAAATATTTTACATGCATCTGTCCATTTGATAATCTCTGCTATAAATGGGTTTCATGCCTTAGGGATGATGAAGGCAGAATAGATCTTAATCCCCCTGGAAAGTGAAGGCTATTAGAAGTTAATTATAACCTCATTTTTGTAGCAATACAAATGGGACTTTATAACCTTAATGACCACAGGTGTGAGTTCTTGTACAATTTGTAACTTCAATTATTCCCAAATCTCACAGTATTAATATTCCAGTTGATCATGTGTTACAGGAACTTTTCTTTCCCTTCTGGACTCTGTCAGCAGCTAGTCTGAAGATGGACAGGAGAATTTGATGGAAAGAAAAAAAACCCCAAACCAACAAAACAACAACAACAAACCACCAGCCTTTTACCATGTCCACATTTAGGCAATTTGTTATGGTAAGAACAGGCTATCCCACCCCTGCTGACAGGGCAGACCTTCTTCCTATTGCATGTGCTGCATGCTGTGTCCATCTGGTGATCAAGGGCTTTTCATAGAAAGGCCTGTTGATTCTGTGACATCCAATTTCATTTTTCCCACAGCATAACGGTCTTTGGGCCTCCTGGGGAAAAAATATTTCAGTAATGCTGGTGATGGGAAACAAGGTAGTTACAAAAAACAAAAGAAGGTGCCTACACTTTAAATTTCTTGCTGTTTCTATGTAATTATATTAGCTTTTTCACAATAGCTATTGTTTCAGATATTCATACTGTAGTGTCATCCTGTAATTAACCTGCTGTGCCTTTGGACCATTGTAGTCACAAAGCACTGGCAGGTTTTGAACTGAAATCTCAGTTCTGCCACCATATTGTATATTGTCTGTGAGCAGTCTGTATGATTATATACCTTTTGGGCAGTCTGTCCAGACATAAAAATCAGCAGAATAGGGTTACTTTGGTCAAACTAATTCCCAAGTAGTGCTTTACTTTCTATTCCTCCATCTTGTTTCTAAACATCCCAAGCACAGTATGAAATGCTCACAGCAGTGCACCATGACTCTTGTAGGAAAAAAACCTTCTGAACTGTGGCAAATCTACTTCAGATTGTCAGAACCAAGGAGGTAAGGTCACGGGGCCTGGCAAACAGGGACAAGCTGAAACCAAGCAGAGACTTCTCCCAGAGGTGCCAGGGAGTGAAAGAGACTGTGGGGAAAGAGGGAGTGACTGTGTTGAAACCCCACAGGGGGCGAGAGGGAATGGAAAACATGGACTAATGAGCTCCAGCCATGAATACATGCAGAGTGTGCCCAAGGCAAGCCACAGCTGGGCACAGGAGCACCTTTGCAGAGCAGAGGGCACCTGTTGATTGCCAGAAGCCTGGCACCTCCAGTACTGCTGGTGGGGAGTCAATCCTGCCCAAGACAAGGGAGTGGTCAGAGGTCCTTTGACTGGGGAGCTATCAACACAGCAAACCCACATTTTGGGGACCTCCTAAGTCAGTAGTTGTAGGCACATCTTCATGTTTCATAGCCCTTGTATCTTGTTTTCCATGAGCTTACCCAGCTACTTTTTGGGAGCATTTATACTCTTCATGATCAGTGATTCTTCTGACATAATTTCACACAGAAATGTGGTGCCTGGTTTTATTCAAATCCACTGTTCTCAAGGGTAGGAAACAGATATTCCCTGTTCACTTCTGCATACTAGTCGTGATCTTCTCTGCCTCTGTCACCCATTCCCTGCCACTGTGTTTTGTCCACGCCAAAAGTCACAAATTTGTTTATCCTTTCTTAATCCAAAAATAATTCTAGAGTTCTTTTTTTCACCTCTGCTGTGTACATCTCATATTGCTTCAACAGCTTCTCTTGAGCTTTCTTTTTGCCACCTAGGAAGTACCATATGTTCACTCCATATAAGTGGTTGGCTCCATAATCCCTGTACTGTAGGCAGAGCTTTGGGGATGAAGAAAAAGTTGTTCCAAATGTTGCCTTCATGCAAAGAGGGGTCACACAGGCTACACAAGGGGTGAAGAGACTCCAAAGGGTTGCATGGTCAAGTAGCAAGGCAGCAAACAAATTACTCTCATCACTAGAGTTGTGCATCATGTTGGTGGGGGGGAGAGAAGGAGATTCTGAGGGTATCCAAAAAAAGGAGAATACCATGCATGCAGGTTATTTTTTCTTGGAGGATATTAGTTTGACAATTAAACAGAAGATGCCCCTTTTCAAACATATACTGGTAAATCAAATAAACATGTCTTTCTGCTGTTTCCCAAGAAATGGGGAGAGCTGCAACTAAAATAGACATAACTGAGAAGATCATATTTTTATTGTCTATTATCCATGGATAAGTCTTTTGCTCATCTACACTTATTTCCATCAAAATTATCAATGTTCTCAAAGTTGATGCAGACCTTGCAAATTTTCCCCGAGATCTGATCATTGTGCCTTCCTCTCTCATGCCAATGATTATTGTGCCATACTCTTACCATAGGGAGGCCCTTTTCCACAGTGAAGTACAAGTTTAGTCTCCGTGCCTGTTCTTAGAAAAGCAGTTGTGTTGGTGACTGGGAAGCCCCAGAGGGAAATACAGACCTGAAGGTACAGCTTGTAACTAACCAGGGCAATCTCACAGGTCTGTGAACTCCTTCTCAGCTGAAACCACAGAGGTCACCAGCTGTCTGCATACCAAAATTTAAACAGACTCATCAGAATGACCAGGAACAAGTGCTAAGGGATAGCCCCACAGGTAGACATCATGCTTGTGGAGGAACTGGTTCCTGTTGATTATGACACATCTAGCATCCACCTGCAAACCCACAAAAGCAGCATTACAACCAGGACTTAAGATAGAGGGTGATTCATATGGAAATGCAATTGTTTGTAGGAGCAGGACACCTTGCCACAAGAGGAATCGTGTAGAACTCAATCTTGCCTTGAGATAAATCCAAATACAAGTGGATGTCCTAATTCATTTGCCTCGGGCTATATTACCTTTCCCGGGAGGAGAAGTGAACAGTAATTGGGAAAACAACAAAAACGATGCTGAATACTAAATGCAGACCCTTCATTCATTCCTCTGCGCTGGGCAATGATTTCTTCCTCTCTTCCTCATATCCTTGTCATGTCCATAGCTCAATATCCTGCCCTGGGGACAGAGAGCTGAGAGGCAGAAGCGAGCAGAGGCATTGTGCACAGAGAGTGAGACACCCACAGTTCAGTGCAGTTTCCATTTTTCCAATGACGATTTCTTCTCTTCAATTCTCTGGTTGTTAACATCTTAACGGGTAAGGACATTGCATAGCCATAACTCTGTTTTCTCATGATCTTAATTTAATTACATGGAGACAGGAGATAAATTAGTTTTAAAATGCTGTTTAAGTTATTTGTTCTGTTGTTTCTTTCAAACAAAAACATGTCCTTTGCTTATAACTCCCTTGATTACTGAAGAATGTACTGCTCAAGTGTAGATGCCCAAGGCTGCAGACAAAGATGTGTGCCTAGGCCGTGCAGGGTGGTGTAGGGTTATGGTGTAGAGTTATGGCGCTCCCTCAGCACAGATCCGGAAGAACTGAGCATCTGAAATGCTGAAGTCCACACCTGCAACCTGGCTCGGGGCCAGCCGGCTCGGGCAGACCACACTCACCTTGTTGGACCTTTGGCCCTGAGGCTGATGCTGTCATTCGTGGACTGAGCTGCACCGGTTTTGTGCCTGCCACCCCCGCGGCTGGCTGGGATCTGCGAGCTTTCATATGAGCCCGGTACCCATTCCTGGAGCACGGACAACAACTGACAGACCTGGGTGCCTCACGAATTGCGGTGGGAAGAAGGGGAGGACAGTGTCCAGATTTCACACAGCGCTCTCTTACAGAGCTCACAGGTGGGTGCCGGAGAACCGGACTGAGTGGCCGCCAACGGCTCCTGCGAGCCCTAACTCTCGTTTTCCAGTGCCGGAGGTGGCTGTGTGACAGATGGACCTTTTCTGGGTCTCCCCTCGTAGCTCCTGTCCCCAGGCTGCGCCCCAACACCGAACATTTCC
>JBBMKD010000022.1:14070194-14115090 GCA_037834095.1 Argya squamiceps
CGCTGGCCCGGCGGTCCGTGGGGATGCTGCGCTACAGCTCGGGGCTCACGGTGACCGCCACCACCCCCCGGAGACCGCCCGGCGACGGCGGCCGCTCCCGGCGGAAGGTGCGCGGGGCAGCGCGGGGGCGCGGCGGGAAGGTCCCGAGGGCGGGCTGGCGGGGTGAAGCGGAGGCTTGAAATCCCCCCTACTGTATAGTTACCTGCGAAGCGCCTTTCTCTTTTTTTCCTCCCTCTCTCCTTATTTTCGGTGTTTTCTTGAAGCTTGCGGTGTGCGAGAGCATCTTTTTGTGCGTTCTTTGTAGCTGTGGGGAAAGGAAGAGTTTCTGGGGAGTCCTGCAAGCCTTTTGTAGTTCTAGACCCTGGCCTGTTCTGTAAACCTGCGAGGAAGGTGTACTTGTCTTGGCGACTTCCCCAGCACCCTTGAAATGTGCCTGGATATTTACAATTGCGAACTTGCCTATCCTATCCTGAGAAAGCTCTCCATAATGATTTATATGGCAATAGTAATTTAATTGTATAATCAGTTCCTCAAATGCAGATATGTAATTTGCCGAGTTTTAAATTTTTTTCATACATGCACTAAATAATAACCATATATTAATCTGTTGGGCTTGTAAAAAGTTGTTGAAACTCAGACAGATAGGACAGGAATGTCTCTACAGCCACTCAGCTTTAAATAACCCTTTTCTTGCTGCTAACTGCACTGCTGTCATTGTGAATGTTGATTCCACATGTGAAGAAAGAAATCAAAATAAGTGATGATCTTATCCTTACCAAAAATACACCCATGTGACCATGATGTTTCTTGAATTATGCAGTTGTTGTTAAAATATGAGTTCATAATTTAAAAACTGAAGAATGTTGTGTTGCTCTGGTTTTACATGATAGCAAGAAGGTCAGAATCTTCCCGACAGAAAGATCCCTGGTTTTTGTAAAAAATGAAATTTCTCATGCATAAGAAACATTACAATGACTTGAAAATCATAGTTATTTTCCCTATATGTCTTCTATGTTCCATTGAGTTTCCCTGTTCTTGTATTTCTTAAAGAAGTTACAGTAAGGGAACTTCTGTTCAGGTGATAAACTTCTTATTTTAATACCCTTGCTAGATTTCTTGGGAATGATGAACTGTATTTGATACATTCTTTTAAGAAAACTGGTAAAAATTTAATTTGTGACTACAACCCACTGGGAAGCTGCTGTCCCTTTTTTTAGAGAAGTGTGGCTCCCTTATCGTGAGTTGTCAGAAGAGGGGAAGGAGACAGAATAACCACTGAATAAATGAAAGATGTGTGTCACATTCCTGTGTGCCTGTGGTCACAGGAAAAGTGCCCTTTAATTGTGTGTGGAATCTCATGGCAGCGATTTCATAAATGGAGCAGACTAATCAGCAGATAAATGACCAAAGAAAGTACTTTCTTCTTTGCTTTTTAGGACTGCAAGTAAACATGCACTGTTTTTCTGCTTTCACCTTCAAAGGTCTAAAGCCAACACTGGACCTTAGGCAAAGGGAGGGATTTTTGGCCACTGAGCTGATAGGGTAGTAGATAGTTACTCTACAAAGTGTTTCTTTTGTCAGTATCAACAATATTAAATTCTGGCTATGTTGAACTCCAGGGCTGGTTTGAAGCTAGATCAATATTGAACCATGTCTTTTTCCTGTGGGGCTCCTGTAAAATGCTTAGGGACTGGTTGCTAGTAGAACAGCCTGTATTTTTCTGTTGCTGTACTAGTAACTTTGGTTATTCTATACAACCATTGCTCAATAATTTAATTAATTTTAATGAAAAATCTGTAATTATTTCAACCCGTAGTTAATTCTGATTAATGCCTTTCTGGGTGCTTTGTTTTTTGGGAAAGTGGGAAGAAGAGGCTAAAGAACATTACTTAAACTGAATCTGTCATCTGCATTTGTTTTAAGTTGCACCCTAGTGATTTGAGTAGGATGGTAAACATACATGTGGATTGTGGATCTGGGCCATGGATTCTCAGCATTTTAAACTAAGCTAGATTTTTCTTTTTTCTTAACTGCCCTATTGCAGTAGCTCTCCTCTATGCTGTCCCACTAGCCTCTTAAAAATTTGTTTAAAAAGCATGTTTTCACATGTTACTTTTCATTGCAGTCAGGAAACTTCTGCTGGTGTCCTTCTGGGGTGAACCTGTCCAGTCTTTGTTTTCCTGTCTGTCTGTTTGTTTCACAAATGATCACAAATTATTTCAGATGAGCTTTGGAAATGCCACTCATGGATTGTTGGTGTCAAAAAGCCAGGAGTGAGCATAAAATGTTGGCACAATTAAATTATTTATAATATTGACTTGCCAAAGCTAGAGATGCTGCAAATTAAACAAAAGTCAGACAGTCTTGTAGGACTGTTAGAAAGATATCTGGTTCTTCCTCTACCCAGTATTTCTTTTTAAAAGTTATGCTCACAAAGTTACAATGTCAATGACATAAAGGTAAGGTGGAAGTCATGTCCATCCCTGTTTTTTCTCACTTGTTCTTGCTGTCAGTGAGCAGATGAAGGAAAATGAATTGCAGCTCTTTCCCTGTTAGAGTAGTTCTCATTCTCCTCCCCATTTTCTCTTTGCATTACCCAGTTTGTTTCTGAAAATTACTTTTTCATCCTCAGTTGCACGTTATCCTGCCACTGTTTGGCACTGAGTGGAGGCTCTTCCTGTTAGGATTTAATTTCCATTTTAAGGCATTGCTACAGCTGTGGGAGGAGGGCTTGCTGTGATTTCCATGTGAGCCTGCTCATTGATTTGGTCAAGTAAACTCACTGACAAATAGCACAGTGTGTTGTTCCTTCAGGAAGCCCTGCAGAGCAGGAACAGGGCATGTACAGGGTTCAGAACTGCTCCTGGGGCTGGAGGAAAAAGCAGTGCCTGTTGTTGTTCCTTTCCAATCTCCCTAGTGTTTCTGAATTCTAGCAGATGGCTCTCTAGTGCTGTCCTTAGGTAGAATGCATCAGTTGGGGCCCAGAAGGAGCAGGACTGCATGGCTACTTTATACATTTGCTGCTGTTTCCCCAGGGATGCTGAGGAAGTCCAATTGTTGTAAACAATAGCAGAGTACAGCCTGTGTAAGTTTGTTCTAGCAAGGAACTGGGTGGTACTTTGCCACTGCTGGGCACACCTCCAAGGCTGGAATCATTGTGATTGCCGATTGGGCTGGGGTGGGGTAAGTGATTTGGGGGTAGTAAATAGGGTAAGGTGAAAAGGGCAAGAAAAAATGGCTTAAATGATGACAGCCTTTTGACTGTACACTGGTTTTAGTCTCTAACAACTATTAAATCAAAAATTATCAACAAACTACTGTTGATAATTTATATTTCCAGCATAGTTGTGATGACTTGACTGCCACCTGTACTGGACTTCTGTGATTTCCCTCACAGCAGCCCTGTGACACCTGTGATGTGAAGGGCAGTTGTGGTTCACTCACTGGTGTGCAGCTACAGGGATAATTACTTATTTACAATCACTGCACTGGGAATCTCTGGTGGCTATAATTAGCCTCATACTGATTAATAGGGAAATTATTCACTTCAGAGAATCATACACAACCTCATTTCTTCTAACTTTGAGTTGCCAGTCATTATCTATTTCTAGTTATTTAAGGATCTTTTTAATGTTTTATCCTAGTAGTATGTTCATTCCCTTCTGTCCAGTTTTCCTTTTTTCAAAATCACTATAAGAAAAGGTTGGCCTCATCTATCACTTCCTGCACAGCACAAATTCACTTATATTTCCTATTGATGGCTCTGGTCTTTGTTTGCCCACATGGAGGAATGCCAGTCTGTTTCCCTTCTTGTTGTAAACAGGAATGTTTTAAGAGGAAAGAGCCTTAATAAGCTAATGGGAGGAAAGGGCACGAGGAAATAGATGAGGAAAGGTGATGTTAATTACCTTATGAATCAATGAGTTCCACAGATGAGGGATTTATTGTTAATGTATCTGGATAATTAATCTGCAAGTAGGAAGTACCACCAGCTTCTGTAGTATGTGGAGACAGTCTGGTGTTCTTAGAACAAACATAGCAGCCAATCAGTACCAAAAGCCAATGTACCAGATTTCATCACTTTAAAATGCATTTCATTGTTGCAGGATTCTTTAGCAAATATGAAAGCATAAACTGCTTTTAAGTTTTGGGGACTTTATGTCACTTTGTGGCTTCTTGTTTTAGATTTTCTAGCATATGGATGAGTGATAGATTAACAAGGAGGAGGCCACTGCACAGAACACTGCTTTCACAGATACGTCTACAGAATAGGTTTTATTTCACCTTGATCTTCTAATAAGCTTTTTTTTCCTTCTTATTCTTTATAATGGAGACACATCTCACATATTTTTAAGAACTATCTCTCTCAGGACACTGTTTCTTACTGACCTTGCAGACCTGAAAGACCAAACTGAGAGGAAGATGGAAGGCAGTATGTAACATTTTTAAAATACAGTTGACAACAGTAGTCCAAATGCAATTGATTTGTCCTCTCAACAGATTTAAGGAAATGCTGGAAGAAAAATAGTGAAGTTGCAGATAGTTTTTTCCATTTGTTTTCACTTGGGAAGAAGAAAAAATTAAAGCCTGTTTGAAAAGTTGAAAAAGGCCTTTTGTCTGGAAATGGAAAACAGGGATCCTTGTTGTGCTGCTGAATTGTGGCCTCTGAGGAAGTTGTATTGTAAAGAGGCTTGAAAATGCCGTCAAGGCAGCTTAAATGATTAGAAAGACAGTTGGAAGAAATTAATTGTAAATTGGTAACATTTGGGGTGTATGGGAAGGGCTTTGCTGCAGTGCTGTGAATGCAGTGAGCAGAACATTGTTTCAAGGCAGAAGGAGGTGCTGTAATGACCAAGACATGAGCTGTTAGCTGGGACAAGTGCAGTGGGAAGGTGGGTGAGAGATAGACACACACCAAGCATGACTTCAGGAGAAACTGCAGAGATCTGGATCAGATGAGAGGCTGGGCTCTAGAACAGTGATGATGGCCCTCAGTGATCATGAGATACTTCACAGCTTTTAAGGAAGAGCTTTAAGAGCTCTCTTTGTTGCCAGCAGGCAGCTGGGATTTTACAGGAAGGTATTGTGCAGCTTTGAATTTGGACAGCCACATTTCTCATTTCATCATTTGCTATGCTCTGCTTAGGACTTAGAGTTGTTTTCCACAAAAATGTCTCATGAATAGGACTAAGACTGAATGTTTTAAGCAAGTTTCTTATATGAAATGTATTGCTTGGAAAACACCATTAAACCAAAGATGTCTCAGCCCAAAGCAAGGCAAACTGCAGCTGGGGACAGAAAGGTATCGTGCCTGCTGACAAGAGAATGGCTGTCCTAAAATCAGTTAGGAAACAACACTTAACTTTTTTCTGAAGCATTTTGAAGCTTTAGAAACCATTTGTATGTATCAGATTTCAATAATACATGCTGAGCAGAAAAGAAGCATTTACCCTAAAATACGCTCTGTGTTCCTGAATAATCCCTTTCAAAGAATAAAAGTATGCCAAACCAGCAAACAAAATGCAGAAGGTAGAAAATAATGTTCATTGTTCAGTTATCTCAGCTCTCAATGTCGTTTATGACTACCTAAGAACAATTTGTTGATTGAAATGGATTTTTGCTATTTCAGGTATGGAATTATGGGGATGCCCTTGAATTATTTTTTGCCAGCTAAAAACCCCTTTAACCTTTAAAAATAATATTTTGCCAGCTGTGTGGTAGAAAACAGAAAAGAGTAAGTACAAAGTTGGATCTCAGTACAGTTCATTCTGTAAAGCAAATGATAAAAATAATTTTTGTGACACCTAAATCTTGTTGTTCTTTCAGATGAACGTGTGTAGGCTACGCTTAACAGTGCCACCAGATGAAGTGTCACAGCCTGAACAGGGACCAAAGGAAACTGAGAGGAAGAAAAGTGTAAGTTTTAACAATCAAAAGTTAAATTCTCTATAAATAAGAAGTAAGCATTTCCCTACACAGAAGTTGATATTTGTTGTTTTGGCAGCCCAAAGCCCAGCCATCTTAGAAGATTTAAGAACCTGTGGAAGGTCATCAAGTTGGGTGTGAGCTTTGAGCCTCAGCCTTGGAGTTAGTGATGGCAAAACTGCATGTAAAATAGGACAGTGGTAAAGGAACAGCAGGATTTTAGGTGATTTGAGGATGAGGTACCTTTAAAACTTGATTATTTCATATTTATATATCAAAGAGCAAGAAACTGTTACTAGGAACAGGGTCCTGTATTAAACAGGATCTTGCTCAGGATTCTCTTGATCCTAAAAGAGTTTTGTATTTCCTGTAGGCATAACAGTGTGCAAGATTTGAGCATTAATGTAGTTGGTGTGCTGGGGGCCTTGATGTTTGTGTGTGTCAGCTAATTTCAGTAAAGGATGATGTACAAATAAGAAATTAAAGAATTCAAGATTGTTCTGAAGTGAAAGAGATTTTGAAGGTCATGTGCTTAGAAGGGTTCAGAAGGGCATTTCTTTTGCAGAAGTGAATAGTGTGCACACAGAAAAAAAAATTATAATCTGCTTTGGTCCAGAACTTGTTTTGTAAGAGCTGTTTCACTGCAAGAGATGATGTTTAATTAGTCTTAAGGATGAAGACTGAAAAGGGAAGTTGGACAGGCTCCACAACTTCACCACATTTATACTTTGATAAATCAAAATCAAACAAGTTGGTGAAGTTTGCCAGACTCAGTGTCTGAAAAGCATCATGACAATAGGAAGGAAAACAATAGGATTTACTAGAAATAATTTCTTAGTGATACTTGAAAGCAAATAATAGCTGTAAAATTACTGAGAAAGACAAACATTCTAAGGAATGCAAAGAAAAATGCTCGAGATAAAGATTCCTTATCAGCTGTTTTTTGTCCTGGAATCTTTTACACACTCAGGCTTTCACACACTGCTCTGGCAGAGTAATTGGTTCTTCAGGATCTAGAAATGTTACTTACAGAATAGATTAAATAGACCTTAATGCAAACTGGATTTGGGCCACCATTAAATAGCAATAATTCCTTTTGTACAGACGTGTTTAGTTGTAGCACTTAGAGTAGCTTCTCTGTCAGTCTCTTGTCAGCTGATTGCAGCAACCCTCAGACTGGCCTGAGCTTATGGCTCGTTGCCCTGAGAGGAATCTGAGTTTGCTTTAGAGGAGGATAGATATTTACTCATGCCTTACTCACTTTATGGTTCTGAGTAATGTGATAATGAAAAAGAATTGTTAAGGATTAGGGTTGGACAATTTGTAGTGACTTTCTTACATAACCATTTTTTTTCTCTGTTGGACCTTGTATTTAATGAGCTTTTATTTCCCCCATAATACAAATAAAAGCAAGTGGGGTTTATATCAGAGAATGTTAAGGAGAGGATATGAAGATAATAAATGCATTATTTGGCTCAATGTGCAAAACAGAGATGTGCAAGAGATGGGTCCTTATTATGCAAAACACCATATGCAATTTGAATATTGTATGTTCTGAGTAGTTTCTAAAGTTCAGTACTCGTAGACAATTGAAAGACTTGTAAAGTCAAGGCTTCAGAGCTAGATGGGATCTACTCAGCCAATTTCATAGTAATGAAGAAACACTGAGGAACTGTGCCAACCACTTGTGTTTTCTGTTTCTGTGTGATTAAAAAAATACTCCACAGATAGTACAGCCATAGTGTATGGCAACAGCTCCAAAAAATCACTGCTCATGAACTCAGACCTCATGTTTTTTCCTCATGTCTCTAAAGCCAGAAAGCAATGAATTACCTGTAGATTTTTATTGTCTGTGTAATCAATTGCTTTATTTGAATTAGTTATACAGTAACTTACAGGGCACTCATGACTAGTCATGCTGTGATGCTTTTGCTGCACAGTTTAATTAAAAACAAAATCTAAAAACAATGATCAGGTGTCTGCTGATCTCCCATGTTCAGCTGACTTCACATTAAGGAAATTGCTTAAAGCACTTGGAGAACAAGTTTTACAAATGTTAGATAATCCTCACACTGTCCTGTGAGAACTGTGCCCCCTTTTTGGATACAGGGATAATTGAAAGTAGGGAATGCTCTGTTTTCCACCATGCACTTTACAATTTAAGGTCAAAAAATCCAGCTTCAGCAAGAATCAAACTTAACATCAGATGTCTTGCTGGAATCTAGAGTTCTGTGCTGACTTTAATTGTTGACTCCTAAAAAAATGGGAACATGAGAAATGCTTTTGGTATTTCAAATACATTAATATGACTCACAGAAATGAACTGCAGGGGAGTCTGTGGGATTGCACAGTTTTTGCTGGAGTGCTCAACCAAGTCAGGCAGTCAGAGCCTGGCTGCAGGTGCTCTCCTGTTTGGGCAGGACCAGTCTCTGCCTCTGCTGCTGAGGGAGGAGAGAAAAGACCTTGCAGTGTTGGAGGGAATGCCAGAAAACTATAAATACACCATGGTGTGACATTTGGTTGTAATCTGCTCTTTCAAATCTCTCATTAGAAGGAGGTGATTGTGAGCTGCCCTAATGTGACACGGTGGTGGCTCGCTGTGTTTGTTACTTTTCTGCATCTCTCAGGCTCAGTACCATTGAGAGGTGCTTCAGTTGTAGAATCAGCTAATGAACTGCCCAGCAGCTTTTTCTGGGGCTGATCCTCCCAATTACTTGTCCTGCTACTTGATGTCAGACCAGCAGTGGCTCTTTATCAGTTGTGTTGATAGCCCTTGCCTTTAGCCTTTTTCATTGGAGTCCAGACTTCACAGGAAATTTGTGCTGTATTTCATTCAATCTGTATCAGTGCAGTAAGCTTCTAGATTGACTTTTTTACTGCTATGCATCCATGAAATAGGAATGAACCAGTGTAAGAGATTAAAATGTAGTGATGGATCTGGGTGCAAAAAAATTGCTGCAGGCAAATCTGTACTAGGGTGTCCTCTCCCTGCCTTTTGTGAAAGGTTGGCAGATGGTACAGAGTTAGTGACTGATCTCAGAAACTGAGGGGGGAGTGAGTTGGTGTCAGGTTGGATGTTTTATACTCTTATTTAGATTATGATACCCTGAAAGAAGCATATGAGAACTTGAATGACAGGTAGAGGCTGGTTGGCTGGGTTGTTTGAATCGTTAGTATTTTAGGTAGAATCACAAATTATTCTGATTCTGTTCCATTATTTCTGTCCATGACAGACAATGGGTGACAGTAGTGTGAGGCTGTTTACTTCACCATGAAGTACAAGGGAATATTGTGCTTGGCAGATTGTATGCAAAATCTGCATATCCTGAAGCCTCTCTTGTCTTGCATAATAAAGGCAATTATAATTGCCAACAGACAATTGTAATGTCTCTGTTTGGGATTGGGCTTATTTTTATCCATCAGTCTCTTTCTTCACTGTCATGGTTAAATTTGGAAGTGTCATTGGAAGCTGCAGCTCAGCTTTTGAGGGCAGAATGTGAAGATATGTATAGACAGACGTTTTGTTTTCATTTGGACAAGAGAATGAAAATGAGATATCACTCTGGAAATTTGTGTCACTTTACTGTCTGTGGCTTTCAGCCAAGTTTGAGCAGTGTTTAGTCTTAAGCTCAGTTTGGTACTTTGGCTGCATATATCCTCAAACACTTTAATTTTTTTGGTTTTTTAAACATCACAACTAAGAAGTGAAATTCTCTTTACTTCCTAAGCAAGAATACAGAATAGAAAACACTTTCTTTCCCAGCAAAAAAAAAGTAGGCTGTAAAGAAGCCAGAAGGAGAATTTGCTTCTGTACATCATCAAGCAGAAACTTGCATCAGGTCTGGTTCAAGAATATGAGTGCAGTGAAGATGGGGCTGTGGTGCACATGGAATCTAGGACAGTGCCTATTTTCTCTGCTGCTGCCAGCCCACTCCTGTCAGCAAAGCAGAACTTGTGCCTGAAAAAATGTGGTTCGTCTGCTACAGGTGATGTTACTGTTCCTCAGTCTCTCCAGCACTGGTCGCTTGATTTTTGCTGTGCACTAATTAAGCAACACCTTTTTTAAAACCAGCACCACATAAAAAATTACAGAAAGAATTCCACTGACTTCTGAGGTTCCTGCTGTATTTGTTGTATCTTAGTTTCCCAATGTGTAAACACTGGCATTCTGTGTACAGATTTCATGGGTTGGATATGACTTTGTGTAATGTCTGGCACTTCTCTTTTGAGATGGACACCTAAATTCAACAGCCAAGGAGTTTCAAAGTTGGAACATGTTCAGGGATGCTTCTTACATTCTTCATGAATTTAAGAACACCCATGTCAGTTGTGGCATATTTTCCCTGTTGTAATACTATTTTAAGGTAAAACATTCCTAAATGTAACATGATTTTCATGGGCTGTAGAGGAATATGAAAAGACATAAAACCAGAGCTGCCTTTTGTTAGAGCACAGTAACTTTTCTGGGTGAGCTCAATGTTACAAATGTGTCATTTTACTGACTAGAAAATAGTAACCTCAGTAACAGCATGAATATTCTTGTCCCTTGTGTAACTAGTGAACACCTAAAAGATGACTGGATATTTTAGAAACGCCTGGAATGTGGCTGTTAAGGAAAAGATAAAGCCTTGCTGAACTGATATAATTCTTGTTAAAAGTTTTTTGATGGTGTAGATAAACAGAAGGTCACGAATCAGGAAAATTATAAGGCCACAGGGATACTTACCACAGAGTTGTGTTAAGTATTACATTAGATATCCCTTTTCTCAAAAACAGATGTGTCTTCTGTGCTTTTGCTTTCAATTTTGGGACAGGGAGAATTATAAAATATGAGCCTATCTGACTTTCATTTCTAAAACTGGTAGATTAGGAAGCAGATCATCCCTCGGTGTTATTTACATAATGCAAGTAAAACCATGGGCCATAGAAAAAAACAGCTAAAAACTTTAATTTAGGGTTTGGTTTTGTAATGTCTTCACCTGTTTCATGCTACTTGTGCTGCCTCCCTGGACAGAGACACAAACAGGATGCATGGTAATTATCAAGACTTTTGCAACCTTGGGGTGTAGGCTTGTGTTTTAAATGTTTATTAGTTAGGTAAACACAGTGTTTCTTTGGCACATTCTGTGATCACAGCAGGCACAGCTGGCTGTTGCTGCAGCACAGACAGGACATGTTCCTGGAGGCTAGTCCAGGATGTGGGAGCATCCACACCATGTGTCCTTGCTGTCACCTTGGGCTGTTGTAGACTGACTATAGGTACAAACTGATTGAGCTAACTCTGCCTTTTCAGATCCTTAGCTCACATTAGAAGGGATTTAGGCTGATATTTTGACCTCAACCAGCAATGGTTGATTAATCTAATGAACCCTTCCATCTTAAAGCACTATTCTGGTTAGCTTTAAGTATTTACTTGCTCCTAAATTCTTGCAAGTATTCACTTATGCTGTTATCCTCACTGAGATGCCTCACTGTAGGTAAGAGTGGAGACCATTGAGGACCTGCCTGGAAAAATATCTGAGTTCTGAGAGTAGGTATGAATGGGACATAGAGGAAAATGATGGGAAGTATTTGACTTTAAAAAACTGTTCTGTAGGTCTTGAGGATGTGGAAGATCCAGGATTTGTGAAAGAGGAAGCATGGGAGTGAGGATGTGTCAGAGGAAGAGCAGAGTACAAGGCAGAAATGGAAAAAACAGTGAAGGGAGAAAAATAGACAGAGGTGGGTGGAAGTAGCTTGAGAGGAGGCAAACTGGCAGAAATGTGCTCAGTGCAGGCTTAGTGCTGCAGTTCTGTGGA
Source organism: Argya squamiceps (assembly GCA_037834095.1). Classification (NCBI taxonomy): domain Eukaryota; kingdom Metazoa; phylum Chordata; class Aves; order Passeriformes; family Leiothrichidae; genus Argya; species Argya squamiceps. The sequence continues at coordinate 14,081,918 of JBBMKD010000022.1, forward strand.
GATATTTGAGAACTGAGCTGCTCAGCAAGGCCTCCTTTAGAAAAAGTATTGGAAAAGTAGTCAACAAGCAAAGCAACCATCTCAACCCTGCATTCAGAGGAGTTTTCTGGTTGTGACCTTCCTCCTAAGAGAAGACTGCATCAGGTGAGCCCTTTTTTGGCTATTTATACAGAACCCCAAAACAAGTGGGCACTGAGAGGAAATGAAGAGTTACTAAACAGAAAAGGGTGAGTAGAAGATAAGCATGGCTGGAATAGAACTTTCATACCAATGTAAGACAAAACAAAGGTTAAGGAAACATGAGAACAGTTACTTGTGTAGCTGTTGGCTCACACATCTTTAAAACAAGCAAGAACTGAAATTTTAACAGGCACTTGTCTGGGGATTCTGATAGGATGGAAGAATAAGGAGAGGGTAAAAACAATATCTTGTATTTCAAGTAACACATAGAGCTGGAACAGTCAACAGATGATGGAGAGTCTTAATCTTCTGAAAGAGAAACAGCAAAGACATTTTAGGAGACTTGTGCAAATACAGATAACAGGCAAGTTTAGCATTGTTGCAAGAGACATGTAACCAGTCTGCCTTTGTGTGCACCTAATCCTGCATGTACTGTCCATTGTAATGGAAATTTAAGTCTGTTCATCTCTGAAATACATATGTAAGTGCCATGGGTGATCCTCCAGCTGCAAACCCATCGGTCTGAATTCGTTGGTCGTTCTAGGGAGGGGAAGGGAGAGTGGGGAATCCTTCAAAGCATTCCTTAGGAGTGTGTTCATAATATTCTAAAAATACAGAACTTGGTCAGAATTTCTGTGCCAGAACTCTGCAAAGAGCACTTTAGATAATTCTGCTAATGTTTCAGAGGCACAAAGGACCTTGGTATTGCTGGTATTCAGCTGTTCACCTCATTAAAAAGGAGTGATCATGGGCAAAGGGTATGGATTTATGAATTCAGTGTCTGGCGCCTTGGTAACCTCTAAACAATCCAAGTGATTATTCAGTCTGTTATCAGGAAGATGGAAACTTGTGCGTAATCCCTCTCTCCAGATGCAGGGGAGGAGCTGCAATGAACTATGAAAGAAACTGTACAACCCTGGAAGCAAACAAACACAAAATAATTTTGAGTCATGTCCCCATCTGGTTTCTGTGTTTCTCTGTTTCTAAATATGAGGTGTAGGATTTTTGTTTGTGCACATCCAAACAGCAAAACAAACCCCCCAATAATATATAATTATGAAACATCTCATTTTGAGGATATGAAGCTTTGCATATAATGTGTTCAAAGTGCAAAATTATATCATGTCTAGGTAGGGCTGGTTGCCCAATGTTTTCTTCATTAAGTGGTTTTAAAGCTTTCTTTTCAAATGAAGTCTCACTGCTTTGTTGTTCTGTGCCTGAAATGTTCTTTATCAGGTGTCTGCTCTGTGATTATTCCCCTCCCAGCCCTGCACACACACCCCCAGAACTTCAGCAACATGGTTAAACTATTAATGGTGTGATAAAGAAGAGTGTGTAGGATTTACAGTGTTGAGGAAAATCTGTCAGTGCCATGTGGGAGGGACACAATATACAACAAAAGTCTCTATCAGTTTTCCTTAATACAAGTAAATTTTCCTGATCATTTTCCCCTTACCTAAAGAAGTATTTATTCTTATATTGCCATCTATTCTTATAGTTGTGTTGGTTTGGCTCCTAAAACCTGAGAGTGTTGCTGCTTTAGGCTGCGGATGGTGTCCTCTCTTCACCATCATGGTAAGGACTGGAGGATCTCTAGGATGCAGCTGCAGATGGATGTAAGATGCTGAACTTCTTCTCTTTAAGCCTCTGTTTGGTGTCAAAGAGAGTATTTAGATTTTTGTTTCCTGCAGCAGGGAGTTTGGCATATGAGGCATAATTCTGTGGTTGCAAGAGTTTAGAGGGAACTAGAGATCTGACAGAGTTCTGCAAGAATGCAGAAAAGTACCATCTGGTGGTGAATGAAAATAAGCCTGGTTAACCTTTTCTTACATGTACCTCTCCTTGTACAAATCCAGCCTGCTGTCTAAGCAGTGCCTACATGACTTCCATGGAAGGCAGTGGTAATTAGACATCTCTGTTTTCTTTATCAATTGTAAGTTCTTCCAAAAACCTGAAGGCTGACAGGTTGGCTCCAAAATGTTTGGGAGTTAGTGTTCATATGTACTGTTGTGCTTTCTATAATTGGTTTCTCTCCTTGCTCTAAGTTACTGTGGTTTTATTCAGGTTTTCTTATTCTAGTACTGAGCTTTTAAATTTTTAATTTTTTTTTTTATTTTCAGGAGCTGTACCATGTACCCAATGGGATGTCTCCAGGGAAGCTCTCCCATGGGATGGTGTATGGGGTTGTGCACCGAACTGACAACAACCATAAGAGAGAAATGGTGGTTTATGGCTGGTCAGCTGATCAGCTGAAAGAGGAGATGAATTACATTAAAGAAGTGAGTTACACTTTCACCTCAGAATTTGTTAAATGCCCTTTCCATATATCCATGTACAGCTGTGAGAGTATAATGGGATGACTGATGTCTAGCCCAACACCTCTGTGTGCACTGGGCACCTACCCTGAAGCTGGAGGCTGGCCTTGGTAGTATTTGAGTTGGGAGAAAAGCATGCTCTATACCTGGGCACTGTGCTTGCTGATGGAAGAAACTATGTAAGCAGACACCTGAAAGGATAAAATCTTTCTCTTCCTCTGCCCTCCCTATCCCCAAACCCCCCCAGCTTTGAAAAAGCTTCTAAATTAGGTGACATAGTAAAACCACTTGGGTATATTTTGGGGCAGCCTTAAAATAGTCAGCCTAATAAGGATGTCTTTGTACTACTTTCTCTGTACCTGCTCATTTATCACAGTTGGCAGAAGATCTCCTGAAAAACAAAAGCTGCGTTTCTGATCTTGCTTGATATTTTTCTATTCTTGAAACTCAGCATCTCTTTGCCCATCAGTCTTTGGCTCTTAGGGTGTTACTGTGGCAGTAACACCCTAAATTACCTCAGGGCAAATAATCTGACCTTTTTCCATCCACCTTCACCACCCAGGAGGCTGTTGGCTGGTCATGTCACACTGATTCAAGTGCAGACTGAGTTGATAGAAAAGGGAGGAGCCCTGAATCAAGGCAGCAGTGTAAAGAACTGTAATCATGTGTGCTCCTCACATCTGCCTGGTCTGTGGCCATCAGCACTTGCTTCTCTCCCAGTTTGTCAGCTCCTGGTGTTCACCACTCTCAGCGGGACTGGCAGGGTCTGGCAGTGCTGGTGAGGCACACGAGCTGCCTGGCTGCTGTTCTCCTGCCTGGGTGGTTTCTCTGCCCTGCTGGGGTGGTGCCAGGGGACAGGGGAATTGGCACACAGCAGGGCCAGCTCCCCAGACTGCACTGTCTGTGGTAGTGTGTGGTATTTATGTCTGTGGTACCTGGGGATTGCTTGGGCTGGGACCATCTCCCTGTCCTTGTCTGTCCCTGATGGAGGGACACGTCAGAGCAGGTGAACTGCGTGTCTTGCTTGTGCATTCAGGGTACTGATGCTTTCAGGAAAAGGTGGGAAAGACATGGAAAGAGACATGCTGGCTTTTGCTCTTCTGTCTGTGTTCAGCTCTGCTAATTTGTGACCTTTGGTCTGCCAGAGTAGTGTTGTCTTTAAAAGCAGAGTCTTAAAGAAGAGTCCTCAGCTTGTGCCGTTTATGTGCTGACTCAAACAGACCCAAAGTGATGGGCTGTGTCAGAGCTGCTGACAGCTTCCTGTGCTGAGTCAGATTTGCACCTTCAGAGGGTGTGTGTGTGTGCCTGTGCATGGTGAGAGCAGTGCTTTCCTGAGGTGCTGGGCAGGAGTCAGCTCCTTTCTCCCTTCCTCATCCCCAAGGGAGCCCGTGGGTAGGGAGCACTCCTTGCATAGCTTTGGTGTCCCTCCTTCTGGGAGGCAGAGCTGGGATTCTATGCAGAGCTGCTAAGAACATCCCCTGCTGAAGTTCACCTCACCCCTCTGTGCACACACAGTAAACTCACTGCCCTAAATGACCTGCAATCAGCCAGGCTGGGTTTGGTAGAGGTGGAGAAGGGGGGAAAAAAGAGGTTGAGTTGTGTAGGCTGTAGGCAAACCTGACTGCAGAGGCATGTAAAGCTAAACTGTAAGCCAGCTTGGGGTTTTTTTTTGAGGTTTTTTTCCTAGAAAGACAAGGAATAATTTGCATCCATAGTTCTTGAAATCAAATTGAGTTCTCTGTTCTTTAGATTTGAAATTGCAGTGGTAAATTAAGCTAGTTTGGTTTTAGTTAGATACAAGTGTAAAAGACTGAAATTAAAAGCGTTTATCTGCAAAGGATACCTAGGGCAAACCAACGACTTTTAAAAGTATGGAGGTATATTTAGTCCATGCCTCTTTTTCAGAAATAAAACAATATATCATCAAATTAATTTTAATTCATTTAGTAATCAGGTTAGAATGACTTATGGATATTTAATTGAAATTAATTTATTTAAATTATTAATTTACAAGTGTTTAAGCACGTACAGAGAAGTTTAGAATTACTCATAGTGACAGTTATTTGTATCATCCCTATGAGACTTAAGTTTTTGTCCTATTTTTGAGAATAAATTGCTGTTATGCAGTGGTAGATTAACAATGGAAATAGAGAAGAATAGAGAAGAAAATCATGTCCTTCTATATAAACAGTATAATCCAAAATTTTGATAAAGGCATTTGATTTTTCTGACACCAGGTGAGAGCAACTCTGGAAAAAGTAAGAAAGAAAATGTATGGTGAATATGATGAAATGAAACGGAAAATACAGCAGCTCACAAATGAACTGAAAGTAAGTATCCTTTCATTTGCAGGGAAGGCATATGGCAATACCTGTCCCAGTCTTATCTGGAAACTTTTCTCTTGCTTTAGCAGAACAGAACTAATCTCCCAAACCACTGCAGTTCACTGTTTTATGTGACATCTGTAGTTTCCTTTCCTTCTTTATTTTTCCATCCAGGAAGGTAAAGGAGGACAGGGATGCTTTTGCATATGAAATTACTAACTGGCTGGAAATTGTTGGAAAGAAAAGAATGATCTTGATACCATTGCCTGTGTGTGTTGGTAGTTAGTGGAGATGGATGTAACAGCTTCCAGGTGAATTGAATAAATAACACTGATAATTAGGGAAAACTGATAACCTGGAGTAATTTCAACACTGCTCTGTTTTACTGACTCTATTTCTTAAACATTAAGTAAAAGAAGTGGCAATATTTATTAGCATTCAAGTGCTAAAAATGGCTTACCTTTTGGTTTTTAATGGAAGATTTCAATAGTCACTCAATGACCTGTCTTTCTTCTGACATGCTGCTTTAGCAATAAAAGCTGTTGCACTCTGTAAAAATAGCCTTCATATTAAACTGCTGAGTTGTTTGATCCAAAAAAATCCCCCTGAAAACTTGCTTTGAATTTATATTCAGCATTGATTTTCACAGCCCTGGTTCAGAGGGAGCTTTGGCAATTAAAACTATTCTGACTTCAAGGGACTGGGACCTTGACTTGTGCCCTTCTGCCACCCTCATTTGGAGGCTGTCAGTTCCCTGCATGCTGTATTAGGTACAAAAATCAGAACTTGCTGTAAACTGATACTTTCATTCTGTGCAACCTGTCTTGAAAAGAGAGGAAAAAAATCCCCGTGATTTGAGAGGAAGACAGAGAGAAAACTCAATTTCTGCAAAAGGGGTTAAATAGTCATAATTCTGCCAACAAGACTCTCCCCCCAGCATGCATGTGGTAAATGCTGATCCAGGTGCAGCTTTGTTGTCTTTGCTGCTGATCTTTACTGAATAGCAGTGATGATATCCTGCACTTCCAGAACTTCTGTCAGACCAGTAGAAATCCTGCATGACTCAGAAATTCTTCCTTAATTAAGGGTTTCTGACCAGCTCTGACAGAATATCTAGTTCTGCAGCAAATCAGCAGTTCATGAAGCTTCCTTCTGACATAAATGGCACATTAGGAGACATCCTTCCCCTTTTTTTTAATACTCTAGAGACTGCCTGAAAGGAAGCACAAGTGTTGTTCTTCCTAATAACGTGAACTTTTTGTTTGGTTAGTTGTTTGGGAGCTGATTTTGGTTTTACATGACTGTTGTCTTTTGTGCTATTTGTGAATCCTGTTTAAAATCCTTTCTATACTCTTTGCTTCAGCTTTCAATCACTGTGCTTTTATCTTAACAATTTCCAGGACAACTTTTTGTTCGTAAAGTTTGTTTGAAAGTTGCTCTTCCAATATCCTACCCTGGGCTTCTTCACACAAGTTCTTGCCTTGTAGCTTTCTTAATCCATCCAAAGCATTTCTGCTTTTGTTTGTTTTACATGAGCACGTATTTATAGAAGGTTAACAGTGACTACTTGGCCTCTACTCCCTATGCTGATCTAATCTGTGTATGGCTTGGTTACTACACACTTGTCCCTTGTACCAGTCCCTGCTGTTCTTCTGTTTTTATCAAGAAACAAATCTGGTCCATCTAAGATTGTGAGCTGGGCTGGCTTCCATCAGTAACACTCTTTCCCTCTTTATTATTGAATCATTCATAATAATTTACACTGTTTGGGTTTTGGTCTCCTCTTGAATGATGTCATTTTGTGTCTTTCCCCCCCTTCAGTTTTGAAGCATGTGTGTGTGTACATATCAGAAAATGACTAATTTTCACACAACAAAGCCCTCTGGCTTCCCCTCCCTGCTTTGCACTGTTTCATCCTTACGTCTTCTTGATGTTGCTTCTTTATGTCCCTGATTAGTGAGTTCCTTCTTAATTAAGGCCCTTCTACAATTCACAGTTCTAGATTTCCTTATTTTTGGCATTCTTCTGCTTTTCGCTCTGAATTTTTACAATATGCCCACTCTATGTATATAATCTTTCTGAACAGACAGCTGCCAATTGTCCTCTTGTCCTTCCAAAAAGAACAGCTTAAACAGTGATTGCAGACTAACAATGAACTTAGATACTCATGCCTTATTTCTGTTAGCTTATTTGGATTTTAAGTTTTGTTTTTGTTTGTTTGTTTGTGAGAATATACTTTGAGGCCTGTATATTTAAAGCATCCTAGTACTGTGAAAACAACCTTGGCATCTTTCTCTTCTGTAGCTCTCTTGGAAAGAATAGGTAAACTCGATCATAATTCTATATAAAACTTTTTGTTTTGTTCTGTTTGTTTTTTCCCCTGCTCAGGTGACAAATGCTCATCAGGAATCCTTAGAGAATCATGTGCGAGTGCAGGCTGCAGCCTTAGATAGCTTTAGCGAAATGAACAGCTCCTTGACATCAGCATCAATAGACTTGCAGGTACATCCTCAGAGCTGCTTCCCAGCTCACAGCTGCCTTTTCTAGCATGGATTTCAAAGCATACAGAAAACATCGATGGCAGATACAGATTCTGACACCAAGCAACACCATAAAGTACTGTCTTGGATATCTAAAGCACCTAATTTAGGAAACAAAGAAAAATGTTCCAGAAGTTCCTGTGTTTTTAAAAAAAAACATTAAAAACAGTGTACAAAAAAGAGATATAAAGAGATACTGATATGCAGCAGACTAATACCACAAGTCATGTCTCTATGAAGGATCTAAGGTGAAAATGTGGTTTAGTCTGTATAGTGCAAAATGGGGCATCTCCTGACTCAGTGCAGTTGGTAACAGAAATGCAGTGGCGTGTTTGGATGCCAGACACTTGTGAGATTTTACATACCTGTGAAATGCAGGGGGAGGGACAAGGGGGGAATGAGTTTTCTGTTTTAAAGACTCCTGAACTCCCATGTATCTGAGCTGAACAATGTAAAGCTCCTGCTTTCTTGTATGTAACAAGAATGTTACATTCTTGTGTGTTACTTTCTTGTTTTCAGTCCACTGCATTTTGTATGTATGGCACGGCCCTCAGAGGGAAGATTATCCATACTGAAATGTATCCATGTTATTTTTTTCTAATAGTGTTCCAGGATTTGATTTCACTGAGTATACTCCTCCTCACAGAAATACCTTCTAGCAACAACAAAAGCCATAATTTTAGATGTTAAAACTTGCAAAACTGTTCACACTGCATTATTATGTCAGGAAGCTCTTTAAATGTGCTGTCTGTTTCATAAGCTCTTGCCTATATTAATTCATCAAATTATTTCTGATTTTTAATATGTGCTTTGCCTCTCTCTTCTAGAAAACTCTAGTGGATGTTACCTTGGAGAACACGGACATAAGGGAACAAATAAGGAATTTAAAACATACACACGAGCAATCTATGGAGAAACTGAGAGAAAAGCAAAAGCAACTGGAAACGGCACAAATAGAAAATCAGTTACTGAAGTTAAAGGTGTGTATCAACTCCCCTAAAAATACTGCACAGTAAGGGCAGTAGGTGGATGTTAAATGAATTTCTTGGCCTTATCTATGAAGGGTTCTTTGTTCTTCATGCCCTCATCATGCCCTCAAGCTCACTTATTCCTGTGAATCAATACTGGTTTAATAACAGAATCTCAGCTGTTGACAGGCATCCCATAACACAGGATGTAACATAAGAATCAGAGATGTTGGCAGGTGAAAATTCAAACCACTAAATGGTTATTAGCATCCATTCCTATTAAGTGAAGGAATGTTACAACTCTGCACATTGCTACATGAATTTCTTGGTGTTGAGTTTCTTTGGTGTTGCACCATTTTTAATAGGTAGTCTGTTAAGTCTTATGAGCGTGTGGTCAGCAGGTAAGAGCAGGCGTCTTCAAAAGAGAATTAAGCCATTTCCTTCAGAGAAATGCAAGGGAATGAAACACAAACTGCAAGGTTTAATATGAGAGAAAGCTTGACCATGTTCTTGCCTCATCAGCCAAATGTATTCCTTTAATCTCAAAAAAAAAAAAGCCCACAAAAAACACAAATAAAACAAACACACCCTCTCTCCCCCCTGCCTGGAAGACTTTGTCTCTGTTAAAATTGCTCAAAGTAGACCAGTTTGGATATAGTACTAAATCAGCATCTGTTAAATTTTGAAAAAATTGTTATTATTTTTAGTAAAGTTTCTGAAATTCAGGTGACTGCAGCTATATTCATGTTTAATTTTGTCAGAGAAGGTGTTTCTGTCTTGCTGTTCAGCTAGTGACTAGCACTCATGCTTAATAATGAATGGTTAAACAAGAAAACATAAGTGCATTTCATGTTCTGCTTTCCTCTCACATTGGAGCCCTACAAGCCATAAAAGTAGTTGTATTTTACATCTGCTGTTGTCAGCAGGAAATAAAAAGAGAGAAAAACCAAGTAACAGAAGCAAAGATAATGCAATTAAGATTTTAAAACAGAAATTTGGGCTTCACTATAATATTAAGGACTTGCCCCAGCAAGCCAGGGGAAGGTATGTCAGCTTCTAAGAGCAGGAACTGTAGCTTAAGTCTCAGTTCAACTGAATGCATCAGGATTTGTTTGTCTTCAAGCATGTCAAGCTCTGCAGAATACATGCCCTGCATTTACACAGCAAAAGTGTAAATTCTGCCCTCACACTTTCACTTTTAGTACCAAGTTAGTGAATAATAGACCTCATTACTGTCTTTGACAGTTAAATATAAAATTGTGTCTCAAAAGGTGCCGAGACATCTGGGGATTCATTCTAGGAGTGAATGTCAGAGGATGGTGTGGGATCTGGGAGGTTGGTGTTGAAAAGCAGTAACTACTGTGTACCATGATGACATTCTGGGTGGAGAACACACCTGAGAGGCTCATTAAGGAGGTTTGGTTATTCATAAATCTGTAATAGCTTAAAGTGGAGATGTTACTTAAGTGTATTATAACAGATGCCCTGCTACATCCACTTTTTTGTGCTGGTTTTTACTGTCCTCATTGCTGCAGGTGTAAGGAAAGGAATGATGGAGATGAAAGGCCAGAGATCCTGTTCCAGTTCAGGGTATCTTAAGGAATCTGGGGTTTAATAACTGGCTTTCTCTAGATGATACAATTCTTTCAGGCTTCCTGAAATGTGGCAGGTTCATTTAACTCCACACCCTCTCATAAAGTGCAGGTCACTACCTGTGCTCCAGGGCTGGCCTAGGTGAGATGACAAAAGGGACAGTTGTAGTACAAGTGGAGTCCTTCAGGGCTCATCCCTTTTCAAAGAATGAAGCACACTGTTGTTTTTCTCCAGGGTACTAAACAAGCTTGTTTCTGCCATGCAAGGTGAACCCTAGGGTTTACTAAACCTTTTGGTCCTTGAAACAGAAAAAAAATCCAACCCAAACCCTTAATCATCAGAAGTCTGTATTTTGTAGCTGTGTTAAATGTGGTGATCAGCAGGGAACACTTTTTCCTCCTCTCCCTGACACTTTTGTAGCATCTACAGCATTTTGCTATAACCTTGGCTGATTCACAGCATCTCTAGGAAGAGAACTAAGTACTGTACTAGCTATTTTACTTCACTTTTATTGTGGTTTACATAGGAGATGGGCCTAAACTGTGGGCATCCTATCTGGTGCTTGATTACTGAGGGTGTGGTTCAGTCTGTTTTCAGCCAACAGCAGGAAATCCTGTCTCTGAATGACCATTCTGCCCTCTTCCCTGTAGCTCTAGTAAAGTTTCTGGTTCTGTTGTTAAAAATTAACCCTACCACACACCTGAGAAATTTAATTTTCAGTTTGATTGCTTTGCTGCATGGTTACCTCAGTGCTCATGTCTACACAAAGAGCAGAATGTGAAAAACCAAGAGAGAGCAGGGAGGGTACTGCAATAAAGTATTGCTGTGTTCATGGCTATTTAAGAACAGGAGTTGAGTCTAGTCCATGTCTAGCCTGTGCTTCAGTAGAGTGGGGGGAGACAGTATCACTTCAATGGGGAAACAAAACAAGTGATTTGGAGGCTGTTCTGGAAGGGTTCAGCAAAGAAGCATGGCCTGATCTGGGATAAGCAATGACCAAATGAGCTGAATTCAGACAACATGGAACTTGATGGAACAATAACTTCTATGAATTCCAATTATGTGAATACTGGCAAAATGCTGTAAATGGTCTTGATGCAAATGGAAATCTACTTTTGCAATGTCAGACTTATAACAAAGGGGAGCTTAACTTAAAGCTCATTTTCTCATAATGTGAACTCTGTTTCTCCTGCTGCCAGCAATACTGTACTTACTGATGGGGGAACCTTCCTCTCTCACAGGTGGAATCAGCACAGGAAGCCAATGCTGAAGTCATGAGAGAGATGACCAGAAAGCTGTACAGTCAGTATGAGGAAAAAATGAGAGAAGAGGAACAGAAACACAAGGCTGAGAAAGAAATGCTCCTGGTATGTACAGCCAGTCTGTAAGAGCAGTGCTTAGCTCGGGTGTCATTTCTGAATCACTTCACACTTTGGAGTTGATGCATGTTCCTTCACTTCTGTCTCTGTGATTAGTCGTGCCATAGTTACTGAGCTTTCCAAATTTTGGGGGTTGTAGGACTAAGAAAAATATGGGCTCAAACATTGTAATGTCAATGATAATCTAGATTTCAGAATCTGAAATAGGGTAAGTGGGTTTTTATGACTTCTGATTCTCTAAAAAAGGAAAATACAATGTCAAATTTTAAGTGACAGTTTAAGAAAGAGAAATGAAACAACTTCACTGGATGCTACTGGAGCAAGAACTCTCCTGTCTCCCAGTTCTCCTCCAGCCCCAAGTTAAACTTTCTATGAGCAATCCGTTGTTGCATTTTTAAAAATGATAGTCAGATAATGAAGGAGATTTGAAAATAGATGCTCCTTTTTATTCACATTACTTTACATGTAAGGAAAGTACAAAGCTAAACGTGGCTGACTACGGTGTTTAGAAAGCTGTCTTTTGCAGCAGCACTCTTTATTTAACAGCATTCCCAGGGAAAGGGAAAGAAAATCAGCTATCTAAGAAATGGGTCAAAGTTTCTCTTGGATTGTCATAATGATGCTTTACTAATACCTGTGTATCAAAGTACCCCCAATCTTTTGCTCTATATAATTCACTTTTAGGGTCATAACTCTTCCAGATTTCTGAGTAGGTGCAGTGAAAAGCTTTGAGCTCTTTAAGAGCTATTAGCCTGGCCCTATAGCCAAAAAGAAGAAATATTCCTCATTAATATATTAGATGCTAATGTGACTGAAAATGTTCTTGTTTGTAGGAGGAGACAAATCGGCTCCTGAAGGCTATTGAAGAGGCAAACAAGAAGATGCAGGTTACAGAAACAAGCATCCAGGAGAAGGACCAGAGGATTGGGGAGCTGGACAGGCTGATTGAGCGCATGGAGGAGGTGTGAGCTGATTGCTGCCTTGAGAGGAAATGCACAAATGCATGGAGGACACTTCACTTCTTATTGTTCTGCTGCTCACTTCCCTGCTCAGTGACATACCATGGCTGGTTGCATCTTAGTTACTGTATTTGTATCAGTAAATGCCCCTGGAGTGCCATAGACACCCTGTGGTTCTCTCCTCCTGATGGTCCTTACAGGGCAGCATTTATTTAGGAAATGAACCATTTAAGAGAGAATTTATAAACCATTCAGTGTCCCTTTGGTGGGCAAGTTGTCCTCAGCCTAATTGAGTAATAATCAAAAATGACCCAGAGTCTCTTAGAAATGTTGTTGTGGTGGCTCCATGGAGTGCACAGAGTCTGTCTGTGGATGGGTAAGAAGCTGATGGAGAACCTGCAGGATTAGGATTAAAGGGAGGGCAGGGACAGGTGACATTGGAGTGGGGGCTACCCAGCCAGGAAGACTGAAAGGATGAGGCCCTTTACAGACAAGGGGAGCAGCCCTGGTCCTCTTGGGGATTTTCAACCACCCTGACATCATTTGGGACACCACAGCAGAGCATAAGCAATCCAGGTTCCTGGAATGTGTTGATGATAACTTCCTTCTCCAGTTGATAGAGGAGCCAGTGAGGAGAGGTGCTGCTGGAGAATGTGAAGCTCACGGGCAGCCTTGGCTGCAGTGACTGAAATGGTCTTGGGTGTACTTTGGCATTTCTCATTTCATTCAATAACAGGCATCTCATTATCTTTAAAGATTCATGCCTCACTATCTCAAATACAGAAGCAGAGAGTGTTTGAGTCAGTGGAGGGAGTACAATCTTCTGCTCTTTCAAATCAAGTGTTTTTTTTCACCAATTTCACTTCATTGTAGTACATATTTAATATCAGTATCTACTGAGAAATACATTTTTATATGCCAGTCTTGTTGGCCTGCCTGGTTAGTCTAATGTGCATTGAGCCCCTTTTGTCTAATGCTTGCAAATCCATTAGTACAATTAATGATTACACTGAGAAACTACTCAGCTTAATATGAATATGCCCCTGGCTCCATTAACTTCATCTGGGCTTCAGCCTGCAACTTTTCAGTATTATGCAGTGACTGTAGGATGGCAGTACAGTTCACAAGTACAGATGAGTTCCTTCACATGAGTTCTTTCATCTGCTCTTACCTGGCTGATACTCACCCAGTGGGAGTGAATGCCTCTTAAATTCCCATCCAGGTGGATAACAACACACTTACACTTCTCTGTTAACTTGTTTGACTCAGACCCCAAGTCCTCACAGATCTCCACAAGCACTGTGCTGGTGGGCACTGAAAAATAAACAGGAATACTCTGGGGGAAAAAAAGCAGCAGTACCTTTTATCTCAGCTTTGCACTGGGAGATGTTTTTGGAGTGATAATGTGGACAGTTTGGCATTTATGTAGTTAAAGATTTTGAGAATTCATCTTTTTATCGAAGAAATTCAGTTTCAAATACAGCCATATATCTTCATATAAGAAATTGAAAACTGATTTGTTTCCAGGCATAGCTGGGAAATTGATTTTATTACTATGTATTCTGTGCTCCTTGGCTATAGGAAATGCATGAATTTTGTTTAATCAGTTTCTATTTTAATTTCACAAATGATGTTTTGAATTGCAATGAAATATGCTTTGTGAAACCTTTACATTTTGATACATGGAGAACTGAAAGATAACTCTTCTTGCTTAGGAGCGTCACCAGCTGCAAAAACAACTTGAATTAAATGAACTACAAATATCTGGAGCAAAATCTGAAAACAATTCTGACAGTGAAAGGTGAGATATGACTTGCCTGTGGAACTTCTACTATTGCCAGGAAACCTCAGGGGTTTCTTTGTTTCTGTAGACATCTGAATTTTGCCTTTTCTAACTTGAAAACTGCACTCTAGTAGGGATTGTCCATCTGAATGTAGCTTTATTTACATGTCAAATACCAAGACAATTATTTTTTGTAACAATTACCACTTTCATGCATCCTTTCTGAAAAGTTGTTTGCAAATGTGCCCAGTCCATTGTAGATGGAACAAACTGTGACATATCTGTGGCTTGCATTTTTCTTAAACCTGCATTCCCAAATTCAGAGGAGTATGATCCTGACTATGAATACTTTCACTATCTAAACTCAAAGGTTTATATGACACTGCTTGAGTGGGTAAATATGAATTATAACTAGAGAATGAATAATAGCACTTGATTACTACTTATGGTTCTGTGGCACCCAGAAATTCAGTTTTAAGGTTTTGGGTGTCCTGCTGTTCTTTGGGAAGCATAAACATGAAAGGAGGTCCCTGCTGAGAGCTTCTCAGTGCCTTGTATTGATCTGTGACCAGCTTCTCTGGTTTCAGGGTAAGAATGGCTTTTCACAGCAGCCTGTTAAAATAATAACTTCAAGTGAACAGATGTCACTCACATACAACATAGAACATGGAGATGAAAGATAATTCTGTTTTCCTTTACCTCTGAATAACCTAGGCTCTTCTTGCTCCAGTGAATCCTTTTCAGTGTGAAAAGTTACACTGCAGTGAAAGGGGCAGGAATTTGTGCCATGCAAGCAATGAGTCTGTGTTCAGATGATGCTGGTTTATTCTTGTCTTTACCTGTCTGTACCTTATCAGACACTTGAGCTCCACCTTAAGGATGGATGTCTGTTCCATTTCTCCACTGCTATCAGTGCTTAAGATCCTGAATCTTCCAATGACATACAAAATATGTGCTACATTTGCAATCAAAATATAAATTAAAATTTTGTGAGACCTTAGTACCTACAAGTGAAAAACCTGCAGCAATGCTTTGAATTTTTTTAGTCCTTGTCAAAGTGCTGCAGTTACATTTCTGCAGAGTACTTCACTGTTAATAGAGACTCTTTTGGGGGGAAACAGCATACAATTCAGTCATTCACTGGAATCATGTCTTACAGTTTGCCATCTGCTGCTTTGTCTTAGAATGGTTTTTCTATTTGCAGCTTTAACAGTTTTTTCTTCTGCTGTGCACAGACCAAGATGAAAAAAGCCTTTTTGTTTTTGATTCCCCTCCTCCCATTCTCATATTCTGTCTAGTCCTGAACCCAGGAATACAGCAGTTTATTTTGTAAGCAAGAAATTGCTTTCTTTAACAAATTTTAAGAATTGGACATTCAGATAAAAATGGAGACTCCCATGGTCAAAGAAACAAAATATTATGGAAAAGCTTCACTCCTGTTTCCTTGCATCTTCTAAAGCTACTTTCCTGACAAGCTGCCAAACCAACTTGTGGCAGGAGATCCGTGGGAGTTCACTTTCTGCATTAAACAGATTTGAAGAAATGCAGAATCTATCTGAAGAGCTGTATGCACAAATTTAAACCACTCATAGCATTCCTGCTGACTGTTGAGGAGTTAATACTATTCCAGTTAGCATTCTGCTGCTGTTGGCAGCTCTGCCAAATTCTTGACTCAAGGCTCCCCTGCAGTAAGACGGTTTGAAAGCAGACCTGCTTCCTGGCTTTTGTTTAGCATAGATTTCCAAAATATTTGCAGGTAGTAGTAAGTCAGGCTAAATGTGTATCTCTGAAGCTAAAGATCTAGTTGTCTAAAAGTCTTTCACTAAAGGAAAACACATCTTGAGATGAGTTTTGTCACATGGTTTAAATTGTCAGCACTTCAGGCTCTGAGTAAGCCTGTCAGTATGCAAGACAAAGGTGAGATAACTTGGGTGGAGATGGCCACTGGAAGTAAGAGCACATTCAAATGTACTTTGGACAATTTGATATCTGTCAGTGCAATTTGACTTGCCTGTCCTGATTTATGGTGGACTGTGGGGGTTGTTCTTGTTCTGCTTATACTCCATAGCTCCCCACTCACAGGCTTGATTTTTGTGTGTTTTACCAGGTCACAGCATTTGGAGGAGGTGGCAGCCAGCCTGAGAGAGAGGATCAAACATCTGGATGACATGGTCCACTGCCAGCAGAAGAAAGTCAAGCACATGGTTGAGGAGGTGAGGTGTAGTAAAACAGCTCAGAGTCTTTGGGGAGCACTGATTCTTTTAGTACATAATCCAAAGAGAACTGTGCTCTTTGTGCAGCTGCCTTATGCCACCTTTGTTACAGTGGAAGTTGAGTTAAGCATCTGGAGCCAGTGAAGCAGAAAGAGTAGATGAAAGCAGTCTAATCCAGTGGCTGTGGGTTATACACTGTGATCTTTAGGCTGACACTAATTCTGTATCTCCTCACGGGTGTTCAGGAAATGTGACACAACTTCCAGCTCAGTTTGAACCGTTCAGAGGGTGCCTCTGATATGATGCAGTCTGGTCATTAACAGTCTCCTTCCTGTACAGAAGTGGAAGGCAAACCTGACCTTCATTGTTTTGTTCTTCTGGTTTTGGGAGATTTTGTTTGGTTTTTGTTTGTTTGTTTAGTGTGACTCCTCAGAGGAATAGGTGAGCAAGCACAGTTTTTCACTGCTCATCCCTTCTTGCCCTGGTCTGGGGACACCATCTTAGCTGCTGTCATTTCCTGTAAAATTTTACATGGAATTTTGCTGGATAGATGCTTTAGGTTACAGGTTACCTTTGTGTCAGGAAACTGTTCTGCAGTCAGAAGGCTGTAACTGCAAACATTTCTGTTTCTCCAAGTGGAAAGACTGATATGGGAAATAGCTAAGTTTAAACTGGAGCTTTACAAAGCTGACTGACAGCTCTGTGAGACGAGCCTCCTACTGCACAGAGGATGGGCATTCATGAGATACCTTTGATTCCCATCTGGAAATCATACATCATACACTCAGGATATCAAATGTTTAGAAACCACTCAAACCTAAGGCATTCTTTCTGCATTCACAATGTGCTGTTACAGGATTTCTGATTAGACATGGAGATGTTCCATTTTTATCAAGTTTGTATTTATATGTATTTATGTGTGCTTTGTTGTGTAAGATTCTGATGTAGTCCTGTATGATCAGATGTGTGATACTAAGTGTCTTTTACACAGAGGGATTAAAGTTCTTCTGTTGTATCAGACCTATCATGTCTTGAGGTTTTGGTTTTAGTTTAGTTTGCCATTATTGTTGTTTTTAAGCTGGTCTAAAACTGAATTTACAGACTTTATGCAATGGTATTTTATTAAGGAAAATTTCTCCAGTCCAATAATCCAATCCATCTAATTAATGGATTATGGGAACAATTATTTATCTGCTTTGTTTCTCTGTACACCAGACATTGGATTAAGAGTTTTTTCTGTTGGTTCTAAACACAAGTTCTAAAGGATTTGTGATACATGGGGCACCCCGAATGAATCTAGTAATACATGAAGATGGTGGCCTAAATTTTGCCCTTTATTACTAAATACATTTTAAACTTCTGGTTGTAACTTGACCTCTAGTGGGCTGCATTGGTATAACAAGTCCTTTCAGCTCCATGTTTTCTTTTGGAATAAAACCACATAGAAAGCTTGAGCCCATGATGATTTCATTAATGTTAGATTCAATGGGTGAGTTTAGCTTGCTGATTCCTTGTGATGTATCTCTGCTGGTGCCTTCATATCCACAGAAAGCCCTTCTAGACCATCTGGTTATCCTGTTAAATGAGTGTTAGGTGACCAAGTCACTCCTTAATTGTCAACCATGTCTGCTTCTAACTGCTGTCTGACTGCCTGCTTTTCAGATTCACTTAAACCTCTACCAGTCTTGGCTGCCACATAGCCATAGGGCAGGTATTTTTGCTCTCTCCTTTAGTCCCTGTGTGTTTTAATTTTTATTTTAATTCAGCTTCCTTGAGAACTGCATGAACCCCTGTGTAGCTACGTCTCTATTTTCACTAGTGAGCTGGTTAAAGTCTCCTGTACCAGAGGTTTGATCAGGTCAGGTGCTACCAAACACATCAGGCATTTAATGTTTGGGGCTTTGTTTCTTCATTTTGTGCTGTTTGCTGCTTGTGTTTGTACTGTGTTTGAGAAAATATCCATAATATAGTTGGCATGCCCTGTTTTAAACTGGACTCTTAATTAAAAGGCCTAAAAATAGCAGCTTTAATAATGCAGAGAAGAGTAGCTGCTGACCATGGGGCAAGAGAAAAAGCATTGCAGATATGTATGTCCTCAATTATCCAAACATGTGGAGCTTCTCACGATTTTGTGCTTTTCTCTACATAACATTAGATAATATTTTTTGGCTCATTTTAAGCAAACACTTGCTAACTATGCCATAGAAGCTGAAAAATTGGCAACAAAAATATTGAAAAGGAATGCTATCTGAGGAGTCTGTTCTGAAGTTAGGTTAAAAACTAGTGAGCAGCAGCACTAAAAATATCTGCCAGAGTAAATAGGGAAGATTGCACTACTATTTAGGTCCCGGAAGACAAGTTCATCAGGGTATATTTAAACACACATCCTCCCTACACTAAATTTAACTGATTGCAGAATGTAATGGCAAGGAATATCAAGAAAAGTGTAATGAAAACCTGCCATGTTACTCATTATTGCAGTATTTTCATGGCTGGTATCTGTAAAATGACATGCCATTTTAGGGTTTAAGAGGGTATTATAATGATATTGGTAACTTGCATTTAAATAGTTAAGAAAGAATAACCAAATAATTCCAAAGACAGAAATCTTGCTTTGTGAAACACTTAGCTTCTCTGTGGCAGTCAATAGAGTGAGAACAGGCTAACCTGGGAAACTCAGGAGAGAAACAGAAGGAAAGTAAGTAACTCAAAATTATCAGCAGTGCTTATGTTTGAAGGTGAAACAGAGCTACTGTATGAGCTGCTGGGTGAGAAAGCCTAAACTGCCTTGACTCCAGGATGAGCTTTGTTTAGTATGAATCTTTGTATATTGGACACAGATCTGCAGTATAAATAAATCAGGGCTTTACTCTTCCAGTGTAAATCGCAAGGAGTTGATGCTGTTACCATCTCCAATTCAGAGAAATTGGAGAAATGAACATCACTTCAAAGAGATGCTGAACCAACAGAATATACTGCTTCAAACTCATATGGAGAAAAATGCACACGTACTGAGATGATTCTCCTGGCTGAAAAAAATCACAAAATAGATTGCTCTTCAGGCCTTTTTGGGAAGGATGACAGATTGTTTGCAATGACAGATGCAGGGCATTCTGTAAAAGAACAGCAAGCAGCCAGGAGGAAGTGAAAGAGAGGCTTTGTAGTGGAGGTTTGTGATGCAGCAGGCAGCTCTGACACCTCTGCTGCTATTTCGATGGCATTTAAAAATGTGTTAGGAGGTGGTGGTCGGTCCTAATTTAGGCATGAAAGGAGATGCTGGCAGAGAAGCACCAAATGTAGGAGACCGTGGAGGTAAAGAGTATTAACACCTTCCTCTTCATAGATCTCATCATGTTGATACTGAATGCAATGGTTATGTGATCTAGGGAGTTGAGCCCAGGCAGAACATTCAGTGTTCATCACAATTCAGTGTTCTTATACTCCTTAGCAAAAAAAATAATTTGCTTCTAATTTTTTTCCTCTGAAAAATAAATCCTTCCATCTCAGGCATTAATAGAACCTTTCTCCACTTGATCTGGTCAAACCAGTCATAAAGTAAATAGAAGCACAGAAAATAACTTTCAGAATAAAAATAAATGGAAGAAATAAAATGGAAGTTTTCAGGAGCTGGTGACCTCCAACATCTCTGTGTGTTAGCTCTCATGCACACACATTTTTCATCCTCATTTCTTTTCTGTGAGAGCAAAAATTGCTGCTCATTAGTGCACCAGCTGAGCAGAAAGTTATCCTGCATAGTCTTAAAGCCTCATGTTCTCATTAGAGAGAGATTGCAGATGATTTACGGCTGACAGATTTATCCCTGTGCTGAACTTGTTTGTTAAACAAATCTATTTGTTCACAGCTTAGTGCAGTACATTTTAAATGCTCTGCTGGCAGTTAAAAGTGCAGGACTTGCATCTGGCAGGTGTTTAGGAACCCAGCCCATTTCTCATACTGTTTGTACATCTCAGGCTTTTAAAAAATGAGTGAGGAGAGACAGATGGCCAGAGTGGGTCACCCAAGGCTCAGATTTTTTAGCCCTTGCCTTTGTAGCTGTCTTAAAGTCTGGCTGGGCAGAGAGAGACTTGCAAAGGCAATCCAGGAAAAAGACAGTTTGATGAGAGGAAGAATTTGCAGGGAGACTCTCAGGTGAAAGGCAGAGGCACACAGACTTCAGGCCCTTCCACTGAGGAGTTTCCCCTGCAGAGATGCAGGCACAGAGGCACCACGGGAGGGCATGGGAAGCTGCAACCACATTGTTCCTTCAGGGTTGAAATTGCTCTTGCTCTGTGAGAGGGGTAAAAGCTTCTCTTCTAACTATCTATCTGATGGGTCAACCAGTTCATCTTTTCCCTGCCACTGTAGGAAATGAGGCTTTTGTGTAGGATAAATGAAATACAAAACATAGATTTTTAGTTAGGAAAATAATTATTTTGTGGCTTGACCTCAATTTCAAACCTGGAGAGGTTTAAGAGAGGTTTATCTTTTGGAAGCAAGGCAAGGGGGTTGATGCAGATACAGGAAGCTGTTCTGAAGGGGTCTGAAGAAAAAAGGATACTTGATTTCATGCCAAGAAATTATCTACAGAACGCAGATTTCCCATGAAATTCCCCTAACTACTGAATTGAACTGTCTCTAGGTCATGGCCCATGAGCTGTTCTCCAGCTTTAGTCTCAGATTCGTTGGATAATAAATGGTGACCAGACACCAGGGAGAAGCTGTCTCCTGTTCTGTCGGGGAAGATACTTGCATGAAAGGACAAAGTGCTAATGAGCAAATCATTCCCCAAATACAGAAGATACTTTGTGTTGCACAAATGGGGTATAAAGACAAGAAATTTTTCCAAAAAAGACTTAAACATCTGAAAACATCTGTATCAAGACACTCCAACTTCAGATACATAGTGAAATTTACCTCTTTTAATATGGAAGAACAGTTTCAAGGTCAAGTAAAAGAAGGCACACAGAAGTACAGAGGAGAAGAAGATGGAATTACCAACAACTGCCAAACTTGGAATAACCAAAATCTGCTTTGCGTTGTACCTACCATGAAAATGAAACAACAACAAAAATGCCAAACAAGAAACGTAGAAAGAGAAACCCACGTTGGGAGCTTGGAGAAAGAAGATAAAGGACAAAACATTAATAACTTGCCACACCCTCACCCCCTCCCCAGTAGTGTTTGGCATTCCTCAGTGGACTTGAGCAAGCAGTACAGTGCTTATCTGTTGGCACAAGTAGAGTCACTGCTGGTATTTGGTGAGAGGGTTTATAGATGCATAACATCAGCACTTCCAGCTGGGAATTGCCAGGCCAAGTGATTAATTAGAAACTTGCCCATTACTAAGGTAGTGCCTAACGAGGTGAGTTGATGTGCAGACAATGAGCCAATGTCTGTAACTTGTCAGGACTTGTCAGCTCCTGCTTTAGCAATACATGGACACCAACCACTGGATAATGTGCTCACAGAGCTCATTCCTTTAGGAAGGTCTCTACATTGGTGCATAAACCTAAATCAGCCAGTTGTTACTTTTTCTGTAAATGCAATGTGAGTTTTAAAATACAAAAGTATGGATAAGTTGCTCATGTGATTTAAGGAGGACTAAAAAGCAAGGATGGTTATTCCTATTCACTGTATTATGCTCCCTGAAAAAGTTTCAACTCTTGTCTGGCCTCTCATAAATACCAGTTAAGGTCCAGTGAGACACAGGACTGAGGAAAATCCTGTTCTCCCTGCACAGCAATTACCTCTGAGAGCTCAGGCTGGTGTTGCAATGTCTTGTCTGTCTTGTTTTGTGCAAGCTGTGTGGCATCTGTTTGTCCTGTGTAGTCATATTTCTGACCAGTTTGTTCATGTCTCTGTATCAGTGTTACTGTTGCCCAGTCCATGAATGGTAGATGAATAAGGAAAATATAAGTATACTTGAATAATATGATACTTAAATATATTAAAACTATGTTCTGATAAGTATTTTTAACCAATGGATAATACTGTTAAAGTGGTAAATGGTAAGCTTACCTAATAGCTGGACCTGTTCCAATCCAGGAGATCACTGTATAGTTTAATGCCTCCAAATCTGTGTCTGAGTTACACAGAAGAAAATAAAGTTTCCTATTTCAGGCTTTCTTTATAAAGGCTCTACATTCAAATTCAATTTTAGTTTCCACTCAAGATGCTGTTTCCTTCTGCTTTAATAACTTTGTAATTCTGTTGACTTTTCATTCTCATACCACTAGTTACATATCCAGCATTTCTTTAGAGACTCTTCCTTTCAGGCCTTGCAATTCTCCAGTTTTCTTCTGGACTGTTCTTAGGCATTCTGTCCATGAGATCAGTTTAATGCTGTAGACTCTTACATCTCACTTTCCATCTTGGGGGAGCAAAGTTCAGGTGCTTGGGGGTACAGGAGAAAGTCAGAAGTGCAGCTCCTCCTAGAAAGTATTTACACAGCCCATTCAAGTAGCAGGACAATTGTTTGGTATTTGGAGAATCTATAAGGTGCAGCAGTGGGAAAGAAAGACATCTTCATCGATGGGATGGACAAGAATTGAATTTTCTGGGAGATGCAGCAAGATAAAGTGACAATCTGCAGGCTGAGGCAGTTTGAGAAATGACCTCAAGGTTTCAGAAGGAGGCAAAATCATAGAGGTGGTAACAGCAGTAAGGAGGAAACAAGGATGAGAGATCTTAAAAAGAAGTGTGTGACCATAATAATCCTGAGTCAGTGGATAAATTCAGGATGATTCACTTTCCATGTTGGACCTTACGTGCTGATTCAGATCATTAGAAATTGCAGTGGGTATGTGAAATTCAAGCTGCACACCCAGCACCACTGGCAGGGAACATCATGGGTTGTGCCAGGATGGGGAGAGATCAGGTGCCCTTTCTCTGCCTGGCAGGGAAATGCCAGGGATTGAGGTGGGGTGGCTGAAGGGCTGAGAGCGAGTGATGCCCCTCAGTTGCTGCACACCAGATAAATCACAAACTGGAGCTTGGGCCCTGTAGCTTTTCTCTTCCCAGTTTTGGAATAGTCAGGTGTCTCCCAGCTGGAGAGATGGACACAGGAACGATGGACACAGTGGTTTGGGGGAGGTAAGAGAGAAGGAAGAGGTAGGAAGAAGGGTGACTGTGTGGCCCAGGGTTGCTAAAGTCACATTATTACTGTTAGCAGAACTGTTTGGAAAGGCATGGGTGGATCATTAATGTAACTGATATTTGTAAGTAGGTCGCCAGTTTTGTTTGAGTGCTTAATGTAGACATGAAGGTTATAGAAATACAGGTAGAAATGTGGAGTCTTAACAGTGTAAGTCATGTCAAGCATTAAGTGCCAGGGAAAGTCTGTCTGGACATTTCTGGAGAAGGTTGGAAGAGAGAGCCTGAAGGATATACCTGAAAGCACTTGTAGAAAATGATGAAGAAATTTGAGAGGGTAGCTGTGCCAAAGCCAGGTTTGGGAGCAAGTTGCTGAGTTCAGTGGGCAGAAATTCTGAGGTCTGCAGACACAGCAAGGATGAGGGGGATTACAGGCTGTGGGCATTGACCAAAGAAAACATGGGAACATCTGGATGACAATTTTATCCTGGAGTCAGTCCAGAAATTACTTGCATACAAGAGTCAGTCCATGGAATGTGAGAGTCTTTGCCTTGCACTGATTTCTTTCTGACTATTCTGGCCAGACTATTCTGGCCACCACTCAAGCCTGGGGTTGAGTATTGTGGTTGACCCATCTTGCTTCTCCTCTTCTCCTCCTTACCTTTGTATTCAACCCAAAGTCAGAATCTATTGCTCTGTCACCTGCCAGTTGTTCTCTTGCTTTATGCAGCTTCTAGAAACAAAGAAACTCTCAAGATGTGGATTTGCGGGTTTGGGGCTTTTAAAAATTTAATATAGTAACATATTAATATAATCTCTTAGCCTTATTTCTGTCTTTCCTGGTTTCCTGTGACATACCCTCTCAAGGATTAATCCAATCAGGTGTTTCATTCCTGGTGTTAATGGCATAAGATGATGTGTACTCAAGTCCTTATTCAGTAAATAAACTTACTTTTATAGTAAATGACTGTGCTGGGATGTGTCGTCTGTGTCAGGCCACTTGTTTGAGCCCTTGGACTGCAGCAGGTGCTGAGGCAGCTGTTGGGCCATGTGCTGGTGCAGCATTCCTGCTCCATTCTGACCCTGCTCTCCTCCTGCACTGGCCTCACAGGGTGCTCTGCTGCATCCACAGCAGGACTGCAGGACAATTTTCCTGGTGCTGAAAGAGACTCTCATTTTAGCATCTCAAATGCAGCCTCACTGCTGCATTCATTTCTCCTGAAATGTATTTGGGGTGTGTGGCTGTGTCTGAGTTCCTAATGTTTAAAGATCCACCAAGAGGTTTTATATAGGTTACACAATTCCCAGCCTGATCATTCTGTAACCTGCATGGTCTAACCACTCCATTCTGTTTGACTGCCACACTGAGACACACAGCCTGTGATGAGACAGTCCCATATTCTCTGCAGAAAACAAGGCAGATATTAAAAATCTGCTGTAATTCTGGGGCAAGGGGATGGTTTTAATGGGTTCTGACTGGGGCTATGTAAACATGTTACAGAGGCTGGAGCTACTGCTGTCTGTGCTTCAGTCTGCTGCTCCCCAGAGCATCCTCACCAAAATACAAAATGTCTTTGGAGTTCAGTTCTGTGTTTGGGAAGGGGAGAAAGCTGTTTGTCAAAGTCTTCCTTTTTGTATTCTCTGTTAGATTTTAGGGTGTTCATGCTCATCTTCACCTTCAGGCTATTCTAATTACCTTAAAAACATCTGTAGGGAGCTGTCTTTCTCTAGCCAATGTGAAAAATAAACAGAACTTTAACTTATATAAAATCTATTTGTACATGATATTTGGTGGACATAATGGTTACTCTCAATTTATTTCATGTCTTAGGATCTTTCTGTAATAGAATGAATATAAGTTAAGGTAAATGTGAAACACTAGAGTTTGGTCTTGCTTTTGGATGACAGATAATTCGATCACTTATTTGGAAACAGAAAAATATTTTTTGTTTGATGTGAAAACCAGCCTAGGCAGCAGATGGAGTTGATTATTTTCAATAACAAGCAGGAATGGCTGTGTGTGAGTGTGATCACACAGCTGTGCTTGGCTTTGGGCTTCTTTGTGTGGCACTGATGATTGGTGTTAGTATTATTTCCTTATATGCAGAGGAGAACAGAATATTAATAGAAAAGATCCAACTGAAAGTCCTTAGAGAACAGTTTATCTTTTCTAAAGTGGAGTTTATTGGCAGGACTGCAGCTATTGAACCAGGGAAGACATAACTGACTTAATTCAGTCATACTACTAAACAAAATTGTAATTAAATATAAAGATTGAGGTATGTTCTAAGATTTTCTGAAAATGCTACAAGCTTTGTGTTTCTGTGCATTGAAAACTGAAATGATAATAGCTTTAGATGACATTGGTAGTTTTTACAGGGACTTTAAAGGAGGAAAAAAAGGAAAGACCTGATTCTGAGAAAGATGGATGATGTTAGCACTCCTGTATTCTGTAACTGTTCAGCTGAAAACACTGTAAGGAATTTATGTTTTACCTTTTCCAAGTAACAATTGATGATTGTGTCAGTGACATGTGATACCTAAAAGTCATGGAGACTAAATTAAAGTTCAGTTGGTGTCATAACTTTTCATTTTTCAGTTCAATATGTGTGTTTGCTTTGTTTTTTTTCACAGTTCTCTATGTTTTTGTTTAAATATTTTATAACTTCTAGCAGTGAATTTTTGGGAGGGTGATAGTACTGCTGTTGTTTTCTTTATTGTGCCCTGAGTATTTTATCTTTCTCTTTTAGCAGGATGGGAATATTTCTGTTAATCACTGTTTCCAGATATGCTGAAAATTTTTACTCTGGTGGTTTTGGAGGGGATGTCAGTGTTTGTTCACAGCTTTGATTTTAGTATACAGAGTTTAAAAGTGACTGGTGAGAATGCATGGGAGATTTGACCAAGGATTCAGAAATGGTCATTCCTGCAATGACTGCCAGAAAAAAATGGATGTGTTCTGAGTGTTCCTTGATTTCAGTTCAGCTGTTCTGCAAAATGAATTCACTTTTACTGAAGTCCACTAAATTTGGCAGCTCATCCAGGGATTAAAGCAGTTTGGGAAAACTTACAGGTATTCAGTTGTTTCTGAACAATAACATTAAATATGTTTTCTTCCTGTGATAGCTAGATTGTTTTCTTCCTTTTCCCATCCCCATCAGACTAAATGTCCTTGTTTTTCTTCATAGATTGAAATGCTAAGGAAGAAAGTAAAAGAAAAGGAATTATTTATAATACAGCTTTTAGACAAAATCTCTTTCTTAGAATGTGAGGTAAGGCATTACCTTTTAAGTTTACATTACTGTGGTTATTTTATGAAACCAAATTCAATTTGACCCAATGTCATCCAGTGCTCTCTGGATGTATAATTACTGTAATTGCTGTTCTTCAAATGGAAATTAAATTTATGACACCAGTCATGCAGTCGGGAATGTATGAAATAAAGTCTCAATATTCACGCTAGGTTTCTTAACTTAAAATTTTATAATGGATTTATAATGACTTAAACCAGAAGCTTCTGAATAAAACTGATGGTCTAATTCATATCCTTTCCAGAATTAAGAATTCCTTTATTTTCTCAATACATACTTTAACACTTTCTTGTAGGGAGAGGGCAATGTGCAATTTTATTTCCTTGTTTAATTACCATAACTAAAATAAACTTGTGATGAAAATTACTGTTTCCCAGAATAAAGAATTACAAGATAAACTGGACTACTTAATGGAAAACCAACCAAAGACCAATATAGAAACCAGAGATACTGGTGTAGAATGTGATCTTCCATACAGGTATTTACTTTTTCTGCTTGTTTGTAGGAAAATTCCTCATAATGTCATTATCAGTGCTGTATTAGTAAACCATTTTGCTAATAAACTATTTAAGTGGATTGTGGAGTTTAAAAGAGCATTTCACTCCTAGGTGCAGTTTACTTCAGTGATTTATGGTTTAGAATTTAATCTTTTTTTAAAGATGCAAACATTCTGCAAACTCTTGGGGAGTAGTTATTGCCAATAATGCAATTTAATTGGAGAAGTCAGAGAGGGGAGTGTGAGGTGTGGGAAGTTCTGGTGCAGAGTGGCTGCTGGAGCACAGCAGACACGGGACAGCTCTGCCCAAGGCTGCTCAGTGCTGCCTTTGGGCACTTCACCCTCTGTGCCTGGAGGTGTGACCAGGAGAGCAGGTAACACTGCAGTGATTCTGGAGATCTCCTGGCCCAGGGGGGAGGATTGCCAGGTAAACTGTGCTGTGACACTGCCATGTCTGCCCTGGAGTGCTGTTGCTGCTCTGTGGTGCCAGTGGCTCTGGAGCTTGGGGAAGCTCAGGAGTGGTGCCAGTGGCTCTGGAGCTTTGGGAAGCTCAGGAGTGGTGCCAGTGGCTCTGGAGCTTGGGGAAGCTCAGGTGTGGTGCCAGTGGCTCTGGAGCCTGGCTTGGGGAAGCTCAGGTGTGGTGCCTCCCCTTCTCCCCTGCTTTCTCTGCCATGAGCCTGCAGCAGGCCACTGAGCCCTGGGAGCAGAGCTCTGCACTGGCACTTCAGTATTCCCCACAGGTCCCCACAGGGAAGGGTAAAACAGGAAAGAAACCAGTAAAATAAGCAGGACCTCCTCTTCACATTACTTTTATTACCAACAAGGAAACCTGTTCATTGCAACCACCCTGCAAACTGAATAGTTTACTTTGAGGAATATAAATTAGCATATGAAATCAGCAAGCAAACTAAAATTTCCTTCATAATTTAAAAATAAGTGTGGAGTTCAGCCTCAAGCATATTTTAATGGCATGTGTTTTGGAACATTAAATATAGTGGGTTTTCACTCAGGTTGTCAACAGAAGCCTATTTTTGTTGCCCTCTCTCGGGCCCCTCTGTATGCAAGCATAGCCTCTACTTATCTGATATTTTTCCTCTTTTTGAGATTTATCTCTATGCAGGAATGCACCTCTGTATAGTTTAGATTTCATGGAATTATTCTTATTGTGTTCTTAAATGCAATGTGCTATCTTTTTTTGTTCTTAGTAACTTTCTTGCTGGGCATTCCACTGTGAGCAGCAGCAAATGCCAGCCTGTAAACCTGTCAGTGTCTGCGACAGTGTTTATCAAATATTCTTTGTGGCATTATAGAAAAGAAACACAGAACATACCAAGGGCACTGATAAGTTTAATTTTAGCCTGTCCATATCAACACAAGGACACAAGCTCATTGCCATGGCACTACGAGCCCAGCTGTGTGATACTGTGACCTTAACTCTGCCAGCTTTCTCTTGTCTCCTGAACAGCACAAGCACTGAGAACAGATTTCCTGAGAGCCCGAGGCCCGTGAGGACCTACACCCCCTTCAAGAGAGTGCTGGAGTTCAGCACAAAGAGCAGCACATCCTGAGCATCCAACCCATCCAGCTTTCTGAACATCTTATGCCTTTGCAGCTTGGTTAGATCAATGTTTATCAATTCATAGAGAAGAGCAGCAGCACAGAGTCTTGCTAAATTTATCCTGAAAGCAGCTCTTTAGGAACTTTATACCTGGAGTTGCTGCTGATGTTAAATGTGAGAGGATAGGGAAGCAGTGGGCTGAGTGTAGCAGCAGTCAGGCAGTGTTGCCTCTTTAGAAGCTGTCCAGTGCAATGTATCATTTCAAATGCTGTGAGAAGGCCTTGTATAACTGTACAGTTGTTTTTTTCCCTCAATTGTGTTGTAATTCTCTTTGTGTAATGAAGCTCTAACATATTCTGTTGTCAATACCACTGGAGCAGTACCTGGAGTTGTGCTGGCAGAGGGAATCAGTGTGGAAGCTCCAAATCTGCCCAAGCTGAGGATGGCTCACACCTGTCCCAGGGAGCTGGTGCAGCTGAGGGCTGTCTTCACCTGGGAGCAGCTCTTCTGTGCCCAGCACTCTTTGTCTGGGAGGGAGAGATGAGCTGGGCTGTTTAAAACAATTCCCTCAACACATGGCAGATGAATGTTGTGTTTGCTGCTCAAAATAGCAAGGGATGGAGCAGATTATCATGGAATTTGCTTTGTGGGACTGAGGCACTGCTTTGCACTTCCTCAGTCGTGGGACAGAGTGACCACGGGTGACACATTCAGTAGCAATTGTGTAGGAAAATCCCTGATGCTTTATTTATTTACTTTTCCATTTGAGGAAGGAGTTTTCATTAAACAAAAGTTTGCCTACTGCAACCTGCAGCAGTCCTTGCAATGCCAACAGCAATAGCAATCCTGAATCAGGATCTGGGGTTTTTGAGTACTATTTTTTTTGTCCAAAGCACTTAAAATCTTGCCTTTGGCTTCAAAGTAGCAGCAGGAATGACTGTATCTAGTACTGAACTAATTTAAATATATATATATATAGGGTAATATTTACATCTTGTTTTGATCTTCCACTCTTAGTGAAATTAAAATGAATTAGGAATATTTTAATTCTGATAACATGAATGAAGGACCTTTTTTTTTTAAAGTTACAGTACCTGCAACAGAAAACAAACAAGTTCTGTATGATCAATATTGTTCTTGCATGCAGTGTCAGTCCCAGGGGGTGCTCACCTTGCCACAAATCTTCCCAAAGGGATTGCTTTTATCTCCAGCCTAATGCAATTCAGTCCTGTCTATTCAAATCAAATACACTTACTAAAGCTGTATTTAAAATAATAATGTTGATCTCATATTGAACACACAAGAAGATGAGTAATAACTCTGATTTCAGGGATAAGTTTGTACCTGTGAAATCTTATCTCCATCTAGTGGCTGATAACAGCAAATATTTGGACAGTATCTGTTTTTGAACAGAAAGACACTAAAACCTCATCCCAACAGGAATATTAATGTCCATTAGGGATGCAACTTTAGATCTTACAAAATGTCTTTTAGCATTTGTGTGCCCAAACAGTCCCTCTGTAATTCAGAACTTGAATTCTGAACCATGGTTTGTGAAAATTACCTTCAAATTTAAGATGAATGGATGAAGGTGGTATATTTATATAAAAGAAAATGCATGTTGTTGTAAAAGACATTAACTGACAAGTTCAAAAAAGTGAAAATCCTTTACCCCTCTGATTTTGGCCAGAATTCAGGAAACAGAACCTGATGACTGTGAGGTGCTCAAGGAATGGTAGTAGAAGGCAGGGTAAGTATCAAAATGCTGTTTTGACACAGACTTAAAGGAAATTCATTCTGCTTTTAATATACTCCTGAGGAGATCCTGAAAATGCTGCAAGCTGTTTTAACTCTGAGACTTGCAACATTATGATAATCTGCTCAAGACTTTACCAGGAATGCAGCAAGGCCTTAAGTTTTTACTGTAAAGGTGTTCTGTGTAAATTCTGTCTTGACTGTTTGATAAAATATGGTATTTTTTTTCTAAACCAAATAAGGACTGAAGTCTAAGCTGTATTTTAAGAGCATTTTGACATGCAGTGAGCTGGATGACCATCACTTGGTTGGACTACTGGTCTAAATTTGGTAACTGTGAAGGAGAGGAACTGTATTTATGTCATTGTGTTACATGAAAACGTAGAGCTTTCCAGTCAAATGAGCAGTAATGTAAATTAGCATAGATAATAACAAACCTGACTGAAAAGACTGTAACACTTCTGTATAAATTTTCTCAATTTGAGACTGAGTTAATTAGTACTATCACATTAGAAACCAGTAAAATTTCTGTAAACAGCAGTAAAAGCCATCTAGGAAGGGCCCACAAAGTACTCTAAATGTAAGTCAATTGTATGACTACATTTGTACCATGATAAGTATTCTTTTGTGATATATTCCAGATACTCTGGAAAGTATTTTGGGATACACTTTTCATAGATGCTGTACAAATAATGTATTACATTGTATGCTTTTAATACATCCGGTATGCAGGACATGAAAAAAGGAGAAATTGCAATAAACACTGTATTTAAACTTGTTGTTCTGTTGTCTCAACAGTCTTTTAGAAATAAACCCACCTTAAAACGTTGCAGACTCTTGCTGTTCCCAGCCCTGTTTGTTCCAAACACGTGGGAATGGGGAGAGGCTCCTGCAGAGGCTGGATGTTCCCTCGGTGTTTCCCTTGGCAGATGGGCTCCTGAGAACAGGAAAGGCACTCCCTGCCCAAAGACCTGCTCAAAGCCAAGTCACAAAAGTAGATGAACTCTTTCATGAAATAAAAAACTATTGACTTGTACAGGATAAACAAAAACTGGGCAGCACAGCTCTTGGAAAAAAAACCCCAAGAGGTTCAGATCCTCCGGATAGCATCTGAATCCAGCTGGGATGATGTTCTCCAGCAGGATGAGACCAGGATGGCTGTGGCCCATCTTTATTTACTGTTAATATCCACTTACTGATAATGCAGATTTATTTTTAGGACTATAAAAATAAAGCAATCTACGTGTCAGCTAAAGGAGAGGTTGTGCAAACATGACAATCACAGTGTCACAGGTT
Source organism: Argya squamiceps (assembly GCA_037834095.1). Classification (NCBI taxonomy): domain Eukaryota; kingdom Metazoa; phylum Chordata; class Aves; order Passeriformes; family Leiothrichidae; genus Argya; species Argya squamiceps. The sequence continues at coordinate 14,113,680 of JBBMKD010000022.1, forward strand.
TGCAATGCTCAGAGGAGGAATATCAAGTTTGTAACTCAAATAATGCTTCCCTATTTATGTGTATTCAGCTCAGATTGCCAGCAAGCCCTGATAAAATGTTTTTGAGATTGGCAGGGCTTGGTGCTGAACCTAAATTATGGGTGTGGATGATCTCTGGATGCTTTTCAGAGAGCTCCAAATACTTGACATCTGAAAACTTCTGCATATGGACAGGTGAGAAATAGGTTCTCTGTGCACGAAGTCTGTAATTGTGCACAGGAAATCCCTGCTCCACAGAATGGAGATGTACATGCTGAGAGTTTCATTCCACTTACATTTTATTTCACTCTTGTTCAGCCCCCGGGGCTACTTCCATGTGTAAAAGAAGAAAAGTGATGAGAGACCTGTGTTAAGGCCCTTCCAGCCCCACCTCAAGCACAACGTGGAAGGAACACAAGAAAAAAAGGACACAGCAGCCATTTACAACTCAAGGTATGTGAATATTTTCAAAAGAAAAAGGGATTTGGTGATTTAAAGAGAAAATATATAGAAGTGAACATCTCTGAGGTTTTTTTTTTCTTAAATAAAAATCATTCAATTAAATTCCAAATACTCACACCATTTTTTCTTGTTATTTTGGGGGTGATTTATATTGTATGTGTAGCTTGTTTCCTCTCCTTCTGCTCCTCAATATTTCTGAGCAGAGAAGCTGTAAAGGTAGTTCTTCCCCCTCAAAAACTACAATCTAAGTTTCTTCTGCTCCTTTTCCAAGTGAAAAGAAGTAACATTTCATAAAGTTGAAGAAAGCAGAAAACAACAGCTATTTTGTGGCTGAAGCATATCCATGGAGCACATCCACGAAAGATGTGTATTTCACAAGAAGAAGTACTTAGATTTTAAAATAGAGTAAATGTAGCATAACATAGGCAAGGAACTCCCTGGATTTTAAACTTATCCATTGGCCAAAAATGATAGAAATTCCCAGAATTTTGAGAAAAAAACCACCCCAAACTGGTTTCATACTTTGCCTAATAATTTCCACAGACAAAAAATATCGAAAAACTTACACAGAATACCAGACCGGTCTCTGGGGAGGGGGACAAGTCAGACTCTGCTGAAGTGCTAACCCAAAGAATTGCTAAAAGGTGTCACATTGCTGTCAAACTCAAACCCGCAGCCTTTCTGCGCTGCTCCGCGCGTGTCACACGTGCCGTACAGGACACACCCCGCAGTTTTCCCGGCTCTTGTCGCAATTCCCGCAGGATGAAGGCGGGTCCCCAGCGCGGGGCCCAGCGGCCCCGGCCCCTCAGCCCGGCCTCCCTCGGGGCCGTCCCGGGCCGGCCGCGCCCTCCTTCGCCTTCCGAGCAAGTCTGGCCCTGCCGCCGCGCCGTCGCTTCCGGCAAGATGGCGGCGCGCGGGGCGCTGCCGGGGG
>JBBMKD010000022.1:14115826-14131169 GCA_037834095.1 Argya squamiceps
TGCCGGGGGCCCATGGCGGCGGCTCCGGGGCTGCGCGGGCGGGCGCTGCCCGAGCTCCGCGAGATGCTGAGGCGGCAGGAGCGGCTGCTGGCCGATCGGTGAGGGCAGCCGGAGCCGTCCCCGCGCGGGCGGCAGAGGACGAAGCGCTCGCTCCCGTTCAGCGGCTGCGGGGGCGCGGGCGGGCTCCGGGGGCCGGGGATGTGGGGCAGCCCTCAGGATGTCCGTGTGGCCCTGCTGCCTGCGGGCACAGGAATGGACACCTGGGCTGTGGGGAAAGGCTGAGAGCACTGGGATTGCTCAGCCTGGAGAAGAGAAGGCTTTGGGGTGACCTTATTGCGGCCTTCCAGAACCTGAGGGGGAACGATGGGGCAAAACTGTTTGCAGGAGTACGTGGTGAACGGCAGGGAGGGAACGGGTTCAAAGCGGAAGAGAGGAGGTTTAGATGAGATACAGAAGGAAGAAATAACTCCCTGTGAGGCTGGTGAGGCGCTGGGACGGAAGCTGTGGCTGCCCCGTCCCTGGAAGTGTTCAGGGCTGGGTGGGCTCTGAGCAGTCTGGTCTGGTGGAAGGTGCCCGTGGCCGGGGTGGAACGAGGTCCCTCTGAGGTCCCTTCCCACCCAAACCATTCCATGGCTCCTGTGTTTCACTGACAACACGGAGTTACTGCTGTGCTGCAAGTGCTCTGCATCTTGCCGTGTTTCACAAGTTTAGTATGTAAATAAAAAGCTACTGTTGCACTGTGAAACCTGCCTCATTAGCTAGTCTAATAAAACTTCTGTATCTCAGGTTGAAATAGGATTGTTCATAATAATTTTGGGGTTTTTTTGTTTTAGGAAGTTCATTGCTAGGCTTCCAGATAAGGGTAAGAAGATCTCTGATTTTGTTGAAAAGCTGAAGCTTGCCATTTTCCAAGAGGAAGAAGTAGCCAGGACAGCTGAGCTGTTATCTGCTGTCAGGTTGGAGTTCCAGGCAAAAAAGGAAGAGATCAGTACAAGCAAACAGGAAATTGTTCTAACTGAGGACACAGTGAACAGTGCAGGTTCCTCAGTCTGTCATGAAAACTCTAATATTAAAGACATTTCTGACATTTCTGCTGAAAGGCAGGAGGCAGAATGTGCTGGAGAAGATGCCACAGATACAGCTTTGGAAAATCAAAGGACTCAGAGGAAAAGTAATAAAGTAAAGACTGTTACAAAGGATCAGAACAGTTTTAGTGAAGTTGTCTCCAAGTCTGCCACAAGCAATCACCTGAACAATGACCAGCAGGTCTCCCAGAGCAATACTGGGGATGGAACAGCAAGCACAGCTGCTTTGGACAGTAGCAAAGAAGCCTTGGTTGATGCCTTTCAAAGAGTTACAATTGCAGATGGGGAAAACAGTGAAAAAAAATTGGAAAAAGAGCAGGAAGTGGCAGAACACAAAGGCAATGTGTTTGGAAGGCAGCATCCCAAGACACCACATTATATTGAGGTTCTAGAGGCCAGAGCCAAGAACCCAGTCATCAGAAAACCCAAATTTAAAACAAATGTGTGAGTATTGTGACACAGAAAAACCTTTTGGGAGATACTTGATGTGCATAAAACTGGAAATGGTGCAGAACAAGCATGGTGGCTTTATTTTCTAGTGATGAGATTTAAAGTCTCATGACTCAGAAGGTTCATGTCTTGGCTCTTTGGCTTTAAATGCCACAGAATCTCCGTTCTGAGCAGTGGTTTAATATGGAACAATTTGGAACAATTGTCATGAATCTTCAGAGAATTTCACAGCTTAAGGTGCAGAACTGCTAAACAGTTGGCAAAACTTTTGGATCAGTTCTAGAACCTGGAGAGCTTTAATAGCTGGAAGCCTTTTGCTTTTTCTGCACTATTAGAAAAATTGAAGTTTATATTGTCTGTTCTGGTAGCACTAACAGTTTGTACCTTGTGTGACTCCCAAAGCATTGCTGCTTCAGTTTGCTAATGAATCATCAAACCAGCCTGGTCACTGCCAGGGGTAACTTGTGATATTGTCTCTCTGTGGAGAAACAGTTCTGCTTTTTCTGAGAGCTGTTTACTTTTTATTTGTCTGTGTTTTCACAGTACTTCAGATTCATTTTCAACTCTTGCACGTTAAAAATAAGTTTTGAAACCGGAGTTGTTGAACCTTGTGTTGCAAGTTTGGGTTACAATGTAGGTGTTTTCTGTCTGCCAGACTGTCAGGAGAGCAGAGTGGATCATCCCATGGCTCCTCCTCCCCCGGGGGCTTTGTCTCTCCAGTTCCTCCCGAGGAGAGACGACTCAGGGACAGGAAACATCTGGATGAGATCACAGCAGCTCGACTGCCCCCCCTCCACCACTCCCCTGCTCAGCTCTTGTCCATGGAGGAGTCCATTGCAATCCAGATACAGCAAAAAGAAGCTTATGAGGTACCAATTTACACTTTGGTCTGAAAATTATATAACCAGGGTCACTCCCAAAAAAGGAAAGATAAAGGGATCTTTTCATGGTGGTGAATTGAGATGGGCAGACTTTGAGGAAAGACACTGTGTCCTGTGTTTGATTCTTTCAATGATATATTGGCCTCTGAAAATGTTAGTCCTACATCAAACACAATCTCTGGGTGTTGAAATGTTGACCTTTTTGCACTTTCTTCACTCCACTCTTCATTAAAGAGTTTTTATCCCTTGCAGAAATGCAGGCCTAGCAGTATTTGTTATTGTTAAAATATGCAAGTGTCTTCATTTGCCTTTATTTGTGCTGTGTCTGAAGAATCCAGGTTCTGAGGTTCTTCAAATCCTGTTATAATGGATTTTGACCTTCCAGGTGGTGTCAAACTCATGTTTAAATCAGACACTATTGTAGAAGTGTTCTGTTAAAATTGACATTACTGTGTCACAGGTGGGGGCTGCCACATGGAGAATTTCAACTCTTATTAAAGAGTCAAATATTAATAGCATGGTTATGTGTAAGTGTGAAAAGCAACCTGAAATTTCTTTGCTAGTTAATAACTTTTAATGAAGGCCACTTTGGAATGACTGATATCATGATGTCAGGTTGATATTTTAGTGTGTGAGTTTATTCATGAGAATGACAAATGAACACTTTTTCTAACCTGTGTCCTTTCTTTCCTGACCCAGGAGATGCAAGCCAAGCTGGCAGCACAGAAACTTGCAGAGAGACTGAACATTAAAATGCTCAGGTTTGAACCAGAGGGGGAGGCCTCAATGCAGTACAGAGAAGTGAGAGATGAAGATTATTTTTCAGCAGAAGACTGAACACATGAAGGGGTGTCTGTGGATGAGCTGATGTAACTGATCTTTATGCAGTACTGCTTAAACCCCAAACCTGAATATTGAGAATGCTTCATCTGGTCAGTTTTTTATTAGAATTTTCACATGACAGCGCTAGGTTCAGTGTAGATATCATAAATACACATCACAATTATTTGTCAGTCTCCTCTGGGGGCTGTTTTTGAGCACTTGGGGCAGGTAATCCTTGTGGAATGCCCCACAGTTCTCAGCTTTAGCAAAGTGAGCTCTCTAGTGCAGTTTTGCAGGCTCTGATGGGTCAGCTACAACAGGTTTCTTCTGTGCAGAAATGAGATTGCAAAGGGCTTTGGCACAAAACATGTCCATAAAGTACTGCTGAGGTGCCTGTGACTGCTCACATGTGTGAAAGCTCTTGTCTTGTATAAATGTGAGCTTCTTCTTTTACCTATTTAATATTACCTTGCTTTTAGGTGAGAATACCTGCCCAGGGAGTTACAATAAATACCTGATCTTTGGGCTGTAAGGCAACTTCTTATCACAGGAGAACTTGTTTCTGTGCCTGCACCTTAAAGCAACACTTGCTGCCCTTGTGCTGTAAAATAGGTGAGAATTTAAAGTTACTTTGTAACACAAATTCTGTTTGGGCTTTAAGGGACTCTGCTGTTTGATTTTTGGTTATTATGGCGAAGCACATCAAGAGATCAATTACTATTTTTATTAAAGATTTTCATGTTTTTCTGTATTTTTGTACACTGCTTTCATACTTTGGAGGTACTATATTTTCATAGTCCAATACTGTAAATGAAGAGGTCCACCCTCTGGTTTTCTTGGAGAAGGTGTTGTGTGTAGTTTTAGGTTTTGGCTGTTATTTGAAGACAAAAAACAACCTTCCTTACAAAACCATCAACAGGAATTTTGTTAGAATTTCAGGTTAGAATTTCAAAATAAGAATTTTGAAAGGTAAGGAACACACCTGACAAGTATCTCCCAGTGGTATTTTCTCTGTGGACTAGGATTTTCTGAGCCATGTTTGAGTTCAGTTCTTACAAACAAACCTCAGAGATTCCTTGTAGCTGTTTTCCAAGCTGTTGCCACAGCTGTGTGTGCAGGGCTGTCCCTGGCTGTGCCCATGTTCCTGCAGGAATGATGTCTTTGGAAACCAAGGCTGCTCCAGCTGCAGGTCATTCAAAAAGCTGCATGGGATGAAAATGTGGGTGGAAAAACTCAGCCACTTCTTGAGTGCAGGCAGCACTTTCCTAGCAGGCAGTGACTCTACAAGTGCTCCTCCAGCCCTCCTGGGCAGCCCCTGTGGCACAGGCCATGCCCTGGCACTGCAGCTGGACAGTGGAACTGCTGCTAAGCTAATTGTGATCTTTTTTGACTAGGTCATCTCTTGTTCTTTCCTCAACCCTTTCCTCTTGCAGCCTTCTTGTTCTCATTGTTCTTTGGCTTCTCATCAGCTGCTCTTCCCTTTTTCTCATTAGGCTTGCCTGCTGTCACTAAACCCAGTCCATATTCTGCATCCCTGCACAGCCATTCCCTTTCCTGTGACATTGTGGTGTGTGTGTCTGTGTTTGACTCCTGCCACGTGTCACACATCCTCCTGCCCCTGCTATCTCACCTTGTTTCTGGAACTCCATCTCCATACCTGCTGTGCACCTGGCACCTCCTCCATCCCTCACTCCCTTGGATAACTCACAGAGACCTCAACATCTTCATGTTTTTGCCATGACTGCTCTCCTGAGCCTTTCCTTATTTCCTCTTTTGGTTTCAGACTCTGCAGGTGTTTGTCATTTCCAGGCCTTCTCACCCTTCTAGCTTCTTTTCATGCTTGGGGTTTTTTTCCCTCCTCTCTTATTTATGCTCCTTCTTCACCCTCCCAGCTTCTCACCATCCCTTGCCTTTGTCAGCACAATTTTTGGCTTGTTTTCAGCCATTCACATTCATCCCTCAGCATCCCTGCTGATGACCCAGTGGATCTCAGTTGTCTCTATTTGTGTCCAGCACGTGGCTGTGACTCACAGGGCAGAGGAGTGTTCTCCTCTCTCAGATCAATGGTTTCCCTTGCTGCCACCTGCTTGTCCAGCTGCATCCTGTCATCATCAGCCCTCCCATTATTGCAGGCTGTACTGCTCAAGGACAAGCAGCCTCACAATTGTCTTGCCTTTCCCTTTGCTGTTTCATGAAACATAAATTACCACTTCCAGGCTGTTTGCATCTCTTCCCCTGGCTGGCATCATCACCTTGTCCTGTACTGACTGTGCTGTCACACCTCTGTAAGATGCTCTCTGTGTTTTCCCTGTGCTGCCTTTTCTGTGCTAAAGGAATTCACACAAAGCTGCACAGTTAGGGGCTTGTTTTCTAGAGTGCTGAAATTTCCCTCTACCCAGGCTTCTGCTGACCACACACTTCTGCCAACTAAACCTTTTCCTTGTGCTATTAACACATACTTTTGCTCTCTAAACTTTGTAAAGCAGAGGCAGTTTTCTTGATCTTTATTTTGATAGCATTCAGCGTGTTGGGCCTTTGCCAAAATGATTCCTGAATGGGCAAACTTCACCCTTAAGGGGAGGTCGGGTGGGGTGGGAATCACTGTGGTAACAGGTGAAGTGCATTACATATTTATTAAACAATTACTGGCAGTTCACTGCAGTTTTGGGGAGCTCTTGTGGAGGAGAGTCATGTGTGAATACAAAACCAAGCTAAAGGTATGAATCTTAAGTTATTATTTAAAAGTTTGTAAAACCTTAGAGGCTTTCCTGGGGGCTGTTGCTTCCGAGCAAAAGTATGCACTTTGAATTAAGATTCTGTGAATGATAAGAAGGCAAAGTCAGGTTTAAAAAGAGCCCTATGTTAAGGAGGATATGCAATCTTGAAGTCTGTGAAAGGTTAGAGTACAAGAGGATCATGAAAGGATTTGTTGGATAATGAAAGGATGAATCATTAAATGGTTTAATCACATTGAAAAAAGTCTCTGATTGAGGATGGTATTGCTGTTGTTTATTTCATTGTTTCCCAGTTGCAGATCATTTCAAAATGTGTATTGAGGGCTGAGGAGCTTGTTCTCTGTTTTGAGAATGCACTGCTATATTGGAATGGGCTGTTAACACAGTAAAAATAAAGAATGGATAATATAATTTTGAAGTTGTTCACGTGAATAATGTTTTGTTTTGACCATGTAAAATTCAGAAGGGAATTGGAACTGTTTTGCTTCGGTGCTTTACAAGGAAAACATGGACATGGAGCTAGGGAATGATTGCTGTATAGGAAAACAAAACTAGGAATGTGAATGGATGAGAAAATACGTAAATCTGGCCAATCTTGCAGGTCTGAGAGGGCAGAGACACAGCCTAAATGTGACCTGTGAGTCAGAGAGCTGCAGATGTGAGGCAGGGACCAGCTGTACCCCTTGATTTCTGCATTGCTGGGGGTACCTGGTTCCCAAACTGCTCAGAGGAAAACCCCTGTCAGAGATACTCTGTGCAGCAGCTTTAACCTTCCTGGGGGAGAGGACATGCAATCTGCTTTGCCTGCTATGGTGATAATGTTATCTACAGCATTTAACCACCTAAAATTTTTATGCTAAGTATTTAGGAAATAACATTTGAAGAAAAACCTAAATGCTGCTGGACTTCAATTCTTTTTGGCAGACTTTGAGACTAACTAAGGGTAGAAAAGACACAGTTGCTTTTCCTGTCTTTTAGAGTTCTGTTGATAGTGTTCTGTTTGGCTTGTGAACTACTTCTAAGGGCCGTGTGATCATAAAAAATTCAGTGACTGAGCTCCTGTGTGGAGGAAATGGGGCCGGTAAATGGAGAGAATTTGCAAACTGTGGCTCAGCGCTGTGGAATTTCTGAACCTGCCACAGGCACACAGCATCAGGAGTCAGGGAAAGCAATACCCAGACAATGAATTAAAAGCTGAGTGTGAATCCAGGGCCAAAGGTGCTGCTGGTCGGTGAGCAGGCAGGCGGTGTTTTGTGTGTGGAACCCGCAGACACCACAAGCTGGCAGCCTTCAGCAGCCTCCCGGCGCTGGGGCCGGAGCAGCCCGGGCTGGAGGCGTGCATGTGGCCGCTGCTCTGCTCCTTTGTGCTGCTCCATCCCCGAGCCAGCCCCCTGCACCCCGCACTGGAACCCCACTCCTGTGCCGGGCTGAGGTTTACCAGTGAAAATTACCTGCGGCAGGAGCCGGTTCTGGCACGGTCTGGGGGCAGTCTGGCTCATCCTCTGCGTTCAGCAAGTTCTTGCCTGCAAGGAGCGTGCTTGGGCCAGGGGAATTGCAGCTGGCCTTTGTTACAAATGAAAATGAGGGGCATAAAGAGGACAAGTTGAGGGAGTACTGTGTTGGAAGAAGCTGTGCCCTGCCCTGTGGACTCTACCGTAGGAAAAGGCAGCTTTTCTCAGCTTTCCCAGCCTTGCTTCTTTTTCAGAGCAGGATAAGAAAAAAGCATAATTTTTCCAAAGTATTTTTAAGGACAAATTTTTCAGGGTGTAGGTGTTGCATCTTGTGGCTTTGTTCCAAGGAGTTGCTAATTAACAAAGTTGCTGTATTTTCCCTTAGTTTGTGATTTACAAGGTTTTTTTGCAAATTTACAGCTTTTAGGGTGGTATGTGTGGAGATCACCACTGAGATTTCCTGGTCTCTTAGTTTTTGGGTTTAGGCTGTGAACTCCCACGTTGTGGGAGAGAACGGGAAGTTGAAGTGACAGCTGTGTGAAAACATTTATTTTGTTGTGGTATTTGTTTTTCAGTCAGCTAATGATGGTGTGTTGTTCTCACATTAGCTGACTGCAGCACAAACAGTTTCCAGTGACACTGACTTTCATGGGATGTGGATGTGTAACTGCATTTGACCCCTTTGTAAATCCATACCGTAATTATTATTATTATTATGTATGCAAAGCTTTAGAGGCAGTTACTCATCTCTTGTTTAAAGCAACTGTTCTGATCACTTGCTTACTTAGCTTTTACTAAATTGCCCCTCGATTTGGTGAAGCATGAAAGCTCACTGTAATACTGAAGTCAAAGCTTGATTCCTCTAGGAACATTTATGTGCAAGTGCTCTGTTGAACTGGGATATTGGCTCTGTGTTTTGTTTATTCTCTGTGTGCAAGGCAATTTGTGAGTAAGAGTTGTGAACCAGTTACTGGATGTGAGGAGACATAAATGAGCCCAGTGAAATGTGTGTGGGAAGCAAATTGATTTTCAACTTGCTAGAATCATTGAGCTGAGCATTTCACTTCTAATCACGTAAATATGAGTGAATGTGTTGTCCTCCAGCAGTAAGGTTAAGAGTGGTTTCTTGACAGGAAAATTTGTAAGAATTTGTATTGACACCCTCATTGCTTTTCTTTCAGGTTTATATTGGGGACCATAATTGTGTCATGCATGAATTGGCAGATCTCCACAGAAATCATGAGGGATATAAGTGGAGCCATAACGCTTAATGAACATATTCCTATTTCCTCCCTCTCTCCACACAGCTGGTATTAATGTACTTGCTTATTAGATCAAGACAGTGATAGAATGTGGCAAGTGGTTGCAGTCCAAGGTTTGCTGAGTCTCTGAAGCTGAGCACTTGACAGGAGATATTCTTTACTCACTTCTGAATAGAAATTTCTGTACATTTTTGTTTTCCCCCCTGAAAAAATGTTTTCTCAATTGTTACTTGATGACAGTAACATCCACATTAAATTTACTCAGGGATTGTCAGGCAGTGGTGGCAGTACTGCAGCTCTGGCTGTAACAGCACGAGATCTCCTGCCCCCATTTCTGAATTGAAGCTGTCACCTGTGCTGCACTGGGCCCAAGTGCTGTGACAAACCTTGTCCTGCACAATCACAACTGGATGTGGAGGTGCAATGACACCATTTGTAGCTCCTGGTGAGGGAGAATGGCTCTCTGCAAGGCTGAATGCTCAGCTGTGAGGGCTTGGCCTGGTAGGTGGGTACACCTTCCCAAACTGACACTGCAGGGAGAGTGAATTACACAGTCAATGAGATTTACACTCCCAAGTCATTTGAGCAGTTTTCCATTGATGTTGCAAGGTGCTTGTCTCTTATAGATCAATGAGAATTAAAATTCCTCACCAAGAACCTGGTATTAGTATCTGGGTACTAACTTGGAAATATGAAATGGCATTGGCACTCTTGTCTTCAGCCATCTTATAGCTCTACTTCCACTTAGATTGAATTAACATTGATGTTCTTCTGGTTTTTTACAACTCTTTAAAAATGAATCTTCCAGAATTTACCTACAACAAAATGAACCCTCTGATTTTGGCTAACAGATAACCTAGCTCATGTTTATATATATATACTGTCTGGCTATTTTTTGTATTTGAATGAATGAAACCTTCAGAGACTGTGTGATAAGCTCTTTCTGGTTAAGTCACTGTTACGAGTGGTCTGTGTTGTCTCCTGGTTGCTATAAAAGCCTTGGTGTAATTCTGGTTTCCAGAGTTACAGATCCATCAATTCCATTTGTAATTATGTGTGAAATTATTTTGTCATTGACTTTCTCCCTGTTTTTTCCATATGGGGGGGGAAAAAACCCAAACTCAAGCCACACAGATTCACAAAGCCTTTCTTATATGTAATACTATTTTCTTTACTGACTCAGGTTATTTCATATTGATTAGAAGCTCCTAATCCTTGGTTTCACATGTCTTTCTCAGAACTGCTTTAAGTTGGCATTGTACTGATCATAGCACTGCTGAAATGATAGCTGATGATAAATATTCTCCGTGCACAGGCATTGGGCATCATCATGTGTCATGCCTGCAGACCAGTTTTTTTGCCTGCACGGCAGATTTTTGTGGCTGTGAGCCAGGAATTTTAATGAAAGAAAACATCAAAGATGCAGAAGAAATGAGAATATTAGTCAAGGAAGATACACAGTGATGCTCTCTGATAACCCCTGGTAATTGACATTAGAACTATGTGGGAGCAACTTAAATAAACATCTGGACACTGAGTTTAGACATTTCCAGTGACAAAACCCAGACAGATCTTCTGGACTTGCAATAATAAATATTTCAGCGCAGTCCACATGAATCAACTTAGAATTCTGTTTTCAATTATTCTAGTTTTATAAATATATCATAGTTAATTATTCAGGGATACAGTTTCTTTTGAAGATTAAGGAATTTGATGTTTGCTTCATTCACATAAAGTTCCATTTTTTATTTGTATCAAACTTACTTCTGTTTGTACAAAAACAATAATGCAAGCTTGCCAGAAGCCATTAAAGTAGAATGCAACTGAACTTTTCCTGGGGTGGAAGGGCCTTTTCTGAAATTCCTGGCAGTGTGCTGTACTCCATTCCAGCTATGGTAACCACTTAAATTGTGCTGAAAAGAAAATTACAAATAATCATTTTTAAAAGTTACTCTCAATATTTAGAAGACACTTTATCTTTTTTACTTTTGGTAATGTGATAGTGCTAAGAATGTGGTATCCCTTACAAACAGTGAAGAGATGTTTATATCTACCAAAGTATTTTAAAAAGGTAGTAATGAAGCTGCAAGACTGAATGGAATACTGGTTGCAGCCCAGATCTGATCCTAGGATTACAACTATGAGGAGGCAATGACTAGCAAAAGCATGCTCAATTTTTGGTTTTTTCTCTATATTCTTTAGAGAAGCCTCTAATTGCAAAACCACTTATTTCAGGAGGAATGAATCATGCCTCTGAGGTTGAAGAGTTATTTCCACATTATATTAAAATTACTCTATTCATGTTTTTTAAAAAGTTACTATTATTATAATTTTGAGATGATCGGTGCCTTTGTTGCTGGGGGCTCTGGACAAAATGAGGAATTCTTCTGAAGTGTACTCAGGATTTAGGAATCTTCAATTTCCACTTTCAGATTAATTTATGCTTCCCCACAGCCCAGCCTGTCACCTTTCTGTCGTTTCTGCAGTCCCTGCCCTGGCTGGCACTAGCAGGAGCACAAGTGTAAGCTGCCTGCCAGCCTTATTGAGTCTGAGCTGTGCTGTACCACTGGATTAAGAAAGTTTTGGGGAAGTGCTGTGTTAGTCTGACCTGCAGGTCATCATCCCTTTCAGAGGTGGGAGAGGCAGCCACGAGTTGAGTACAATTCAGAAAGTCTCTCCTGTGCTGGCTGACAAAGCTGTTCCTGCACCAGGCTGGGCGTGTGTGGCAGCTGAGGTTAGAAGGGAGCTCAGGAGAGCTCCTGCACAAAGCAGGCAGTTCTGAGGCCAGGTGACACTGCTCAGGACCTTAATCCAGACTGGTCTTGGAAACCTCCAAAGGAGGAGACCATACAACCTCAGGATAAGCCATTCCCAGGTACGACTGTCCTGCTGTGAGGCCAGGGGTGAAGCCTCTTCTGCTTCAGCTTATGCCTGGCTCTGTCTTTTGATGATGCCCTGGAGGATGCTGTTCAATCCCCTTGAGGTTTCCCCTTTCTCCAAGGGGAACGGGTACTCTGCTGGCTCTAGCAGCTTCCTCTTTACCAAGACCCTCAAGGCCTTTTCAGCAGGGCTGCTCCACAGCTTGAGATTTCTGGGCAAATCATAGGGGAAGTATGTTGGGAAGTTGTAGGCTGACAAGTTTATTGTATCCAGTTCTCTCAGATTAATAAACTACGTTTTCTGCTTTCATATTCTGAAAACAAAAAAGTAACCTAGACTCAGATCAGGGTAGCCATGCTATCCAAAACTTCACTGTTAATTAAAACAAGGCAATTTGTGCTTTGTAACCCTTTCTACTTACTATAAAAGTGATGGATAAGGAAGCACAGCGAAAGCTATAAATCAGCCTTGAGTTTGATAATCTAATAAGAGCATCTCTTTGGTGGTTTCACCTCTTGCTCATTGATCTGTAGCTTAGTAATTAATTTTCCTTAGTTTTATCCTTGTATTTATTAGAATACCTAATTCTTTATTGCTAAAACTATGCACCGGAAATTTGTAGTGTTATAGTTCAGATGGTGCAATTTATTCATTGTTCTAGGAACACAGAGGGGGAAGACAAATTATTTAGAGGTTTATTACTCAGAGAGGTGCACTTGAGGAAAGACAGAGAATAAAGCAGAATGGATAAATCTAAGGGGAAAATGGAGGTGGTGAATATTAAGCAGCTCTTGTAACAGAGGAATTATCTGTTGAATGATCCCCCATGGGAAAGTGTTCAGTTCTCATTGCAGGTGCTCCCAGAGCACTGAGTGCAGAGGACAGCTCTGCACTGAAGAGGTAAATGGGTAATTGGGATGTGGGGATGTTGCTCTGTGTGTGCTGCCCATGCTGGGACTGCAGCCTTCCCCTCTGTTACAGGGCAGCCACTCTTGGCAGTTGTATTCGTGGTTAAAACCTGAGGGTGTGGTTTTATCCCCTCAAGGAATTTAAGGGAAATTGCTCATCAGATCTTGAGTCTGAAATACAGTGACAGTTCTGATTTCCTCCTGCAGTTTTGTTTTCTGATCTTGCTGAAAGGATGAGGCAGTATGGGTAAATGCTTTGCTTATCAGCTCTGCCCCATTCCAACATTACTCTTTCCCAAGGAGGTAAAATGCTGATTAAAAACAGTAATAAAATTAGCTTCAAATCATTTGTAGCAGATGAAAATTCTCTTTATGCATTCTTTTTGTGCTTTGTCTTGACCCTTAGTTTGACTCAAACTACCACACAGCAGAGAGGAAATGAAGTTTATAGGTTTTTACTTAGTGGCTGTTGAGACACTTGACATATGTACATTTAAAATTCTAACTAATTTCTTTATTTTGGTATTTTTATTTCTTAAATGATTATTAAGTTTTGTAGAGACCCAAAGATAACAAACTTCTAGGTAGTACATATATTATAAGCTGACTTTTTTGCTCATGTGCTTATGTTACATGCAGAGAAAATTGAAAAATGAAAAGGAAGCAAGATGTAGAAAAAAATGTTAAGTAAATATTTCATTAGATGGTAAAGCTCTCACTCACTTTCTTTATAAATAGCACTTTGTTTAAAACAAACAAACAATCAAAAAACCCCAACCAAAACCAAAAGCAACGCAGCAAAGAGCATATATTGTTATTAGGTTATCAGAATCCTCCTGCAGGAAAGGGTACAGGTCAGGTATATTAGACAGATGTTGAGAATAGCTCTGTTCTCTATCTTGCAAGCAGTTCTCAGGGTTATCAATTGCATTTGGCTTTTAGCATAAAGGTTGTTGGCAAAGCACCATGTAATATTTCATCCATTATGCCTGTCTTATGAAGTATCACACACTTCTAGGATAGGTGCTCCCTCCCCTCTCCACAGAGATCAGACTGTGCTTTTACTAGTGGAACGGGTCTGTGGGAGAGTCACCCCAACTGCACTCCTCCTATCTTCTAAAAACAGGGAGATGAGAGATAAAGTTTCATAGGTCTGGAGAGAGCAGCAGTTTGTATTTCAGTCTGTGTCACATCTGTCTAGCTTGTGCATGTGATCCATAACTCTGCCACAGCTTTGGAGGGAAGTGCTCCAGAGGACTTGGGGTGTGCTCTTTCTGTGCTTTAGTGTGTAAGAAAGGATAGCTCTAAAATATTTAGAGGCTCTAAGAATCAGGGATGTAGAGATTAGGATGAAAACCCAGTACACCTTTTCCAGATGTGTAAGGAAGGACAGCATGACACTCATTCTTAAACCTAGCCTATACTTACATTCCCTGCTAAACTGATGTCTAAGTAAATAGCTTTACTGGTGGAGTAGAGGAGGCATGAGAGTCAGATTACACTTTATCACAGAACTTGATATGAAATCCATACTTTGTAGCCTGGACAGTGCAGTGAGATGGATATCTGTGGTAGTAATGTAAGAGGATGTTTGTAGGAGTGCTATATGTCACAGGGCTGCCCTGGATCAAATAGCATTTAAATACATTGTACATGGGCTTTGATCAAGGACCACAGAGCCACATCCAGCCCATGGAGAACCAGGAGACCCACTTTCACCCTGCCACAGCAGCAGGAAATGATTTTTCCCAGGTTATGGTTTTACTGTTATTGAATGCTAGTGCTGTATAGTACAGGATCACCCAACAGTACTAGTTAAAGCAGGATACTATGTGGATACACAACTTACTCCTGTTTTCTATTTAGCTGGAGCAGTCACAGAGTGATGTTTATGCTGCCTTTATGATTCTTTGCCAGCTATGTAAAGACAAAACTGGATCTGTCACACAACCTGCCAGGGGAAGAGTGTTTTTCAAAACAGCTGGTACAACTGAGACTCCTGTGATTAGTCTGAATCAGTGTTGCTATTTGTTTCACCTGGTTAAATATGATTAGTCTGAATCAGTGTTGCTATTTGTTTCACCTGGTTAAATATGATTAGTCTGAATCAGTGTTGCTATTTGTTTCACCTGGTTAAGACTAGGTGCTTAAACCCAGGTGATGTCTGATTGAGCCACGTCCTCAGGAAAGTCCCAATTTGTGCTTCTGTCTGAAGATTCAACGTCCCCTCTGTGATCACCCTGTTCACCACAGCAGAGCTGCGCCCTGCCTGGCTGGACAGGAGATGGAAGCAATGATATTTCATTAGCACCAAGCTCTGCCTGGGTTAATGAAGCCCTGCTAATGAGCAGCGTTGTGCTAGGTAAGGGGGTTTGAAAATATCTTTTGATTTTTTTATTGACGTTACAGCTATATGCAACCTTGCCTATTTCTGTTCCCTTTGCCTGAGGAATATGGCTGGCCTGTTTGTAGCTTCCGACTAACGGCTGAACTCCAACTCTAACACAATTTTCTGTGGATTTATTATGTTCAGCCAAGCTGATATAATCATGTCATAAATATCTCGTTTTTTCATGATACTTTAATTAAGTATCAGACCTCCTTACAGAGTTTCAGAGAAGGGGAAACACACGAAGTGGGAGTTGCGCCTTGCAAGTCCCTCCGCAGGCCGGCCTGGGCTGTGGAGAGCAGGCGGCATGGGATGGTGGTTGTGAGGGGCGGCCGAGCCCGGGGATGGTGGTTGTGAGGGGCGGCCCAGCCCGGGGATGGTGGTTGTGAGGGGCGGCCCAGCCCGGGGATGGTGTTTGTGAGGGGCGGCCCAGCCCGGGGATGGTGGTTGTGAGGGGCGGCACAGCCCGCGGGGACAGGA
>JBBMKD010000022.1:14131312-14256796 GCA_037834095.1 Argya squamiceps
GCCGCGTCTGCTTTCTATTGTTAAAAGAGGGAAATGAAAAAAAAAAAAAAAACCCACCAAAAAAACCCCCAACCCCCCAATGTAAACACTCTTACAATTGCTGCGGAAACTGGATATAACGAGGTTATTCAAAGGGGAGAAAAAAAATTAAGCCATCTGTACATGCCAAGTTTGCCTTCACATCTGTTAATTGTAAGGGGGCGATTTTAAAAAAGAAATCGTGTATTAGAGCCTGGTTCGGCAAAGGCTGTGAATGTGTGCCCTCGAAAAGAGGGTTAAATGTGCCCGTGTTCCGTGAAGGCCTCACGCGTGCCGGAGGCCATGGGCAGACCCCGGGTTTTCCTGGGAGCAGCGCCCGGCCTGGGGCTCCACAGCCCGGCCCCGAGAGCGCTGAGGGCGCCCGGCCCGCCCTTGGCCGGGACAGCGTTATTGTTGTACTGTCGGCGCTGTGTTGCTATTATCCTGCCAGCAATGTACGGTAAGAAGAAATGAGCCCTGTTTTAAAAAAAAATTTGAAGGACAGAAAATGTCAGTGTTGTTGCTACTATTACATTTTAGGAGTGTATTGTCTTACTATGACATTATTACATTACTCTTATAACATCCACGATATGACATTTCTGGGTTCAGTACAGTCTTTTTAACATCAAATAGCAAATCTTTTACCTCACAAAATCTTCAGTTGAGTTTAGCATGGAGACAGGTTTAAACTTAAAATAAAGACAAGTCTGGTTTGGCTCTGTGTGCTCACATGAGTGCCTATCTCTATCTTAGAGAGCCATGATCCACTTCTTACTGAAATTCTGATTTCAGTAGGAAAATTCAAAACATTAGAATCATTAGTTCAAACTGCTGTTTTCTGGTTTCTTGACTGTTACTTGAAAGTGCCATCCCATTAGAAACACAATAGTGTCACTGCCCATTACTTCATTGTGAATTTCAAAATATTCCCTAGGGTTTGGGGGCAGTTTTTGTTTGTGTTGTTGTTGCTTTTCTTTAACACTATCACCTGAAACAATCATACGTGAAAATCTCAGCTTCAGTTGTATAAGGTGAGTTTCTATGCCTGAAATCTGGAACATCAGCCTTAAAGGTAAAATATTTTTTTAATTCTGTCAGTTATAAAGAATCCAATGCCTTCTATGTTTACAAATAAATAAATAAATCAGCCAATTCCCATGATTTTCTATTTGGAAATTTGCTTAACTTTTACTTTTTGGAATTGTTAATACTGAAAATAAATACAGCAGAGGAAGAAAGCATGTTCTGTGCTTGCTGAAATGAACTTTTAACTTATTTTGGTTTTCAGAGTGGCCTTTTAATTTTAAACAAGCAGCTATTCTTATATAAAGATTCCTTTCATTAAGTTGTTTAGATGTTTTTCTAAAAGGAGTTTTTTGGTAAACTTTATTTGCCAGTAGAATAATAATTAAAATGTAAATAAATGAATATTCAGTAACTGGCAAACCTTGCACACACACACAACAAAATGGTTTAAATAACATCCTATAAAAATAGTCTTTACTTCATTATTGAACAGTTAAAGCTCAAGTTTTAAGATACAAGGCCATTATCAAATGATGACACAATCCTCCTTTCTAACATCTTTTAAGCTAAATATTTTGTTAGTTTACATACAAGAGTAAGTTTACATGCATATATGACACGTGGAAGCATTTGAACAAGATGCATTAATTTAATCTTTCAATGAGGTTTTGTACGTATTGCCTTGCAGAGTACTTGGGGAGCATGAGTATTTGCAAAGATATCTGTGACATCTGTTCTTAATATTCTAACATCTTTCTTCCGTGTATGTTTGATAGACAACATATTTTTGGCAGTCTTTGTTATTAGAATTGCCAAAATGTTGATATTGAGTGCCTTGGTTTTCGATGAGTGCAAGCCAGAATGAGCCTTTTCAGAGATTCATCTTTGGAACCAAGTTTTTTTCTAGAAAGTCATGTGTTTCCACATTCTTTTTAGGTAATCAGAAATAGATTTATAATAGAATAAGGAAATTATTTCTGTTCAGGAACAGTTGTTCAACTATGTCTGCTCCCTCACCTTTATTTCTGATCTGTGTATTTTTAAACGTTACAGTGTGTTAGAACTCCATCCAGGTACTGGGCCATGGGATTTTGCTTCACTAGATCCTTACCCCTCCTAAATGCCCATTGTAAGCGCATTGATATGAGTGTATAAATGGCATTTCATTAAGGGTTTTCTGGGACTCAGATGTGAGAGTGTTGGGCACTGTGCTGTGCAGTTTTTAGAATTCTGAGTACAGAGTGAAAGGCACAGCTATGAGGGGTTTGTTGTAAAATATGTGAGAAGCCCCCTCTGAAAGATCTGTGTAAAGTGCAGATCACACCAGAAAGCAAATGCAGGAACAGTAAGAAGGGACCTCCAGGTACTCTGGATTAGCAATCTGCACGAAATAAGGTTCCTGAGTATTTCTTTTCAGAAGCTAAGTGACTGTCATTTCTCTGAAATCACACCATCAGACGATCAGGTGTCTGTAGAATTCAGCTGGGATTAAATCCTCTTATTGCAGAGTGTTCCCTTCAAGTCTATTTGTTGAATGTCTCAAAAAAATTCCTTAGCCAGGGGCCACAAACTGTTCTGTGCTGGTGTAGGCTGATTTCCTCAGGGAAAGCTGTTACCCAGCCTAGCAAACCTCAGGGAGAGGGAGAACATGGGTCCAAACCTGTCTGACATATTGAAGAGAAAGATCAGGTTCCAGTTGCTCTTCAAAGCATTACTCTGGTGCAGAAGCAGTATAACCCACCTTTTCCTGCTCTAGGAAGACAGACAAAGCTGCAGCTCCTTTTTCTGAGAGACAGGAATGTGTTCTGGGTCAGGCACCAGTGGTGACTGCAGGAATCTTGCTGGTAAGTGCTCAACTGTGTAGCCCTCCCATGTGGCTTGTCAGAACGTGTGTAGAAGCCAAGCTTTAGGTATGAAGGAAAATTCAAGGTGATAACTGAGGCACAGATCCCTCAGTGAGAGAACAGTCAGGAGGAGGTTTCCAGCCCAGTGCTGCAGTTTTTAACCTGTGTGTGATTTTCAGAGCAGAACCTAAATGGGAGCTGAGTGTGTATCAGCTTTATCCATTGGGCCTACTCACCTAAAAATGTTGGAATTTAGTCCTGTGTGACCAAAAATTAGTGATGGGGATATTTTGTACAACAGATACATGAGCCAAAGGTCTCATGTTTATATCTGTTTCAGAATCTGTAGAAAACCACTGTGAAAAGCTCTTGCAGACACTGAAACCCTGGCCCTGTCAAGGTCATGGGGCATTTCATAACAACTTAGATCAAATCTTGTAATGTGATATTTAATTTTGACTGTGAAGGTTTCTCTGGTAGAAATAAAATTAATTATGCTGCTTTATCGTGTTGCTCTGTGCTACAAATATTTATTTGGCAAATTAGTTTTTATTTATAATCCTGTAATGTTCAATGTAACATCAGTGGTGAGAAAATTGCCCCAGTAGTGGAGAAACACATGCCCTCAATCATTATCACTCTGACTCACTCCAACTTTATTAGAATTTTATGTTGTTTCTTCCCCCACAACCCCCAGGCTGCTGTTACCCAAACTGAGATAGACATACCCTTCCTGTTGTAGAAGGAAATCCCTAGACATGAGACCTGTAGCTGTGGTTATTGTTCTGTGGCTCTGTGGATGGCTGTGAATTCTTCTTTGTTCAGCATGGGGAAAGAATACACTTTATAAAGCACAAGATACCAGCAAAAAATTTTCTTGAATTGCCTGAATAGTGTCACTGCCATATGTCACTGTGACAACAGACACACACATCAGAAAGTATTTCTGACTTGTTTTTTTGAGTACAGTTCTCATAGTGGTGATATTTTTATTCCTGCCGTAGTTTAGCTAAATGATTCACTTCCTATAGGAAAAAAAATGATCTTACATTTTCAATATTACTTTTAGAGCACGGTTTTTAAATCTGGTGTTTGCTTCTCTGTGGGTTTTGGTGTCAGCTGCCCCAAACTGAGGGTTTTATGTGCAGTCAGTAGGAACTAGAAGTGCATCCTGATGCACCAGACACTGTGTGTCAATCTGAGCCTCCAGATTTGCAACTGCAAGTCTGCAGCATTTATATAAGGGATAGAGCCACCTCCTGAGGGCCCCTTTTATTTCCTAGCATGTGACTGGCTTGTATCGGGGTTGACTCACTGACCTTAGAAAGGAGCAAGTGAGTATTGATACAAGATAATCAGTAAATATGCAAACAGGCATGAAACGCCTCTGAAAACTAGAATAGCCAACAAGGGCCGAGGGAGGCGCGTCACTTGGCAAAGTGCAGTTTGCCTTTCTCTCAGTAGATGTCAGCAGCGCTACAGACTTGCCCCGCTCACCCCTCTGAGAGCCCTTCTGTTTACGTTTTCTATTAGTTCCCAATTTCAGATTCAAAGGATTCAAAGGAATATCCCATCTAAACCCAGTGGAAACTATTGCCCTCTGAAATGGGTTTAGAGACTTCTGTTTAGCATCTTAGAATAATATTGTATTCTTAGCTATGCATTTTTTTTTCATAGAGAACTTAGAAGGGGCTTATTGCTACATTTTTAGAATTTTCTGAACATTTACCTCACATTTGCCCTGCAGGCAAATGTGAAGAAATATAAGATGTCTAATATTTTGCTTCTTTCTGTGAAGTAAATCAAAACCGTGGGAATGTTTTCATATAATTTGATTTGCTCCTGTCTCCTACAATACATCTTCAGCTCTGTTCAATTAACTCTCTGCCTGCTATAAGAAAAGGGTGCAATCATACTCTGACTGAAAGCAATGGCACGTGTTCTGTTGGGTCTGTTGGGAGTTGTCAGCCCCAGAGGAGTTCACAACCACAAAGGAAGGATGTGGAAGGAAGTTTCTTGTGTGTAGAATTTTGTGTGTGTATGGCAGGGAGAGAAAAGGGTTGTTTATTTCAGTGTGTAAGGAACATTCATTTTGCTGCATATTATAAAATAAATGGAAATATTTCTGAATCGCCATGTACATGAAATGGGGACAAGAAGATAAACAATGCAGTGTTTATTTGGTTAGAAATGAAGAAATTTCATTATCTTCTGAATCTCACAGGAGGGGTCTTTTCCTTCATCTGATCTCCAGCAGGAATCTTTACATTGTTGGGGTTTTTTTGTGGTACACTGGGTACTTGTCAAGTGTGGCAGAGTTGTACTTTTGGAAGTTAAGATCATACTCTGGGACAGGATCAGCCCAGAAAGCAGCACTGGCCACTTTCCCACGTGTCTGTCACCATCTCATTGGCAAGAGCACCAAAATGGGCACCAATTCAGCCACAACAGTGCTGGGGACGTTTTGTGTGGCAATTGCTTGTCTCTAGGAAAATGGGCTGTGACTGTTTCATCCTGACTGCAGGGTGTGCCTACACATGCTGTAGCCAGCTGGAACTGGCCGACTGCAGAGCCAAATTCTCTATCCAGAGATGCTGATTTCCACACAGCCCTGCAGCCCTCCCCAGCCCCACCCCAAATCTGGAGGGGAATCAGGTGGAGTGATTGTAACTTAGTAAAGGGAGATAAAGAGCTGTGCTCCCCAACCTGTGTTATTGCAATTTGATAACAACAATAACACTCTTAGCAACATTGTAATTTGTTTTCCATGCCATCTTCAGAACCTTTTCATTTCCTGTGTCACATACAACTTCACTGTGCATTGCTTCAATCTGTACGTTGGGGGCCACTATGTCATACTATTCCTTTTATACTTGTTGCCCAAACTCTTGTCTTCCCCATGATCTGTTTCTTTTGGTGTTCTTTCCTTTAGTGACTTCTTCCACCTCACCATCCTCTGTTCCTGCCCTTATCAAGTGGACTTTGATAATTTTCTGCTTGTCAGTTGATCCATTCTATATCAAACCTTTTCATAACTGCACTTTTTTCATGACCTCACGGGAGTGGGCTGGGAGATGCTCCAGCACTGCCAAAGGAATAATTACTGGTTCTAGGGATGGATCCAAACACAGGGGAGCCAGTGGAGTTGGGGCCCCCCACATGGGGATCTGGATCTCAGCCTGGGTGGGTGAAGCAGTTCCCCAAACTGAGCAGAGGGTGCACGGCTCTGGGGTGATGAGGCAGCAGCGATGCACAGCAAGTTTTCCCTCGAGGCATCTGTTAGCAGCAGTTTGGGAACTGAACCAGATGACCCCAGTGTAATGCTCTTCTGCTCTCTCCATTGTTCTGGGGTTCGTTCTTACTTGCACACCCTGCAGGAGGAGGCTGGTGCCTTTGGCTCTGACTCCTTTGGTTCTCCCTGCTGAATGGAGCTGTTTCTGCCTCTGTTGTTCAGCTGTTGAGCAAGTCTGTTTCTTAGGTTTTGGCTTGCTCTGCAGGCCATGAAGTGGGGAATGCTGAATCTGCTGCTGCTGCTTTGCAGAATGTTAGATTTGGAGGGGCAGTCTTTGCCACTTCACCTCAGACTGAAGCTGAAAGAAAACAGAAAAATTGTGTCTGCGTGAATGTTGTGCAAAAAAAGTCTTCCTAGCCCTTGCTGAGGTTCCTGTTATTACAAATATTAACATAATTGTTAATTATGTTGTGAATTTGTGTCTGAGAGTATCAGTCATGAGCTAAACACACACCTGTGCAAAGTTAAGCAGGAGTTGTCTCTGTTACAGGGATTGAAATCAAGGTGCAAAAATAATATGAGTTAGCTCAGAGTTTACACAAAGGCTCAAACAATTTGGCAGCAGAGTGACAGGAAATCTCCCCATCTTCAGGGTTGTGCATTATGACAGAGCCAGAAGTACTAAATAAAGTGCAGTGCTGAACACTGGGTTAGTTTTCATTGTCTTCATGCAGGTCTCCTAGGAAACTTCTAAGAAATGAACTTTTGCAAAAGGATTGGGCACACAGTGAGACTGCTGGGTATTTTGGGATTGTAAATAACTGGTGTTTAAGTCACAGAGTAAAAAATGAATGTTCCTAACTTCATACAAACTGCAGTATGAAAGAAGAGATGCTGGCTTAGTTTGACATCGTGCTTGTGACAACTTTTTCAAGTCAGGATTGCTACACTGATGGACTGGGTTAGATGAAAAGGGAGGTGGTGGCAGGACTGAGTTTCATTTAAATATGACTTGACTTGAAGAGCTGGCATAATTTTTTATTAATACTGACAATGCTGAAGGTAACATCAAAGCAAGGTTTAGCTATTACACAGTTGCATACCTAATATGAAAAATAAGACCTTTCTGTGTGTGCACACTTTCCTGACACTGATTTTGAGGCCTTATGTGCATCAACAATAATGGACCAATCCAGCCAAAATTTGCTTCCACAGCTGCTGGTGTTAGGAAGTTCCCCAGGCCTCCTGTGCTCTGCAGCTGTGGAGGCTATTCCCTGCTCTGAACGAAAGAATCTCTCCTCTCCTGTGACTGCAAATGCTGAATGAGACATCCTGTAACACTCTGTTCACAGGGGCAGAGCTGACAGCCAAAGGCCATCCTTGGCATTTTAGTCCTTGTGGATAATGACAGATGGTGCATAACCATGAGCAAGGAACCCCTTAATCATAAAACAGGGAAAGAGATTTTGGGGGAATTATTATAAAAGTTCATTGCCCAAAGGACTTGGGGTTGGTTCACCTCCAGAGAGAGTAAGGAGGAGAGATTTTAAGTATCAGTTGAAAGAAAAAGTCATCTGGCATATTGTGATATCTTAGGTGAATGTAAAGGGCCCATTTCTGCACATACAGTGAGAGTAAAACCTGGAGGACTGTTATGTGGAATGCTTCTTACAGAACTGTGCAAAGCTTTCCTACTTTCATTCAGCTATAAAACTGTTGGTTGCAATTTTCACATGAATTCCTTCATTTGCACCTTTGAAATGTTGAAGCCCACTTACAGTTTTGCCAGTGAAACCTGATGGTTTCAAGTGTGTCTCAGTTTGAACTTTTAACATTCTTGCTTGAACCTGAAAGTCAAAGTGAAATTTAGGAGTTGCAAAAGCACACATAGAATACAGACAAATTGCAGGAAAAAATCACAAGAGCCTGAGCAAACCAAACTTGCAAGATTTCCCATAGCTCAGGCTCTCTCTGTTTATGAAAATGATCTTTGTCTCCTCTGTCACGTGGCTGTGAAGGCTCTGAAGGTGGAGAGGTGGTGATGGTGGGAGCTGGCAGGAGCAGCACTGTCACAGACCTGCAGTGCCTTTCCATG
This sequence comes from Argya squamiceps, assembly GCA_037834095.1. NCBI lineage: Eukaryota > Metazoa > Chordata > Aves > Passeriformes > Leiothrichidae > Argya > Argya squamiceps. The sequence continues at coordinate 14,139,531 of JBBMKD010000022.1, forward strand.
GTCAACTACTGTCCCCATGGGGACAACAATTCACCCAAATCCAAGTTTGTCTTCAGATTCCAGACATTAGAAAGGCAAGAATAGCTTAAGCCCTGTGGATAATGTGTAACTGAAGCTAGAGAGACAAGGTTTGAAGCCTGTTTTGAACCAGGGCAGTTTTAGTAACTGATCTGCAATAAAGGGGTAATTAAAAAGAGCTAGGTGGTGGAAAACCAGAGTAATGATGACATTTTATCTAATTTCCACCCCTGCAGCACTTTTGGTTGGAAAACAGAAAGTAACCATGCTTTGTTATTGCATGAAATAAATAAAACAAACCCAGAATGCTGTGGTGGTTTCTTGATCTCTAAAGCACACAAAGCTGAAACCACCACATGCAAAAACCATCACAAGAAGAGTGAGTGCAAGCTGGAAGGTTGGTGGTGCTTGCTCTCTGCAATGCACACAGCTCAGTTCTCAGCACTGAGGACTCAGCTGACCTCTGGGGAATTGATAGGAAGTCCTGGCTCTGCTTGAGTCAATGGGAATTTTGCTGTGGACTTCAGGAGACTTCACAGAGTGGTCCTTGTTGTGCAGTGCATTGTTTCTGACTCTTAAAACCTTGCAAAAATCTCACAGTTGGGCAAATAGCCATTTTAAGTGCTCTGCAGGCTCTGCCCAGCAAGCAGGGGGAATTAAAGGCAAGCCATGGTCACTAAATCTGGCTGGGCTCCTGGTAGTGACACTGCCTTACCCAGAGAAATGAAATAGAGAATGTGGAAGTGCCGTGACTGGCAGTGGTCTCATGCTGCTCATTCTTTTTATTTGTATGTTCTGTCGCCTGAGCTGCTTCAGTGCTCACAGGCCTTGGCAAGACATGGGGGAAGGACTCCTGTCTTGTCTGGTCTTTAGACACCACATCCTCACTCCCATGTGGGCCTCAAGCGGTACTTGTTGTAATGGATATTCAGTTATATTACTCAGATAATTTAAAGTCTGCTAAGTAAACTTAACAGTTTCAGTATCTCTGATTGTTACATTAGTGACAGGGAATTGCTGTGTTCAGCAAACAATTAAGGATTAATTTTGGGACCCTGTTGCTGGTTATCCTCAGATATGTATTACGATCCCTACAGAAGATATAAGAGTTTTTCTCTCTCAAGAATGTCTTTTTGTCAGTTTGAATGTGTAGGCTGCCAATATTGTTACAGAAGTTTTTATTCTGTTCACTCCATTTGTTGAGTTCTTCCTGCTATGTCAGCCAAAAATTTATTTTCACTCTATATGAAAAGTCTGGCTGTTTTCAGTTGGTTCTATTTGGGGGAAGGTAAAATTTAGTTTATTGACCACTTAAAATCTGTGCATTCATAACTGAACTGGCTGGGGTTCCTTGTGTCTCCTTCCCTTGTGTCTCTACCTCTGCAAGGCTCAGGTACAAGGAGGAGATCTGGAGTCCTTTGGAGGACTTAAAAATAGAAAAGGAACATACTGTATCTGTGTCACTTAAGTAAGTCTACCTAAATAAATGTACATATGAAATGACAGAAAGCTGCCAATAAAATGGCATGAATCCTGAGGTATATATTTCTTGTATAGTGTGTTGTAGGGGCCTTCAAACAGGTCCCTGTGTCCTTTTTTAGCCAAAGCTGTTGATAAGTGGGGACTTAGGTCTAAATTCACAGCATTAGTACCTTCCAGTAATCTGTTCTTGTGGTGGGAAAAGCCTTGGTGAGGAAAAAACAACACTTAATTTAACAAGAGTTTGAAAATCACTTCAGCAAAAAAAAACATTCTTAAGGTGATGTGCCAGGGTGAATTGACCTTATAAGGTCCATGCAAGGAAATATAATTATATCATTTCCTAATATTTTGAGCTTTAGTTTTTTCTAAAGAACCTCCAAAGAAGTTTTTATATCTGTAGAGGAAGCAGCTGGGATCTTGGATGTAGGGCAAATTTGCTACACCATTCAATAAATGCCCAAATTAAGATGCCACATCAAGAACCTTTCTCTTCAGGAAAAACCAAAGTAAAATGTGAGATTTATTTCTGTGGTGCCTCATCTGGAAAAACTCTCTGATGATTGCATTGTGTTCAGAAGTATGACACAAAACCAGCAGAGTGTTGCTGGTGGTGTAGGATTTAGAACATTAAGACAGAAAAGTAAGCAGGAAGAGAATTGATTGCCAAGGGTGTAGGATTTGCTTTGCCAGCGTTGTAACCAGCCTGTGAGTGCTCTGTCTGAAACCTGCAAAGTGAGCACATAATGGAGCTACCCACAGACTGTGGGTTAAATGCCAGCTGTGGCTGGAGCTTTTTTTCTCTCCCCAAGTATAGCTGAATAAGGAAAATGATGTTTAAGCTTGTTTTAGTTGGGAATGTGGCACATCAAAAAATCGCCAGCTCATTTTCCCAGCCTTGCTTTCTGCAAAAGCCCAAATAACTTTAGTTGCCTCATAAATCCACAGTGATTACAGTGTATTTATTTATTTATTATTGTCTATGCAGACACAAAATGACCTCAGCAAAGAAGAAGTCAAAACAATTCCGTGATTTTTGGGAGAAAAATCATTCAGGCCCCATCTCTCTTCCCACCCACAGGCTCTGGGGGCTGTGGCTTTGTCTTATGCTTCAGCAGGAAACATTTTTGGCTGAGATTGAACTCTCTGGAGTGTGTGGATCTTACAGGGAGATTGTCAAGTGGAGTTTGTACTGAACACAGGGTGCTTCACTTCAGTGCTCCCTGCAAAATTACATTGGTGATTTTCAATATATGACCTGTTAGTTATGTTTTGTTATTAGGCAATTTCAAATAATATCAAAGTTAAAGGGATGAAATACTTTTTGAGCTGTGTTAGGGGAACATGGGGCCATGTCCACTTCAGCAGAGAGCTGAGTAAATTGTTGAGAGGCATGATAAAATAGGATTGTTCAGCCTTGGAATTCTGTGGAATATGGAAATATGTTCCATTAATTTCATATTTCCATATGTATCCATTAATTTCTACAGGATATTAGCTATGTATTGATGAAGGGGCCTGAGATCTGTTCAGTGTCATGGATGATATAATTGAAGATCATTAAATGCTGTTTTAGATATTTCACCCAATCATGTTTTTGCAGTGAAAATCCCAGTGTCAGAGCAGAAACTCATTTAATGAAGTACCAACAGTGGTCACTTCTCATAAGGTTAGGCACAGACCCTGTCAAACTTTGGAAATTGGGAGCCTAAGAATACCTTGTCCTGGGTTATTGTGGCATACTGCTTTCACAAACTGATCAAATCCCTTTCACAAGACATTCTCACCTTTGAGTTCCATATTCTTTTGTTTGTTTGTTTTATTTCCCATGGTACTCCTACTTTATTCTTTTATTCTGAAAGATAATGATTACTCATTCCCTGTTAAATTATATTTCCTTCCAAGTTATCTCATTTCAATTAAAATGTTTTGGTTTTCTTTTCCACTGCATCTGTCACATCTTTCATCTGTCATCTCTTTCTAGAAAGATTTCAATCAAACAAATTATCTCGAGGTAAAAAGTACCAAACACTCTGTCCTCCACTCCATTGGCAGAAAACTGGATAAGACTGGATATAATGTGTTTTCAAGGCTTAAGAACAAGTGTTCAAGACAAAAATGTAATTATAGATGGAGATTAAGAAAGTGACATGTGAGATGTGCTTGCCAAAGTTAGATCACAGCCTAGTAAAGCTGTTTAAAACAATAATGTGTCTAGAAAAAGAATATCTGTTCTAGATATTTTGCAGCAAAACATTTGGTCAGGATCAACAGGGGAGTCCCAGCGTTGGGCTGCAGGAGGTGGGGATTTGTACAGACACTATGGGTAGGGAAGGGCCTCAAAGGGGAGAGGGGATTTACTGGGCAGGCAGGTTACAAAGCTCTGTGGTGATCACTTAGGGCTCTGAATATATTTTACACTTTTATTAGTGGCTTGGGCAGAAAAAGATGAAGTTGAGGAAATTTATTGATTATATCCAGTTGGTACCTTTGGCTAATGCAGAATGGGCAGGAATTACTTACAGAGAGAAATGAATGACCTCAAAGTTGGGACTAATAGGAACAGGCTGAAAGGTAATGGAATGAAGTGCAAGGTGATGCACTTTGGGATCACTGACAAACTGATACAAACTGCAGCTCCTGGTTTGGAAACAGTGGAAGAAGGGACATTCCTGAGTATCAGGGTTCACTGGGGAGCTGGGTAGCCAGCTGTAGTTTCAGGCACAAAGAGCAAATGGAATTTGGGATTGACCAGATCTTCCCAGCTGAAATCAGTGGGTATTTTTGCCTGACAAGGCATGATGAGGCTGTATCTGAATACCATGTATAACTCCAATTTTCCTAGTTGAAAAAAGGGGAAATCAAGATTCAACAAGTCCATGGAAGAGTTACTGGGATCATGGGAATGATGAGCTTTTCTGTAAGAAGAAACTAAATTGGCAATGGTTTATTTAGCCTAGCAAAATGAAATTTGAACTGTGATTTATATCCATGGGAGAAAATATCAGAAAAGCAGTGCTATTTAAAAGACAACAATTGAAGACAAACAAATTGATATAAGCTGTTCTTGAGGGAATATGAGCTGCAGTTTAGGTTTCTAAGTAACAGAAGATCCAGATTCTGGAACAAACAGTGACGTGGAATAAGAGCAACTAACAGGTGTTACTATGGAGCACCATCCCTTTATTAGAGGAGTAGTTAGTTCACTTTCCTGTGGCTGAGGCTGATGGTGACCCAAAAGTCTTATGGAGAAGCTTCATAATTTTTTGCTTGACCCTAAGTTACTCTTCTTTGATTAGTGCTTGAATGGCAGTTTTGTAAGCAGTGTGTAGAAATTGCACCAGATTTCATTTTTGATTGTGATTAAATTGGTGATGCCTTAGCATATTTTCACTGGAGTAGGTTGAATCTTCATGCTGTTGGGAAAACTACCATTTCTGGAAAGCCCCAAAATTTGGCAGTCCTTATAGTTTTGCAAGTGAAGGCATTAAAGCTGCATTGAAGGTCATCTGTCGCTATCCTGCTGGAAGACTGGCAGATCAGTGTGCAGAGCTAGCAGCTGCTTTACAGTGCCATCATGTATTTCAAATTTCATGGTGGTAATTTATCTTTCTAGAACACTCATTTTTGCACCAATTAATAGTACAAATGGCATACTTATTCCACTTAATGCATTTAGATGGACAAGAGGTTTCTACTTTCGAATAAAGAAATTATTTCACATTCCCAGTTTAACTTGTGTTTATAACTTGCTTAAAAATACCTTTGTTAAAGGCCCTTCTCTGCTTCTATCTCTGAGTACCCAAGGACAGAAGATATCATGAAACCAAAATAATTTTCTGTGCATGAACAAAACTCTCTTATACACAGACAAAATCTTGTTGATAAACTTGTCAGCACATTCATGGTCTAATCAGAATGACACAGCATTCAAAGGAGAATCTTTCCCAAGTATTTCCCATTCAGAACAATAGAATGCAGCAGTGGATGAAAATAAATACACTGCATGGAAATTCGTGTGGATGTCAATCAGTGTTTTATGTTCTCTGATCAAGTTGTACCCTTGAAATCCTCTCAAAGCTGCTGTAATACTTCTATTTCAGAAGAAAAACAATTGTCCCCCTGGCAGGATTTAAGCCCATGACAATTCTTGCCTTACCTCTTTTTTCTCTTGATGTGTGTGTCACCATAGGTTTGTGTATGTAAGGGTTTGAAAGCCCAGGAATGCCAAAACTTCTCTTCTTCTAGCCAGATGTTTCATTTTAGAAACATCTTTTTCAATGAAAGCAAAGTAGATTCAAACTTTGAAAAGCGGATTGCCATAAAATAGATACCTGAGTAGTTGCAACTGAAATTTAAGTTCTGACTGAAACAAAAAATTACACCAAAGGAGCTTTTAAATGATTATTTGTGTGCTAATTGAGTAAAATCCTTTTTAATGCACTGAAGTTTGTGCAGCTGTGTTTGTAATATATCTTGAAAAGTTCAAGATGCAGTACTTTAGATGTCCTTGTGGTTTTAGGAGAACCTCTCCTGAAAGACGGGCTTTTGTACAGGGAACTTGCTGGGCTCATTACTCACTGGAAGGATGGGGATGGTTTTCTCAATGTTTATGACTCAAAAACCACAAACAAACAAAAAACAACAACACCACCCCAAAAACAACAAACAACAAACAAAACAACACACAAACCCCACCAAACAAACAAACAAACCCAAAAAACCCACCTCGAACCCTCAATCTCAAAGTTTACATCTTGCTTTGACGCAGTAATGCTTTTCCACATGAAGCAGTTATTTTCTACAACTTCTGCAGCTGGGACAATTCTTGAGTTGTGAAAAACTCTCTGTGCATGTGCCAGTGCACTGTAGCTCAGATAAATGAGTAACACTGTTGGTCAGATCTTCCAAATGAAATGTATGAACGCTGGGATTTTTTAACTTTGTGCACTTCTACTCTATATGGAATGCAGGTTAATGCATTCTGACATTTTCTCACATCTCTCCTCTGCCATCTGAATCTGACTGCATGTTTCACAAATAATCTGACCTGTGTGCAGCTATCTTGAAGTTTTTGGCACATAGGTCACGTAACATTTCCTTGGTGAATAGTTACATCAAATAACTGTTCCTTAAGGTCTTCTCAGTGAGGAGAAATGCCTTCCTGGACCACAGCAGACACTGTACAGTGAGTGCACAGGAGCCAAGACATTTGCTGTGGTGTGTTCTCCTTACACTCCCCCACACCTGCAGCTCTTGCATTTGGATATTGGTGTACAGCCTAGCAGTAATTGTTGGATATTATCCACTTACAGACCTATTGTCCATGAATTTGTATAATCCCCTCCTGAACCTACACTCTGACCTTAGCATCTCCTGTGGTGGCAAGGTCAGCAATTGTATTGCCCATTGAGTGCTTTATCTGTTTTGTATTACATGTTCATTTAGTGCCTCCTAATGGCCTGAAAATTACAGGGTTTTTGTGAATAGAATGTCTACATTCATTTTTCACAATTCTTCAATAATTTTGGGAATCCTGATTGTATTCCCCCTTGATCTTCTGTCCAGATTGATAAATCCTAGACTTCTTTGGTATCTGCCTGTAGGTCAACTGCTGAAAACTATTAGCTACTCTCTCTACATCCTCTATTTCTACTATTTATTTGTCAAGGTGCAAAGACCAGAACCCAATTTCTCATGTTGAGTTAAAATCTGATATTTCTGATTTCCCTAAGGCTGTATTTCATCCTCTCTTGGGCTTAAGAGCATCTTTTCTTTGGTGCTTAAAAGTAATGGCAAAATCACTGAATTTCAGTTCTCTGGGGAAATGGACAGTGCAGTAGAAGGATTAAAAGTAAGTAGCATAGGTGCTGACAAAATAAAACCAGAGAGCTAAATATATAGTTGCTTAGGCTTCTCAGAAAAAAATCAAGTTTGACTGGATATGGAACTAAATTATCTGAACCTGACAGAACAGGTGAGTGGAATCTATAAATGTGAAAATAGAGGGAGAGTTTGATAAAACTGGCTATAACTTTAAGACTTATTTTTAAATTAACACAGGTTGATTGTATCTTAATGAGAAAGCTGCAGCCATCTATATGAAACATGGAAATAATGGATTATTTGTCATGGCTCGATAAAGCAATTGCAAGCTAGCTCATAAAATGACTTTTCTAGTGCAGTAATCCTGTGACATGAAGAGGTGATAAAGATTGTGGCAGTTTTGAATGTGACCTCATCATTACCTGTGGCTTCTGTGCTGGTTTAGAACAAAGCATGGCCATGGCTGTGTGAGGGCTGATGCATCCCACTGGCTTCACCCGTGTGGAGTAGTCAGCCCTTCCTTCTACTGACTTCCTGTGCAATTTAAATAAAAGGAAAACATTCCCAGCTCCTGCTCGTGACTGCTACTGAAGGTTGCAATTACAAATTTCCTGGTTGAAAATTTCCTTCTGAGCTAAGAAGCTGACTCTGCTCTTAACTCCAATAAAACTATTTTAATCCAAAAGCCCTAAATCTGATCCACAGCATTCTGAGTTATCTGACTAAGCTCAAAAGACAGCCTTACGGAGTCCTTCCTTTTTTGGGGTGGTTTGGTCTTTTTTTTCCCCCATCTTGTTTTTGGTCTTGTTAAATATTTTAAATTAGCAAAAGTCCGTTGCTAAACTGGTCATTTTTTTCTAAGTTTCAGCTTCTCTTTCTCTCTCCCCCTCTCCCCCTCTTTCTCATCAGATCCAAACTCCCAATGCCTAGGGATTATAACAGTTCATATTTTTCCATTTCTCCTCATTTTCTCATATTTACTTTCCTCTTTCCCTAGCCTTTTCTCTGGCCACAGGTGGTGTTCTCTCTTATTTTGGAATGGCCTTACAAAACAGTATAAGGAAACATAGCTTTACCTTCAGTCTGGTAACTGCTGGTGTTCTTCACATGCTTAAGAACAGCTAGGTAAAAAATTAAATAGCAATCCAAGGGAACCCACAGTCTGTAATGTATGCTCAGTTCATGCTCAGTTCACTGCCTTTGTTACTCCTCAGGCTCTGCCATAAGAGAAATTTCATGATGCAGCTACAGGTAGAGGAGTGAAGGCCAAGTTAAGTCAGGCAGTTATTATTGGCTTTGCTTAAGAAAAGGAAAAAGTAATCTTGGGCATAGATGGGAGGTAATAGAGGCAGAATGGAGAAAGCTGCCTGTAGTTGTGACTTGTTTCCTCTCGTTATTTTAAAGGCAGAGCAGTGTTTGGTCTACAGCTGTGCCTTATGCAGGCAGCTTCTCTGCCCTGTCTCCTTCAGGCTTCAGGTATCATCTCCTCTGCTGACATGTGCTTCATTCCTTCCTTCTCCCATGACGTGTTTGTCTTCCAAGCCACAGGTAAACCAATTATATTTCTCTAGCCGAGCCTAAAGAACGGAAAACAAATAATATTGCGCCTCTATAGAGAAAAATTAAAGGGAAATAAAGAAATAGGTAACAAATATGGAACAAAAATGTAGGTTTCCCTTGCTCCATATTTTCCTATTCATTCTTTAGTGTGTAGGAATAACTCATTTCTCATTTCCACCACTACTAAATGCTGATAGCACTTTGAAGTCAAGACCACATATCCCGTGGCTCCCCAGGGCATTTCCCAGGAGTACAAAGAGCTCTGGGATTTTAGGAAGGCTATGTCCCAAAGGAAGTGTTGTGCAGAGGTAGGACTCTTCAGTCTTGCTTCTTTGTTCTGCAGTAAATGTAAGATAATGCCCTTTGCTGAGCTGATAAAATTGAGGTGAACTGAGCTAAAACTTAAACAAATCTCTGCTACCTTTCCACCTCTCTTACACTGTACCAATGTATGTGTTTCACTCCAAGCTATTGTGAGTCTTTACTGCAACCCTGTCTTGCAGGGTGAGGCTGGAGGGACAACTGATAATTCTGATTTTATGTTCTGTGTACTGAAATACAGAATATAGGTCTGCCCATATGTCTAGTGGTTGAAAACCTTGATGCTGTGATGGTAGACAAGTACATGCAGACACATTTCTGCAATGCTTTGTTCTGGGGTAAGAGCAGTGCTGGAATTCCAGCAGTGCAGCAGCTGGGATTGAGTTCTCTCTGATTTACTCATGTGGGCTGTGTGATCTGATACAGAGCTGTAATCTGCATAAGGACATAGATTATTAATGGTAATATACTTATCTAGTTCTCTTTCTGTTACTGCCAAAACATTATTTAGATCAGTAACTCTCACTCACAGGTTATATGAGGAAATGTTTCCTTTTCTTAGTTGTAAACTTACCTAAATGAAACTGGACTCTAAACGTGTGTATATAACTCTTGACCTTGCATTCTGTAAAGTGGAGTAGGTCCTCTTTTTTCTTCAAAAGAGCTTCACTTGATGAAGAGTTTTCATTGCCTGAGTTCTGCTAGTCACATCACATCCAGCAAAAATAAACACCCCAGCTGATGAATGGAGGACAGGTTACAAGGCTGGGGGTGGGAGTGTCACCTACATCTGCACAGGAAAATTAAGATTTACTCTTACATTGGTTTTGTGTGTAGTAGGTTTCTTGCAGCCAGGCTGAACTTCTGCCTTTAAACACGTAAGTTGTGTGTATGAATAATTTCAAGTACAAGGATAATCCCATATTTTATGTAATTTGTAAGAATTAATTTGCAAGACTTTGCTGAGTCAAAGCTTTAATCACATACATTTTTAGAAATCCTACAACACTTCAGACGATGATCCAGGCACAGGATCTTTACACTGGCCTCCTAACATATCAGGAGCAGATTTTGAAAATATTATTTTACTTAACAGCTTTGAAAATTAATTAAATTAAAAGTAGCTGTGAATTGTTTTTTCAACAGATGTCTAACATTTCAAATTAGGGTGAGCATCATTATTGTCCCTTTACACCAGAGAAAAAGGAAACATGTAGAAGTTCTTGCAAGAGTATTAGAACTAAGGAAACTCAGGAAACTCTTGTTAGTTCATCCTCTGAATCCAGGTCAGAGCCATAGCTAGATGTCCAGACTGCTCTGAAATTCTGGCTAAATATACTTTCACATTTTTTATAATTCTCACTCCTCAATCAAATGAGATACAAGAATTAGAGCCTCAGTCATGTATGTCCTGAAGCTTAGGGATATCTTGCCTTGGGTTTGTGGTAGCAAAGAGTGAGCCTTCAGTTCCCAGAAGTCATCTGTCACTGTGTTTTCCTTGTGTCAGGTGTGTTCTATTTCTATGGACCTGTAAAAGAGAAATAGTTTTATTATTTAACAGTTTGATTAGTGGGAGGTTAAGCTAGGAGGGTGTAATTTATTTAGTACTGCCTCTTTTTAGTCAGTCATTTATTTTTTTTAGTGATTTTCTGGAAGCATTACTGTTTCTTCATTTATCATAAGTTTAAATATTTAGGGGGAAATAACAGACTAGCAGTGAAACTAAAAATGTGATTTTTCTTAACAACATGGCTAATTTAACAAAAACAGTGTTTTAATGAAAACAAAAAATATACAAATGTTTGTTGGATCTACATGTATTTGAATCACTCAGTTCTAAGGATTTGAAAGCCAGGCTTGTGTTCTTGTACTGAGACACAGTTGTGACAGAAAATGATTGCACTTCATTTAGGTATTTCTTTAAGTTACCCAAAGGCATAATATCTGCAACCCCCATTTAAATACCTGATGAAATTATTTTAATTGTAAGGAAGCTATTTCGCATTGTTATAGCACTGTATGTCTTCACATCTGACAAGTACCAGCATTTAACCTTTTAATTGAAAATTACTTTGGGGATTCTGCCAGGAACTGCAGACTGCAAACATAACCCCCATCCCTGTCTCATGTAACACAATAGGTGCAGAGTCAGAGGTCCTTGATGGGCACACTCTGGGGCTGAAGAATTAACTTCTTTCTGCTCCAAATTTAAACAAAATTTAAAGATTGTTTCAGTATTTTTCTATGCAGATGCTTACAGAAGATAAACAGATATTCCCCCTTACAGAAGTGCTTTCAGTGGGTATTTTTTCAGGTAGGAGCAGTGCTTCCAGGGAATGAAAAATACATTATTTTATGATGTCTGGATTTTTGAATATATGGGGTTTTATACAGGGCTGTATAAGAAATGAGTCAGGGAGGAGAAGTATTCCTTTACTCCTTCCAAAATAATTGGAGCTGGAAGCTGCAGGAAGGCATGGAATTAGTGAGAGTATCCAGTAGTGCTGGCCCTGCATAGCTCAGGTCATGCAGCCACAGTGGCTCCTAGCAGAGGAGGAGGGCAGCTCCAGACCATGGCACAGGGACTGTGAGATCCTTATTTCAAGGCTGCTCACTCACTGTGACTGTTTTGTGAACTCTTTCAAATACAGGTCAGTTTATGAGACCACATGCATGAGTGCTGGAAAGCCTTTGTGAGAGAATATGAGCCATGGTTTGGTGAGGCCAGAATGCTTCCAAACTGATCCCATGCAAATTCACTTGAAGTGTGCAGTGGTATAAACCTTTTCCAGAAGGGAGGCCCAAGAGAAATGAGGAATTGTGGCAACATTGTTCTGCTGCCTGGTAGTGGAGCTGCAGCTTTAGGTGACTTGTGTTGGTAACTTGTCTTCTCCTGGCCAGGTTTCACAGAGTCCCATAGATGTTGGGTTGTTATATATAAAGGTGGGAATTTTAGTTTATATACAGTTTTAGTTAATATACAGTTAAATAGTATTTAACTGGAAATATAAATTTTTTTTAAAAAATAAAATTGTCAAGTAAGGAAGAATTTGGTCTGTTAATAAACTGAACATGTGTAAGTGCCCTGAGGATGGGAAGTAATAAGTGATGTTTTGTAAAAGTAGGGGTTAAACTGTGATTATAGGAACAAGAGGGAATACACAAAACTTGGTTCAGTGACTGTGTACTACAGAAATACACATGACAAACTAAAGGAACATAGAGCCTCTGGAAATAACCAGTAGTTATTGTAGTTACAGTTATTGTAATTCCTCTTACTGGCAGAGGCCTGTTTTGTGCACATCATATGCAGGTAAATTTTCTGAAAGGATCTACTTATATAAACATTTTTTTGTGCAAGTGACTCTTGTTGATGCTACATCCTCAGTCAGATTGTTCATGTGAGGAAGCAGAATTAGGCCACAGGCTAGAGCCATGCACCTTCTCTTTTCAAATCTCTGTGTGTTGGTCTTGTGACCAAAATGAAAATGCACTGCTTCCCACCACCCTGGTTCTACTGCAAATTCTGGTTTTGTGAAAGGTCAGCACATGAATGCGTCTTGTAACATTACACATTGCCTTTACTCAAAAATTCACATGCACAGGAAAACTGACAAAACAGTTTATTTTGGAAAATGAGTAAATCCAAATGATGGATACCATGTGTCAAAATAATCCTTAGTGCACGTGCTTGCAGTTTGACGTGGACATTTTGGAAAATAATACTGTGGAAACTGGAGAATCAGTTTGCCAGGGAGCAGGTTTAGGCCACTTTTCAGTACTGGCTGCAAGATGTGGTCTCTTTTAGTAAACACAGAGGCCAAAGCACTTCCATCTTTACTTTAGCCCTTTGCTATTGGTCTCCAGAGATACCAGACAAGGTCTAATGCACTGGTAGGGCAGTTAGATGGAGGACGATTAAGACTGAAATTTCAGAACTAAGGATGTGAGAATACCTGAATGATCTTTAGGATTCATTTCACATCCCTAGGACGCTTTAAAAACTTGGTCCTTAGTTGAAGCTGGTTCAGTTTGAGAGCCAGTGGAGAGAGATGAGCACCTTCAGAAGGAGTTTGTTTGATGTTCATCCATTCCAAAAGGGAAGAGGTGATGAAGGATGTTATACATAGCACTGCTAAAGAAGGGAATAGTCTTTTATCTGCTTACTTTAAAGCCTCAGGTAAATCTCATGTGAAGCAATTAACTTTTACCTTGGTCAAATGTGAATGGAGGATGATTTTGGGGATGTTGAGACTGTGCTGCTGTGTTTGATTAAATTTCACTCTTGCTTTAAGGACAGACTTGCATTTATACTTTTTTTTACCCCCAATAGCCCAAATACTAAAGTGCAGTAAGCTCTTTGCTGCACCTGTCCAGGTGCACAGCAAATCTTGAACTGGAAGATGCTGCAGAGTTCTTGAGCTCCAGGACATTGAAGTAAGCAGTAAGATCCTTTCCTGGGGGTATAGAAGGACATGGGCTTGTTTTGATTACTTTCTTAAGTGTTTGGATATAGCTAGTGGAAAATTTCTGTGGATACATTGACAAATGCTTTGAAGCAGTAGCAGTTTGCTTTACCTGCACAATATTCCACTTGTGAGAATATGTATGGAAGGGAGGTTAAGATCTTTGGTGAAAAGGCCTTAGCCTGCTTTTATTTTGGTTCTGGTTAATATTTGCTCAGTGAGCTGGGAATGGAAAGTTTACTTCTGAAAACATCATGCTAGTGTCATGCTGACAACCAAAATCTCGTTTGTGGAGACTTAAAATTGCTCAAACATTTTAAAGTTGGTAGAGCTGCGTTTTCAGTCCTCTTCCTAAAGTAGAAACAGACTTACTACTGTCAGTCTACACTGTTGCCATGAGAACAAGGCACTGCCTGCTATTTTCCCTCATATATGTTTTAAAAAAGATGCTGGGACTGTAAAATAAATTACTGTTTTGTAATTTAGCTTTAAGCAAAAGGAATATTTCAATGGTGACAGTTCTGGAAATGCTTTAACTTTTAAATGCTGACACCAAATAATAAGTAAAACCTTGTGATTAATGTTTCCAGAAGGGACTATTAACATTATCCTACATCTGTTCGTGATATAATCTCTAAATGAAAAACACTCACTTTGCAAAAAAAAAAAAAGAAAAGCAAAACCAAAACAAAACCCTGAAGAAGTGTATGTTTATGTAGCATTTCTGTGCAGACTGAACTCTAATGTGTGGACATCCTTGGTAAGACTTAACCAACTAATTTTTCATCTGATCATTATTTAGTCAAAGCTCTATGGTACTCCTGAGGTTGCTTAAATTTCATTGACAACATGTCATTTCATTTGCTGAAAAATATGGTCATTTTAAATTAGACTACATGAAAGAGCTTTTTTATTACTTACAGTAAAATTAGCAATCATATTTGATGAAAACACATAATAGTAGATGAGGCATAAAGTTCTGTGAAGCATCATTCCATTAGCTCTTGCTGGTTTAAATGTTTGAGATTGTATAGAAAGGTTGTTTTTATGACTAGGATGACTTTGCTGTAGTCCATCCATCTTTTAGGAAATGTTCAGAGGTGCTGCAGCAGAATTTGTAGAACATACATCAGTAACTCATTCAGAAAATAATTACCTTATTGGTTGGGCATAATTTGCCCATTTAAGACAAAACCCTAAACTATGTCATCAAGATAGTTGTATTAATTTCAATTTATATGCCTCAATCTCAAATTTATTTACTTAATGAATTGTCTTGGAACACCACTGTTACAATCTCTGTAGATAGATCAAGATGTATGCCAAGTTATTTTTAACAAACAAAATCCAGATAACTCTGGATACAAGACAGTCTGAGACACTTAACCTGCCTGGAATGGCTTTCATGCCATTGACAGTATTTTAATTATGTAATCTAAACTTCTAATCAGTAAATAATGTTTAACCAACTGCTTATAAAACGTGCAAGATTTTAAAATTTGTATCTCTTTACACATATACACACACAACTTACATCTATATAGTGTATACATGCAGTTCAATAGAACTGATCAGATTACCTGTCTTTCAAGGCAAGTGCATATGATACACTCAATCTATGTCAAAAAGAAAAGTTAAAACACCTTTGGGATTTACTCTTAATTTTCACATCATTTTTATCCTCAGTTATTGGATTAGAAAAAAACAAGGCTATTGCCATTCAGAGAAATGTATTTCTTTATATATGTGCATGAAACTGTAGAGAAGAAAACTTCAGGTTATTTCATTCTGCTTGCAAAGTAGCACCTGCCATCACCTGAGCTTTGTGGGAATGAAGGAGCATTCATTCATGGATGAATGTTGTACCTGGTCACTGGGGATCAGGACCTGCAGGAGTTTGGTTGGTCTTCAGGTTGGTCTTCCCCAGACCTGTTTCCCATATGTCTGAGCCCCCATCTGCCATGCAGTGTGGCTCAGGCTGTCACCTTCTGAGCTGTGGCTCTGGAAGTTTGCACTGATTTCCTTGCTTCTCTCACCTGTTCTGTTTAGGAAAAACGTGAAGATCTCAGAGGAGCTAATACAGAGTTTTCTGTGTTTTTCTGTAATGATGAAAATGAGCCAGAGTGAGAAAGAATTTTAGCAAAATAAATCTTTGTGACTGCCTCTCCCGGCACAAAGGTGTAATTTGTCATTTTGTGTTCAGCCCTTTAGTATACTTGTTTCTACACATTTCTTTGTATTACAGGCTTGTCTACTGTGTCAGAATGTAATGTGTCATATTTTACAGTTATATTTCCTTGTATGGGATTGTATCACACCTTTCCTAGTATCACAAGTGACTGGGCATAACTGACTCCTTTCCACTGTCCAATTATTCTGTTTTTTACTTTTTTTTCTGTGAGCTCTGATAATGTGTGTGTGACAGAAGTGGCCTTGGTATTGTCATGTTAAACCTGTTTCTGAAACCAGTTTGTCACCTAAGCACAGACAAAACCATCATTCAACACGTGCAACACAAACAAATGCCAAACTTGAGGCTTGAGTGTTCAGCCAGCAGTACTGAAACAGCTGTGTGTGCTGGGCTCCTTCAGAGCCACAGTTACTGAATGAACTTGGGAAGGGGGAAGGGAGAATCCAGTGAGCATATACAGCAAGTTTTTTGGCTTGGTGGTTACTGAAGTGATCCTAACACTGTTCTCTCAACCTGCTGAGGGCCTCATAAGATCATGATCAGCAGAATTTATTTTAATGTCCTTCATGGAAAAGAGGAACATCCCTCATGTGTGACGGAAACTGATTATCATGTTTTCCAACAAAATATTTCTGCAGCCAAGGTGGAAAGAATATTGTTGAGGTATTTTTAGACTTAACGCTAAATATATTGCTTAAACTTCAGAGGGACTTCAAACATAGTGGTTGCAGAGGAAATTCAGATTTTTCCCTTCCCCCCCAGTCAGCTTAAACACAACTATTGTGATATTTTTAAAAAACAATCATTCTCAGCTCTTTCTGCCAATCTGGAGACAATGAAGACTTTAAAGTTGTAAAGAGATGTTGTTTTTTTTTAATAGAGAGTATCTAGAACAGCATTAGTAAAAGCCAAATATAGAGAGCAGAACATTTTTCAAGCAGGCTCTGAGCAAATATTCTGGAGCTGAAAAAAGTTTGCTTTCCAGACTTGGTGGGATCTTGTTCTCTTATGTCTTATGCTTAATTTCTCTGCATGGATTCCCTGAATACTGGTACAGGTGTAGGTTTTCATTGATATAAATGGGAACAGAATTTGGCTTTTCACTCCGGTTTAAATTGGTGGAAACCCTGAACTGTGCTGTTATTAGTGTTTAGGAGAATTGCTTGAGGTTGACCTAAGAGTAATAAAAGTAAGCAGAGTTTGATCCAAACTTTGGCAACTGATTTGTACTTGTGTGGTGGGGATGAAAGGCCAATAAGGGTTAAGAAGATAGAAGTCCCAAATTCTCCTTCATTTTACCTCAGATAAATCTGAGCTAAGGCCTCCAGAGGTGAAAGGCTAGCACATTAACTAGGACCTTAAATGTGTGCTTCAGCACACAAACCTGCAGTATCTTTTGAAATCTATGCAGGTTTCTCCTGCCTGCTGTGCGTAATTTCAGAATACGCTGTCACCATTAAAGAAAAAAAACAAGTTTGCTCTTTCATCTGTGCACCCCACGGCACTGATTGGGGGAATCAGTCCCCAGGCTCCCCTAAAATTTGTGATCTTTGGCTCCTGCTGTAAATTGATTCCGTGCTGTGCCTCCTGACATGTGAACTGGGTAAAATCCATTCTGAAGTCTTTTAAAACCTGGCATTAACCCTGTGGCATCCTCTTAAGTGCTGATGGTTTGTCATTATATTATTTACTGGGAAGAACTTGCCTTTAAAACTCGAGCAGCATTTCAAGCTAACTTGTTAAAATCTCAGTATTAAATGCTATAGTGTGCTTTGAATTTCTCCTGAGACCTGATGTTGGGAAAAGTGAGTTCAATTAGTCATGAGTGAGGTGAGTGCCTCACTACTGTGCAAATTGCTTTGGGACCATTTGGCCCATGTCTACTCATGATCCTCCCCCCCATAAATGCAGATGTGTAAAGTAGTCAATATTTTGTTTAAGCTTATCTTGGACTGATTATCTGAAACCCTCAAAAGTTGGTTGGGTTTTTTGTTTTTTTTTTTTTTTTCTTCAGTGCCACGTAATAAAAAGACTATTAAATTTTTCAGATTTTTCCCTCTGTTCTTTTATAGGGAAAGTAATAATGTCTTTCATACACATACGTGTCTCCCTTTACATCTATGCTGTATGACTTGGTTCACTGCCCATTGAAAAGAAGTGGCCTTTGGGATTAAAACATAGTAATGTTTTACTCAAGACTTTGGAACAGGAAGTCAAAGTGAATAAGTATTTGAAAACTTCAGGGATTTTTAAGTAGCCAGAACTTAATTCCAAAGAGAACGCAGCTTTGGACAAAATAGCAAAAACAATATAAATTCTTTAATGATAAAAATGAGCTGCAGCCCTGGTGTTAGACCTTAAAACAACAGTATTGGTTGGTGCACTATAAAATCATAATGAAAGGGATTTATTTGAGCTGATGGTCTCGAAGGCTGGCAGATGCTGCTTGCTTTTGTGCAAAGGACTAGTGCTGAAAATGGCCTCTCTGTTCTTGAAGCACTCCCTCACTTGGCTCTGTTTTTAAATGAAAACCCGAGGTTCCCTTCAAGGAAGCCATGCTCAAACCAACTGGACTGTCACCAGAGGAAGATTTTGAGTAACTTGTACCTAAGTTATATGTTTTCTTCTCCCATGTCCACACTGATGTTTATGTGGATGTCTGGCATACAGTTTAGTTGGTAGCAACTGATAAAGCATAATAATGTTTGTTGTTGTATACTAAAAGGGAGGTGAAACGATATTTCACTTTTCCTTTGAGTAAAAGGCTGGTAATGCAGGACTTGTCAAGAGCCTTTCCTGTGTTTGATAGCTTTATCACAGCCCCAGCTCCAAAGGTTAAATGTTTTGGATTACACAGAATGTACATTATATGGAGGGCTTACTATAAATCAACAAGGCAGGTATGTTAAACACAGAAAAATATCTACAGCTGTTCTCTTACTCATCCTGCTTGTTATTTAACGCTGTCTCTACCCAAAGGAATATTTTTAGTTGTACTGTCAACAGTTTCAAAACAAAGAAGCAACTACAACTGGCAAATGAGGAACCCAGCTGGTGCTGTGTTTAGGCTCCCAATGAATATACTCTAATCCTGACACCTGCAAGCTATTTAATCAGGATTTACAATTGAACATGAAGGATGAGAGGTCCAGAGGGCTGTGTTCTTGGTGTTTTGATTGCAAATGATGGAGAAAAACTTTGTTATCGGATGTTGTAGTTATTTGAAGTTTGGTGCCCTCTAACCCATGGGGGACCAGGAATCATTTATCACTTCACAGCAAAAGCCAAAAAAAAGCCACTATGGCTTACACACCAGCATTCTGCTTTAGCTTTTCCTGTATTCCAGTGTAAACACGCCTTGGATTTACGAACAATGAGAAACAATTTCCAGCAGGCACATGGAAAGGAGAGGTTCTAAGGAAAGTATGTCAAACTGAAAGGATCACTTTGTTTTCCTTAGCACCCATAATGTACATTATGATGAAATGTATCATAAAAATGAGCAGAAAGGATGTGAAGGAAATTGAATCAAACAAGTTTTGGGTTGGGTTTTATTTTTTTTTAAGAAAAGAGCCTTTTCCACAGTGGGATCTCAAATCTCAGACTGGCATTGTCAAGGGTGAGTGAGTGACTACTTAAAGGTCTTCACTACTCCTTATATAACCCCCTCTTTCCCTGAAAACATAACATAAAGAAATTAAAAATTTCTTTATACCATCTTGTAACAAGCTCATATATGCTCATTATCTGGCTGTACTTGTTTATTTTATTTATTTACTGAAGGTCTCTAAGTACTTGTAGCTGAGTTCATGACAAACATCATTCTGGCAGTAACATTAGTGTGTGTACATGGGGTGTGTATGTGGGGGGCAGTTTGCTTTTCCCTTTCTGTGTTGTACTGTCAACAGCACAGTTCTGAGCAAGCAGGGTGTGGTGTAATTGACACCCCACAAAAAGTGGTTAATCAGCTGTCTGAAGCTGTTAGGTAACAATGCTCTTGCCTCTGGGTCTGATCAGATGATGTAATGCCTTGAAGTTATTTTTTGTTGATTGAGGCTATTGTGTAACTAAATATCCCGCAGAGAGTTTGTATGGTTACAGTCACAGAATAAGTCAGAATTTATTTTCTAACTTGCATATGCTGTTTTATTTTGTTCTTAATTTAAACGGGAGGAAAAGTATTTGCTACTTTTCAAGGGAAATAACTAATGAGGACAGCAAAACAAAAAGAAAAAGGGCTTGAAGCAGTCATGATGGATTCTTTAATCAGTTGGAAGCAAACTGGAGTAGAGAGTTTCCTCCAGAGCATCTTTTATTCTGGACTGCTACAGGTAGTGCTGGCCAGGATGATTCAGTGAAGGTTCTTGTGCTGTATGGGCCCTCTCCAGCAGACCTGTCCTGCTCTGCCCAGCAGGGAGTCTTCTGGGCTTTAGAGTTTTACTTCCCAGTATTGATTATACAGAGGAACCCAATCTAGGGTCTCTTTAACTGTTAGTTATAACTGCAAAAACAAATATTTTGGCAGAATGACAGCACTGCCCCTTTCTAGACCAGATGCTGTCATCCCTTGGCATGAGGATGGGTGATATAACTGACACAGTAATAATGATACAGGATCTTCAGTGCTTGAACTGTTGCACTGAAAACTGCTCCCTGAATTCTTCCTCAGCTTTATTTATGTGTTTAGGATTTGCAGTTTCTTTATTCCCACATTTCTTTGAACAAGAGACTGTTTGATCTACAAACAGTCTTCCTTCTCTCTCAACATCTTCCCTCTAGTCCAGAAATCAGATGTTGGTGGCATCAACCAAATATTTATTGTGGTGAGCCCTCTGATTACAAGAAATGCATCTTTCCTGAGGACCTACCAGCTTTGTGGACTTGCATGAGATTCTTCTCTTAAGGAATTGCCAGACTCATGCCAGCTCAGTTCTCTCTGGAGAATCTCCATTGCAATCCCTCTGGTGTCCCTTGGTACCTACCACAACTGGACCTTGTCTGTCACATCCACTTTCTTCATCCTGTGCATTGCATGCAGCCATTGTGCTTTTCTGTCATTTCCACGATTTAATTGCCACCCCCAGCTCAGTCAGATAAATACAATACTGTCAAGCAACTTCTGCAAATAACTTTTTCGTGGGGAGTTATGCATGCCATTGTTTCTATGGATAAAGGAAACAATGCTCAGTTCTGTCTGGGGAACCATAATGTGAAGACACAATAAAGTCACACATTGTCTTCGGGCTGCAGCTTTGCAGGGTGAGCAGGTTACTGCCCAGGGGCTCTCTTCTGTTTCTTTTCCCACTCTCTGGAGATCTGCCACAATAACTGTGTGCTCTGTAGGCTGTCTGAGACAACAATTGTGCATATATTGTTAAAGAGTTTAATCTAACCTAGTCATTTAATTGGGCTAGATTAAGAAGCAAGCAGTGGTGCTGTGGTCCTGGATAAGCTGAGAAGCAGCTGGTACCAGTGACCTCTTCACTTAAATCAGCTGCAGCCAGAACAAGACTGCTGACTTCTGTATCTCTTGGCACTGGAGTAATAGCACTCATGTTGACTTCTTGCACCCTTGAACTCTCATCTTGTTCATCACGTCTGTGAGATGAGATACAAAATGTCTTTCAAGGCCATTTGAGTACAGAATAGCGTTCTTATTCCAGAAACTGCATTTCTACAGTTGCTTTGCCTTGCTGGGAGCAGGAAGCAATGTTATTGCCTACAGTTCTGCTTCCTTAAGGGGCTACGTGAGGAATAGTATTCCTGCTCAGAAGGTGCCACACAGGTCAGTGAAGATTTGTGGAAAAAAAATGAATGGAGAAGTGAGAAAAGAGTGGTTAATCACATAGAAAGCATGGGGAAATACCAGAACTGCAGCACATCTGACAGACAGGGAACCTAAATGACATGCACTTTACCAAGAAGGTAAAACTTAATCTTGTTTCAAATATTTGCTTTTGACACTCCTTTTTGGTAAAATAAAATTTTTCTTGAGCCATCTTTTCTGTAGCTAAAAGGGATGTTTAGTTCCACAAGCACTCTGTGGAAAAATATCAGTGAGGCAGTCAGATAGCACATCAATAGATTGACCTTCATGCTTGAAATCTTGTCTGTCCTTCCCAGCTGTATCATTCCATCTGATAAAGGGTATCACTTCATTCCAGGAGTGTTGCCTTGTTCACCACAGTTAACAGCAACATTTGAAATAATATCTGCCTTGATGGGGTTGTAAGATATTTCTTGCTGGCTGCAGTGCTCCAGCAGATAGGACATACACACAGAAAAGTACTCTGGGAGTAATTTGTGTTAGCTCTTGGGGAAACATATCAGAGAAACTGTGCCTGCTTACAAAAGCAAGCATTTATAAATTATCCTGTTTCCCAGGGGTCTGCTGGAAGGCTTGATACAATGGTCATTACCTCTGGGCTCAGGTTTGCAGATGCAAGGCTGTAATGCTGTTGCTTTCTCAAGACCCCTTTGCTGTTTGACTTAGTTAATGTGTTACAGCAGTGCATAAAATCAGAATATCCATCAAAGGCTCAGTAAAACACTGGGTTTATCAATCATGTTCTCCACTGTAATAACTCAGCTCTTTAGTATGCAGATGTACCTTCCCTTTTTGAATAACACCTTGGAAAATATAACTGGTGGTGGTGAGATGTGTTTCACACCACATCCAGCTGAAAGCCATAACACCTGTTTTAATGTGGAGTTTCAGAGTTAATATTATGGACCAACAGACACATCAGTTCATATTTTTAGTTGCTCAAATATATTGACAAGTAAACTGACAAGTAAGGAATCAGCCCCATTCTGCCCAGCTAAGGGTTGTTTGTTTCTGCCTGTTTCAGCATACGAAAATGAACTTGGCTTTCTCTTTTGAACTCTGTCTTTAGAAGTTCAGGGTGGGGAAGTACA
Source organism: Argya squamiceps (assembly GCA_037834095.1). Lineage (NCBI taxonomy): Eukaryota > Metazoa > Chordata > Aves > Passeriformes > Leiothrichidae > Argya > Argya squamiceps. The sequence goes on from JBBMKD010000022.1 coordinate 14,162,310, forward strand.
GTGTTTATTCAAGAAAGCTGTGAATCTATGTACCTCAGCCAGATTATCACTTTGCAACATTGACAGGTAGTTAACAAAACAAATGGCTTAGACAGCAAGGCATGAGCTGATTTCTGCAGTTTCTTCTTCACAACCAGACCTAATGATAGAATCTGTTAGTGTTGTGCAAGTGGTGCCTTTGTCCTTCAGATTATTTTTTCAAACACAAAATATGGATGTGCTTGAGCTATCAAGTATTCAATTGGGTGACTTTAATAAAAGAGTTGAGGTATTTTACTCACAAGGATTCCCTATTGACAAGTGTCTCTGTGGCAAGAATCTGGTCTGTTTTGTATAAATCTGAGGGAGATTTTGAAAGATGAGGTCCAAATTACTGATGAGCAAAAGAAGCTTAAGGAAACAGTTTTATTGTGGCACATTAAAAAATATAATGCAGAGTTACTCCTAGACAAAAAACCTCATGACAGATCAAGTAGTGCTGCTGGGACAATTCAAATGCTTTAAGTGTTATGAGGAGCACTGTCATGAAGGGACTGTAATGTTGAAGTAATTACCCAACCTACAATTTCTTTTGGCAATGACATAGCAATGCCCACGATCATAAGTTGTATAGAGCCACAATTGCCTTTATTTACTTCCTAATTCTAACAGGAAGTGAGATATCATACAAATTACTTTGGGAATAAGAATTTCTCAAGCAATATTAAGATTGCATGTGGGTACTACACACTTTCATAGTTTCAGCAAGTAAATTCCATAAGCTGTTGCCTTCACAAAGTACCATACCATCCTCTAATTGCATGCTAATGAAATAAAATAAACGCAGGCAGGACTTCAATTTGTACTAGTTAGGTATAAGGTTATGATTCAGTCAACAGACAAATAAATACATTCCTCACATGGGATAAGTATCTGCATAGCCAATGTAAAGTACAAGTGTTTTGGCTAGAGATTTTCCATCCTCAGAGAACTGGACATTCAAAGTAGAGCTGTTATGACAGCTGTGTGGGTGCACACCTCTGTTGTTCAGAGAATTCCATGTAGGTATTTTCTCTGCATTAGAACAAAACCAGCAAGAAAAAGCATTTTCTACATTTTGTCCTCCCTGCTTTTCTCTTCCAAAGTGAGAAGAGAAAGGAAATAGGAGTAAAAACCCCACATGTCAGAATAATTTTTAATACAAATTTTAAATTAATTATTAAAAAGAAATTAACTCTTTTCTTTGACACTGGAATAATTTTGAAAATTTCAAAATCTGTTTGAATTATTTTTAATGGTTTTTTTTCAATCAGTTTTTTAACTGGTCTTTATATATGTCCTTTAAAACCTTTTGAAGCTCCATGGGACTAGAATTAGTGTCAAGTTCTCCTACCATTCCACATCAGATGGGAAAACTCACAGTAAGGTCTTTCAGAAATTATTATGGCTTTCTGTGCTTCAGATCTTGAGTGATTTTTTTTAAAGTATCTTGCAGGGTCCTACTTTTTAGCAAATGTATAATACACATTTCCTCAGAATCTGATTTGGTTTTGTGATTGTGGTTGAAAAATTGACCTGAAGATAGGTTTTGATTAAAACGTGAACTCCTCCTACTGGAGTTTTATTGATGTTGCTTCTCAGTATATTTGAAATACCTGAAGTTAATCCATATGTGAATGTACAGGCCACTAAATGACAAAGGAAAACAACAATTTGTTTTGAAGGCCTTTTCCCTCTCATGATATTTTTGATTAAAGGTTATTGTGGTTTAGCAGATTGCTGGCACATCCAAAGACACCACACTTTCCACAAGTACTGATAGCTGCAAAACCTGCTTGCAGCACAAATATTCTGATACAGCCTCCTTAATAGCATTGAGGTATTTTGGGGGACAGAATGACCTGGGTTGGATCATACAGAGAATGCAAAAGAAAAACACAAGTTTCATAAAAAGCACTTAGTGTATATGGGTAGAATTCATGCAGGTGCAGGTATACAGGCAAAATTGAAATAGGGGGTAGGTAAACACTGCTGTTTTGCCTCTAGCAGGTTGGATTGCAGATGCCAGCTGCAGTTTTCATGGGTTTCTTTTTTTTTAAAATGTAATGGTAATAGATTTCCTCTGCTACATCACGGAGCTAGTATTTTGATGGGCAAATGAGGAAGAATCTCTAGTAGATTGAATTTCTACAGTGCAAAAATACTTATGAATATGAAATGGCAAAGAGAAAAAATTGTACCTGACTATTTTCCAATGGTTAACATGGATAAAATGGATATGAGAAAACCAGAAGAAGACCAAGTACATTTGGTTTTAACTTTTACTTATGTGTGGTTAGATGACATTTTCTTTGTTTGTTCCTCTGTTGCTTGACTACATTCAGGACTATCAACATGGAGTCAATTTTGATAGTCCTGAGTCAATTTTGATAGTCCTGAAACCATAATCAGGTTTCATTATGACACCTGATGTAAAAAGCTGAAAAAAATTGTGAGCTAGTTTCCAAAATGACTGGGCCTATACCTTTTAGGTAACTGTACTCAATACAACTTATCCTGTCTAGATGTGGTGCCTTGCAAATTAGTACTCTCCCATTACTGGGATTCAACAGATTTCTTTATATCTGGGGGGTTTTTAAAAATCATTTTAAAGGGTTATTTCTTACCTGAGCTATTAGGACATGGGAAAAAACCCAGGGTGAATAAGGTATTTGTTAATCATCTCAAAAGCATGGGAATTTCAACAAATGTTACATATGCTTGCAAGCAAATGGTCAGTCAGTGTCTGAACCATGTGTTTTGCTGGGGAACCTCTGGGTCTCTGGTGATGTTCTTTCATGTGCCTGCCAAGGACATGACTATGCCAGCATTTCTTCTGAAGATGTTAACTGAAAAGCAGCATGATGCTGCAGAGAAGTTGTCAATGCTGCAATTGAAAGTGTTCTTAATTATTTCAATGTCATTTTAAAAGTAACTTATTTCAGGAGAAGAAGTGAAAGTGTTAGGCCACGTCAATCAGCATCCTGTACTTGATGGCATTGTTCCCACAGAACCTGAGTTTCACAGAAAGTGGTGCTCAGCTGCACCAGAGCTTTAAAGAGAATTCTTTGTGCTTCTGGTTTTGCATCCTGTCATGAAATGAGCACCAACTTTGAATTGGGGGAGGCAACAAAGATTGGCTTTGTTGTGTTATTTCTTACAATGCAATTAGAATGTGCAGTGCCATATCTCAGTGTGTCAGGGCAGGGCTGGGGAGCTGGGTTCAGGAACACTCTGCTCCCAGCTGTGAGCAATAGTGGCTGTGGTGCCAGCAGGAGAGCTTTTACAATGCACTCAGCAGCAGTTTCTGTAATTCTTTCTTTGCTGTATCTCCCCCTGTCATTGCAATCTTCCCCCAAGAAGATACAATCTGTCACAGCCAACAGCATGAATTGGAGCTCTATGAAAATCCCAGCCCAGCACTGAGCTGCTGGCTGTCCCCTCATGCTTTCCCTGCTGATGGGCCAGACTGGTTTGGTGCAAGTTCCTGCAGCCCCACCCTGCTGAGGGCAGACATGGCATGGCTGGGACAGGATGGGGAGGAATCCAGAGTGGTCTTGAAATCCAGCAGTGGCTGTGGGAATACCTGTGTGCTCTTTAATAAATGACTCTGCAAAACTATTTCAAAGATTTATGTGAATAGCAGGGTAGAGAGCCATTCCACAGAAAAAAAAAAATAACTTTATCAGGTTTTATGTCAGAAATGCTTGAAAAATATTATAAATGCTTGATGCCAAAGAACTGTAACTCTGTTAAAGCCTGGAAAGCAGGGCTGTGTCTATCACCAAAATGAGAAATGAAACTAGAAAATGCTATTCATGACTGATATTATGAATAATTCTGAATCCTGAATTTCCCATTTCTTTCTGAAGAGCTTTTAGAATAGGGTAGGAGTAAAATTTATGCATTTCTCTAAAAAGGGCTCTTGAAAACCTACACACATACCAAAGAATGACAAGTCAAGCCTCATTTCTCCTGAAGATTTTGTATGTATTTTGGTGGATAGTCTAGGTGGAATATTACTAGTATCAAGTTCACAGGATAGCTGAAGAGCAGTGAAGGCATACAGGAATAAGATTTCCTCCTGTGTTGTATAGAACTTCTCCCACAAGCTGCTTTTTTTCTGATGTTTATCCCACCGAAAGTGAACAGCATACCTGGAGGGCAGGGCTGAGCTGACATGTGCTGGGGCTGCTGGCTACACCAAACACAGCTGCTGCTGTTTGCAGACACCGTGGCCCCACACCCCTAATTCAGCATGTAGTCTGGAGGTGATGAGAAACTGCTGAGATCCCTGCTGAGGAACAGAGGAAAGCAGCATCTTCTCCTTCACAGCTTTTATCTAAAAACAAGTTAATCAATATGCTAAGCACTGATAGCAAAACACACTCGCTGAGACTGATGTTCTGAGGAGGTCTGGAAAGGCACCATTTGTCCACCACAAAGCTTTGTCAAGGGAAAAATTATCTGTGGAAGGGATGGAAGGAACAAGAAACTGAAAATATATTCATATCTTTGCTTGAGGGGTAGGAGACACAAAATAGTGATGACTGCAGAAAAAAGCACATTCCCACTGACATTTTCAAATACCTCTACCACAGTACAGTAAAACAAGCAGACAAGAATGGCTAGAGAAATTGTTCTTCATTTTTGCATTGAAATGATTAGAGGAATTATCCTGTTTTGGACCTCAGTAGAATGAATCCAGTAGTTTTACTTAATTTTTTCATAATACTTCTAGTTCTGAGTGGCCCAATAAACTGAGAAGGTTGTGCAGTAGCTCTCATTTGGGGTAAAAGTGTTACTGTAAACTTTGCAGGGACTGTGTTAGCCACAAGCCACAGTGTTGTGCCTACAAGGAGAAAGTGGCAGAACAGTCAGAGCTGCTCTTTTGCCAGCATGGAAAATTCCATTATTACAGACCAATTATGTCTTTCTCTGTCATACTCTGTTATATTCATAAGTTAATGCACATTTTTACCCTAATCTGTGTAGCTGATAATCATTCTCAAGGTTGTCCATTTAGGCTGCACATGTAATACTTTCTGAGGTATGACTGATCCTTCTTTTACTGTCACTTTTGTTCCTGATAACCAATCCTTTTCTTTTAATTCTTATTGAGGATTTGCTCTGCACAGGTTTTGAAAAACTGACTGAGAGGCAAAAACTATTATGGATGCTACTGATCAGCATGTAATTAAATTGGGTTTAATTTTTCTGCATTGCCTTGCACTTACACCGAATTTCTTCTGTTATTTTTTTTTCTTCATTCAGCATCATGTCAAAAATAGCTTTTACAGCTTTTCATAGTTATTTTTCATTTTGTTTAGGTGGAATTCTGCACATTCTTGCCCTTCTCTGCATCATTTGAGAACAGGTTGAATGCTGCTGGTCCCAGCTGTCTGGGACCAACTTCTGCTGCAACTTGTGGTGCAAAATGACCATTTGATATGTACTTTTTGCTTTCTCCCTTTTAAAATGAAGGATCCTTTATCTTTTTACATGCCAGCCAAGAGTCCTGAGGAGGATTTTCTAGTGCCTTGTGAAAAGTTCTTGGTTTGATTTCAATAGAAATCAAACAAGACTCAGCTTGTTCTCCATTCTATCATTTTTATCTGTCCATACTGTTCTGTTGCCTCTTAAGAGTGACAAATCCCTTGCTCAGTATGAAGAAAGGCTCACTAATCTGATTTATCTCCTACCTCTTTAAAGCTGACCAACAATCCCACTTTAATCCTGGGTGAGATGTCTCTCCATCACGTGTCCTCCCCTGAAGAGAATCTATCCAGGACTTCCAGGATAGGCAAACAAGGGCAAGATGGAAATGTTGAAATGTGAAGCAGTTTTTCTGATCCTACTGGAAGATGATCTCTGGGGTTTCCTCTTCCTGTGGGATCCAGTGTGTTCAGTTGGGTTCCATACACTTAAAGCCAACCTAAATGCATTAGTGGTGGTAGTAGCTCTTGAGGAGACTAAGCTCTTAATTTACTGCTACATTCATTAGTTTGAGACTGCTTATTTATACCTGAGTTACTTCTATGCCCATCTGTATTATATATTTGTGTCATCAAATGAGGGTGTGTGAATGGGAGTTATTAGAGAAAGAGAAGTGAAGTAGCTGTCAGAACTTCATACCTGGGACAAGAAACTGTCACTGCTTTTCTTCTGCTCCTTGTGATTATGAATTGGGTAGAAAATGACTTCATTTGCAGGACAAAGCTCTCCAACCATCCTTTTTCATGTGGCAGCTTCACAGGGCTGCTTTTCACATAGAAACTTCAATTGTGACCCGATGGTTTTTTTAAGGTGGGAAGCTGATTTAAGTTGTCCTGCTAGCTCTGCATTCCCCTCCTGCCTCCCCCTGCCACAAGCTGCCTCCTCAGTCAGTCCTGCATGCATTTGTTATGGGCATGTTAAACAAAAGTTGAAGTTACTGTCTCATACAGGTGCTCATCATTGTTTCTCAGGAGAAAGAAGTCTTTCTGCAGCTCAGTGAGACTCCTTCCTTTTATAACAAGGCTTCCACACAGCAGAGGTACTGAGGACATTATGAGATCTGAGAAAAGAAACTAATTTGCATGGGTTCCTGTTCTGCAAATCAGTTTCATCCTTAATTGAGAGATTTTTAGTGTAGGCCCAGAATTGCATTACCATGGATTTGGAAAACATGGACATGAAGCCAGGTTTCATTTTGATATTAAAGCCTTTGTTCTGCTTCTGTGCCTTCCATTACAATCCTCTAAAAATTACAAACCCAAGTCTCTTTAAACCTGAAATATTTTTAAACCCCCCTGCTGGAAACAGCAGAATCCTTATTAGAAATTTCAGTTGTTAGGATATAAAATGGAAGTCAGTGGATGCCAAAATTCCCTGCATGTAATGATGCATCAATGGTTTTGTGGGTTCATGTTCCATCTGTACTCTATTGCATTGCCCAAAAAATAATTTGCTTTGCACTTGCAGTGTGACAGGAGTCTGTGTTTTCACTTGCATGTTTGTGTGTCAAGTAAAGATGGGGTATGAAGCAGTCAAGGTTTGCAGTATCTTTATGTCATAGAGTCATCACAGGAGAAGAATGTCCCTCCCCAGCTGCTCCATCACAAAAACTCTGCTTATGGTTTGCCTGCTGCCTATTTTAAAAGCTCTGGAGTTCCCCCCTCTGGGGTGCACATTTTCTTGTCCAGGGCATTCACACTCAGATCTGGACCAGATTCTAACTGGGAGGGTCACCACACTGACTGATCCTGCTCTGGCAGCAGCAGCTGCTCAGGAGTAAAGGTGGAATCAAAGAACACACAGTATAAAAGCACACAATCACTAACTGTTTCATAGAAAAGGAAGGCTTTAAGAAAGGGAAGACTTTAACCAGTAGTATCAGGAAAGTAGCAGGGAGAATTATGAAATGGTTGAGTAGATCTATTTGATCTGTCTGGATTGCCTGAACAATTAGAAAGTTTGCTGCTGTAGGCTGAGAGATGCTGTGACCAAATAGATCTTTCTCTTGTTTTGCTTGACCCCCCAGCTTTGAAAAGGAACAGTGCCCGTAAATGTTTGAATAGAAATTGTGCTTTTCCTCATCATCATAAACCTCCAGGTCTTTGCTTGATACCTTCCTTTATTGAATAAGATTCTTGCATGCTGAAAAGCAGTTGAGAATTCACTGAAGATCTTAAAGTATATTATTTGGCTGGACACTTTAAAGAAGTTTTGTGATAAAATTACTATAGAATGTTTATCAGAGGCCAGAGGAATGCAGCTGAGTGGGTTTAGTGTGCCCTATTGCTATGGATATGCCATCTGTATGACATAGAACCACTTTACTGGGGAATACTTGCTCTCAGCAAGAAAAGAGTGCAGAGAAACCCTGATTATGAGACCACCACAACCTAATCTGTCTCCTTTCCCTAAGTTTGTGGTTAAAATCTGTTGGCATATGGCCCAAAATATATTGCCTCTCTTACAGCAGAGCAAAAGTATGCAGAAGTATTTCCTCTAACAATCAAAGCTTCAGTGCAAAAGTAGTGACCCAAATTAACTGTTTGGAAGAAAAAGGTTAAAGGTGTTTTAAAAAAGCATTCCTGACCAAAGTGAAATAAATCAGCAAACTTCACCCACACATCCTCCAAACCTGCAATCAGCAATAATTTTGTAGAAATAAAACAAATGAATTGCCACATTCCTCCATGTCTATTACACTTCTGTCTTCATTGCAGAAATTACTCAGAAATGAAAAGTTGGAAGGAAACTTGGCTGTTGGTAGTAGTTTTATCACTTGTATTACAGCAAATGTACTCTCTACAGAAATTTCTGGGATGCACTGTTTCTGGTTCTACTAAGCATGCTGAGGTTCTTCATATAAAAACTCTAAAGCATTTTCTGTCCATGACAGTAATGAATGAATCCTTTGGAGAAGTGTTTTAGAGCTTCAGTTATACTGATGAATTTTAGCCTTCATTCTAGAAAGGAGCTTGTTGAACAGAAGCAAAGGTACTCTCTGGAATTGGGGTTTCCTTTTAAAATAGATTTCTGTATGGCCTCTTTTGATGAAGAGATCAGTGTTTAGCTACAAAACAAGCAAGAAATGGAAAAAACCACCACCATATTTAGTTCTTAGTGTTGTAAGATATCATATGGGTAATAAGTGGAGTAAAATTTTAGTTTTAGCAGAATTAGATATGCTGACTCCTATTTACTTCAAGTTTATAGGAAAAGGATGAAGTCAGCAACTTCCAATTAAATTCCAAAAGAAAACAGTATCTTTTCTTCACAATCATCAGCTAGGAAGGGAAAAGAGCTACTTGGGACCTGTCCAGAAGTAGGGTTGTGAGGTAGAAGTCAGTTGGACTGTGCTAGAGCTTGTGTTTTAATAAAAGATGTATGTGAGATGGGAGATCATTTGTGCAGTGTTTGGTGTGAGATTTTGTTGTAGTTTAACTCCTTTTGCTGGGGACAATATCTGGCTCTGAGGAAACTGTGCTGGAAGGTCTCCAGCCTGTAGCAGTGGCTTGTCAGTTTTGACAGAGGACAGGTGGTAGCTGGTGGAGCATGTGGTAAACACCAGGGGGAAATGAGAAGCTGAGGCTGTATGACAGGAGAGGTGGCATTTATTAGGAAGGAACCAAGTTGTGTACAATCAGTTCTGTCATAATAAAAAGGATTATTAGGTGTTGTAGGAAACACTGAAATTGAGAAATAGAGCTTGGAAGGCATTGTTGAAGAGTTTATTGTGCTCTGAGAGCTGAAGAACATGGGGAAGAGCCTTCTCCCATGCAGGACTCTTCAATAAACATTTTTCCCCCCTAACATTGTGATATGAAATGGGAAATGCTTTAAAGTAAACTGTTGAATGGAGCACACCAATGTTTTTATTTATTTTCAAAGCAAATAAAAACATTAATTTGGGAGGGACGTTGTAACATACTCTTCTTTCTCATAAAAAGCAGAAACTTCATTATCCTGGTTGAAAACACAGACAATGGCAATGTAAACACTCTAGAAATGCAACATTTCAGCTTGACACCCTAGAGACAGTTTGACACTTGGGCAGCTTTGTGTTCTATGCCACTGGTACCTTCCTGTAAATCATTTCTCTGAGCACCAAATTGTTAACATTGTCTTTTGGCTCCTAGTGCAGCAATAGTGGCTGAGATGGACCCACAGGGTAAGGCAGTGATTCCTGACAGAAGCAGAACCAAAGAGAAATGATGCTGGGTGCTGATTCTGCAATACCTGTGTTGTGGCCAGCCAGGTGTGCTCTGTGAGGCCCTGGACTGGTGATGCTCAGCAGAGTGAAGCCCCATTGTGAGATCACAGCTCCATGTTCTGGCAATGGGGAGATGGTAGAAGTGGGGAGTAGATTCCACTCCTGCTGATCCTGTGCATCCCTCTTTTTCTTGAAGGCTTGGGGTGGGATAAGGTGCTGCTCACATGATAGCAGAAAGTGATAATCTACAATTCATGCCCTACAAAGAGTATGAGAGAAGGGAAGATGAGCAGGCCAACATCTTGGGGGCTCTGCCAGGAAAAGGCCCCAGGGGAAGGCTCAGTCTCTCAGCAAGGCAAGATTGGCTGAGACAAGCATTTCTCACAGAACAGAAATCCTGCTCTGTCCTTCATACCCACTAACATTTCTCTGCATTGGTTATTAGCACTGATATTCATGTTAACACCATGATCCTTCCTTTTGTGAAAATTATAGCTGCATCAAATGATACAAACATCAAATAGCATAATGGAGTCTGCACAAAAACATTCACTTCCTTAAACTGAAACCCCATGTATACTGCAGTAAGGAAAGAATTTGATTATCAATGATTTTACTTCTTCAGTATTTGGGTTCTGCTGAGAAAAACTTAACTCTCAATTACATTTCAATTTGATGTAAATAACTTGTGAGAAAAAGTTACTATTTCACAAGTTGCTATAAGGAGTCCTCAGAATCCATGCTAATTCTTTTTTGGGCAAATGCATACCAGGTCCCTGGAATAAATAGTTTAAATACATACTGAGAAGTGTTGCTTAGTGTGTCAGCCATACTTAGAATATTGAGCAACGTGGTAATGTGGTGCTATTTGACACTGTGACCTTTACTCAGCAATAAATGCACATGGCTTTTTACATGCCACAATTAAGACTATTTAAATAGTTTCCCTGGGTTCTTCTATGTATCAAAACTTAACAGCAAATTAATTGTGGTTTCCCTCTCATTCCCTCATCTCCCAGCCATGTTTAATGCAGAACACAGAGTTTAAAAACTCCAGCTGTTTATGTTCTGAAAAATCCTCATCAGTCAGAAGGCAGCAGGGATTTGGCATTTCCCTTTTATTAATATACCTTTTATAGCAGCTGTAAGTGAAAAAAAAGCCCATGTGAAATATAAATGATAAGGAGAGGGGTAGGTGGCAACACTAAAGAGACAGAGATGGAACAGTTGGAGGAAGCACATGCAACCAAACTGCATCCCTTTAGGTATTCTCCACTTTCACCAGGCTTTTTTTTGGTGTCTTCCCTACATTTCCCCAAGATTTCATCTATATTGTTGGCATGAAGTGTTAAAAACCATCCCTGTTCCCTCAAAATAAAAGCAAATTCACAACAGGTGCAGTGACACAAAGGCACCATTCTTGATGGAATGTAAAATGTAAACATAACTGAAATAATTATGGAATGCAATTGTGAAATGGGGGGATACTCAAGTTTATAAAATTCCTGCAAGATTCATATCCTTTAGATAACTTTAATCTATCTGGATAAGAAAAACAGAGTCAGTGTGGATGTGTTCTGCTTTTAGTGCTTATTTTAGACAGGCAGTCAATGTCAATGCAGTAACAAGGATGAAAAAGGCTGTAATAAATAAATTAATTAATGCTGTAAATATCTTGCATTGGAACAGAGGTCACATCTAGCCATGATGGAAACAAAACTCCAGTAAGAGGCTGTTTCATATGTATGATGTGATTATAACATGTAAAATAAGTCTGACTCCAGCATTCTTGAACAAAGCTGTTTCATGTTTTGCATTGTAACAATTGTTCCAAGTCAAACCAAACCCATGTTGGAATCATTTATATCTTTATTAAGCTATTGACAACTTCTATCCCAAGATTTTCACATAATTCTGCCTTCTTTGGCTCGTTTATAGGTGAGAACACCAAAGCATGACCAGAGTTATTAGCTGCAGTCCTTCACATGGAGAGGACCTAGGTACTCATGCTACTGGAAACTGATTTTCTGGGCTAAAATTTCTGTGACTCTTCAAGTATTGTAAAGAGCTGTAGTTAGCAGAATCACTGGAGATTCAGCCATCCTGCATTTTTTTGCTGCATCAGTGGTGTTTAGGTTCTTGCAGATCAGTGCATTGCTGTTGCTGGTTCACTCCTGTCACAAATCTGCCTGCTCTTACACAGATGAGTTGCATCTTGAGTATCATTTTCTTTAGTGGCTTTGTCACACCCACATTATATCAACTAAACTTACCTGTGAAATACCTGCAGAATATGTCCTTTTTCAGGGACTGATTCTTTTGGTAGGGTGAATTTCTTGATGCTTAGAACAGGTAAGAGTAATTTCCTCTTCTGCCTTCCATCATAATAGTTTGGCACAGTTCTACCCATCCACAGATCTCAAAGCAGAGCAATTTTGCCTTTTCTTAGTTGTTTGTTCCTCCTTGGATTGTCTCACTTTTCTGAGACTCCAAATTCTTTTTTAATCTGACCTTTCTCTTAACTCAAAAGTAGGAAAGAGAAAACACCCAAGCATTTTCAGCTGTCAGTTTTGTCCCATAATGAGATTTAAACTTCCCAACTTACACATTGGCATAGACCTTCCTCTTGTAAGCTGACTTCTGCTGGTCATAGGGAAAGGTGGAAATCAGAAGAACAGTTAATGACCAATACCTTTAGACTATGATATTTATTCCTCTCAATAAGTTGAGCATAATAGACATACATGAGTACTTGAATTCCATTAAATGTGCTGTGTGCTTATGGCAGAGGTGAGTGCAGTGAAAAATGTAAAAATGGTGATCTTTCAAACTTCAAAATATAACAATTTTTTCTCCTCCTCCCTTGGGTCAGATGTAATGTCAGGATATATCCCCTTTACAGAATTACTTTGTACAAACCATTAAGGGAGTTATTCCTATTTAAGTTGTAATCAGCCTATTCTGTGCCACAGAGTGTTTCAAACACATGCACTATTCATCATTAGACCTTCTGGTCTTATTGTGCAGTAGTTCCACAATAACTGTGCTTCTGCCCCAGATGGTTCCCTTCACCTCTGAATGGGATGGATCTTAATAAATGGCCCAAGTCTGGAAGTCTTGAAGCAGCTAACTTCTGACCAGTGCTAGATATTCCTATTGGCTAATCTAAAGCTAACTGAGATATGGCCACAGTGCACTGCAGCCACTGTGAGATACCTTGCACCCATCAAGCTATGAGGTCCTATCACTGTCCAAACAATGACACACTGCAGTCTGGAAGAACTCTTGCTATGCTGTGATTGTCCCCTAAAGCCCTTGTTTGGAGGTTGCTTAAGGAGGGATTGTGCTGTCTCACTGTTAAGGTTTACAACATACCATCATAAAGCTTCTCGTTCATACAGGGCATTATTATCACAATTTAGGTATGTTATATTTTTATCTCTTTGATCCAGACATATCATAGCCATGTTATTTTCCTTATATAGCAGCATTCTCACACTAGGTATGTCTGCTGCTATCAGGATAACCACCTTGTATAAGATAAAGAGTGACTGTTACTAAATAAAGAAGTAGGTAGAAGAAATGGGACCAACAATAGAGCTGGTATAGAAATTGTTGCCATAGCAATCTCTTCAGATGAGCTAGAGAATGTTTAATTGCCCAGCCCATCATGGTATGGTTTATAACTTGATTACTCACCTCACAGAGGGGAAGTAGTCATGGGGCATGCCTTAGAAATCTCATTCTCATCTGGGCTCCAAATGTGAATGGCCAGATTCAGCTTGATGTGATTAGGAATAGCAGAGATGTTTTTGTCTAGACTGCAAACTCCCTGGGATAGGAACCAGGCTCTTTGTTATTTGTCTCTAAACCACCTATTTTGGGTGGTGTTCCTGAGCATGGAGCATAAATATTGACATGCAGATAATGAAAACTAACCCAACATAAATCGGTGCACTGGTGACCGAGCAATTGAAGTTTACTGAGAGTGTTTTGCAGGCCAAGGACACTGTGCATCCTGTCCTGACTTACTGTGTGGTGGTTTCTTCCCTCTGTTTCTGTCCCGCACAGTCTTGCACTGTTAGATCCATTCAGAGTGCTGCTGTGGGGCTTCTTTCCTGTCCTTCAGGTAATCCAGGACATCTGTCCAGCTCAGATTTCATTTGCAGTCTGTTGCAGCCCAGCCTTTCCAGAGGATTCTGTCTCTGGTATCTAGATCCTTAACAGCATAACCTGTTGAATATAATCCAGTGGTCCCTTCTACACTTGCCAAGCACACCCTACCAAAACATCCACAATAAAGTCTCATTCCATCCCTTCTACACCCTCTCTAGTATTTCCCCTTGCTTATATGTCTACAGAGATTATGTCCGTTGCAATCCTATCCAGCTGATATTCTGTTCTCAGTTTCCAAGTGCATTTTGCCTCTTCATATCCAGTGGACAGCCTTTCAGTGTACATACTTCTGGGGCACAGATTATCCTCGTTTAGACTGGTACAGATTGGTTTGACACCTAGCACAGAGAGGGCCTAAATGGTGCATGTATTTTGGGAGCAGGTGTTATATAATGACAGAGAAGTGCAAATAGCATTCAGCCTTTATGTAAAATTTCAGAAAGTCTGTTCTACATGACAGTGAAGACTTGTTAGATTTATTTAGATGCAGTCTGAAAAGTTAATTGGAGTGAGCCTGGTTGGCCCAGCTTGCTGACAGTCAAATTAGTTTTCCCATATCTGTGACAATAGAACAGTAAAGAAGAGCCTAATTCTCAAGTGTCAGGTGAATAATGTGTAGCCAAAACATGGTAATAGTGATTATCTATGTGGTGGTATGAGGCAGAAACAATCTCTGCAACTGATGCACATTGTACACATCCCACAAAGCGTGGAGAACTACGCCCTCCAGGGTTTCTGTACCTGAACATGCTCCATTGCTCCATTGCTGGCCACTTTGGACTTTTGTTGTTTCAGTTTTAAAAAAATCCCACTTTGCTCTGCTTGTTAGATTTTCTAAAATCTCAACAATCAAGGTGCACCACCAAAATGGAAACTATTTTTTACATTTTTAATTCACTTTTTACATTACATTTGTATCTTCTGGACTCTTCTTTTGTTACGTCAGTGAGTACAAAATTCACTGTAGCACTGGGAGCAAGTCCCACCTGTGCTGAGAGCACATCTGCTCCATACCAGTTTACTGCTTTCACCACCTGCATTCATGTTACAGGGGAACATCTGGATACTATTACAATTATAGAAGGTGCAGGTTTTATTCTTGGTGCAGGATTGGACTCTGATTTCACAACCTTCCTCAAATATTGAAGCTCATGTAAATACATCCTGTCCCATTTATAATCAACATACAATTAACATCAATAAAACATAATGGATCTTTATAGTAATTATATCTTCATCATCATCAAACATAATTGAGGTGTATTAATGATGCTAAAGAGTAAAAGCTGTGAATTCAGCCCTCATCATCTGGGAGAGAATTGTGCTGCTTACCTCCTTTCCTCTTTTCAAGTAGCAAATTGGTCGTGGATTCCTTTATCTCACAGAGAGAGAAGAGATGGAAAGCATAAGGCTAACTGGTTCTTGCTGACTTGAGATCTGTCACACAGACAGGAGCAGACACTATTTATAATCCTTCAGAATTGTTTATAGAATATATTCCTACTCTTCCCACCCCACAAACTGTAGGAAAATGCCACTGGCCTTGATTTGAACATGAGAGTGAGTGCTTGCGTGTGCAGAGTGGTATAAACCCATTCCACAGCCATGGCCAGATAAGGAAACAGACCTCGAGATGAATAAGTGAAAGGGGACATGGAATGGAGAAGGGAAAACGCCAAAGTGATTTAACAAATTCCAACTGGGAAAGAATATGAAGCTGTACCTGATGTATGTGCTTCCTGCATCTTTATGGCAGTATTTGAGAAATGTGAGAGACTGTTACTTTGCTAGAATAGACAAGGAAGCATAAATGTAAGCACAATGTGTAATCCTTGAGGCATTTTAGGTCATTTACAAATGTGTTCACACCATTTTATCAGTCAGGCATTGCTAAACAGGTGTGACCATTTCCTCCTGACACGTTTTCCCTGTTTCCTCCTTGTATGAGGAAACTCAGACTTTTTACTTCTGGCTATGGTTATTTTAACACACAGAGGAGACACAAGCAGTTTGTGCACTTGCTGAGTAATGGATTACTAAACCCAGCATATCATGTGTAGGCAGAAGCTAGGTTTTATATTACTTCTTGAAAGACTGTATTTCCAAAATAGTTTATCTCAGCAGATGATCAATTCAGCAATATTCTATCTGTGATGTTGAATCACTGCAGAGAGAGAACATTTTTTGAAATAGCACTTTCTGGATACAAGGATCAAACCTTGAGCTTTCAGAGATGTTTGTACTCAGCTGGAGAAATACATTATAGCTTGGCACAGATCTTTTTATCATCCATAATTTTCAACAAAGGATTTTGTTGTATGTAAGATAATGGCAGTGCATATATTCTGCTTTCAAATATGTTCACCCCTCTGAACATATTTCAGCTGTCCTCCTCCTTGCAAGGTTTTATGTACATTATCCAGACAGCTGTCTTCCCTTCTATTCTGTATGTAATGGCAATGCTTTTGGCTAAGGTATGGACCTTTATGTAATCTGGGCCTCTGTCTTTTCCACTATTTTCTTGGAGATCTTAACTTTAGTTACTGCAGAACATGGTTCGTGTTGTATTTCTATGGAATGAGAAGAGGAAATTCTCTATTTATAGAGATAAATATATATAATATATTTATATAATATATAACTATATAAAAATATATATTTATAAATAAAGACTTTATTTTTCAATTACATCAACAATATCTACTTCATTTAAATATAACAAAAATTATATCCTTGCCTATGAATTGTATCTTACACTGTCATTGTTTTCATCCTTATCAGGTTCAACTGTAAATCTGTTCAGAGCCTTCACTAAATATCTTTTGGCTAACTTCTTCTGCTAAATATCTTGCAAAAGCAGGGCAACTTCCTTGACATGACTCCGTAGCATCTGCCTCCCTTCTCTGCTCAGATCTTTTGATTACTTCCCCTACCTTGAAATTTGGCCTTCTGCTTGAACACTGAATAATTCCTCCTCACCACATCAATCATACCTCTAAAGCACCAAACAGGCTTTGGATTTGCTTTAGCCATAATCCTCTTTGTGGTTGGTTTTCTCTCTCCACCTTTCCTAAAGCAGTTTTCTTTCTTTGTGGCATTCCATGCTGCCCCCCTCCAGGTTCTAGCTTACACAGAGCAGTGCTGTCTATGTTCTTTCATGTGCAAGAGATCATAACCAAACCATCCATGTCCTCAAACAACTCAAATGGTTCCCCACTCAACTCACAGGCTGCTTCAAAAATAGCATTGCTTGGTTTTAAAATTGCTTGGGTTCATCTTTGTCTCCTTTCATCTCTTCAACTCGTTACCTGCTGTTACACTCTTCCCTATTTGCCTTTTCCTGACTTCATTTCTCTGGATCATGGATTTCCACCCATTTAAAAAAGCCTGTCAGCGCTGATGCAAATAAAGTGATATTAATTTGCACCATTTTTCCCCTCTCCTTGCCTCAGATTTTCTCTAGTGGTTTTACATTTCTGAAGCCTCAGTATTTTCACAGTAACACCTATTGTTGTGAAGCACCATCTGGGATACAACTCTAATGAAAAAGGAGATACAAAATAACTTGAGTTTGGAGATATGCTGGTGAGAAACATTTGCTTAACCATATGGAAATCGCATTTCTTTAGAGTGCAGACCTAAAGCTGAAACAGTAGGGATGTCAAGGCAACTCCCAAGAAAATTCTTAAGAACTCACACAATATCTCTTAAAAAGTCTGTCACTTTCCTTTTTTAATGAAGAAGTTCATTATCAAGTTAATGAGAAATGACACTTTAAACATGCTCATCTGTAGCTTTACTACGCTCCCATTTAAGGCCTGAGTAAACTGTCTAACTTTGAGAAGTGTTGAGCCAGTGTTGTTGTTTTTGATAAGTCTACTTTATAAATCCAGGGAATCATAATTAAATAATTGCTATTCCTTGTGAATTAGATGGATGATATAAATGGTGTGCATAAATGTTTCTGTGTTGGATCAAGATTTGTGAAATCCTAATCAGAGAAAGCTTTAATGAATTAAAAAAAACAAAACAAAAATAAAAGGCAGCTCTTTATTAGGTAGGGTGTAGGAACTGAGTCAGTTTGCTTTGGTCGGTTTTTGGGGTAGGAAGGGATGTGAGTTTTGTTTGTAAATAGAATTTAACTTCACGCACCGGAGGTAGAATTATGCAATTAAACTTTTAAAAAAGCTTCTGGCACAAAGATATTGCAGCACTGTAAAAAAGAGAAAGGACATTTCACACCCAGAAGTTATCCATATGGCCACTGACCACATGTTTGGTAGAGATGTGAACAATATGTCATTGGTATTTACAATTCCAGGTAGTTTTCTTGTATGCCATAAAAAGTAAATACTTAAGCAACAGTCTTTGCTGTGTAGATCTTTAATGGGTGTGGGAAATTCTCTTTATTTAGCAAGGAATGCCCATCATTTGCTGTCTTGGGAGATGTGTTGGCAACAGATGGGATCTCAAGAGCATTGTTTCACTGTTATTCTGATTGTTAAAATGCAGTTCATTTCATTCCTTTCTCTTTTTTTTTCTTTCTTTCCTGCAGGGGTGAGAGGGACTGTGAAAAATAGAGGGGGAAAGCAAAGAAAGCAGGAAAGTAAAAGAGAAAAGAAAATGAAATTTGAAAGAAACAACAGGATGAGAATCCCAAGAGAGGTGTTGAAAAGCATGGGTGAATGGAGAGCACTAAGTCTGGGTGGAGAATCCTGGGAGATATTTAGCACATACAGGAAACAGTAATGGCAAAAGGGAAGAAATAAAAACCCCCTTAATTGCTCTGAGTTCCGTGGTGCTTTCTCCCCTCTTTTCTTCTCCTCTGACTAATGTGCAAGGGTAAAATAGACATGGGATAGTGGAAAACATAACGTGGGACCATGTAAATGAGGCTCAATGCAATATTGCAATATATGGCACTGCCAGAAAATGGCAGCTGACTTGGTCTGCCTTGCAAGTGCACAGATATGGCACCATGTGCAGCTTAGCAAAAGAAATTTTGGGTTAAAAAACTTTGATTTCATTCTTCTTTGGGAGTTTTATTTAAGCATGTCCTGGGAGGATGCTTGGAGATTCTATTGTTGTTCAGAATATGGCATGCTGCCCACATCTGTGTGAGGTTTTCCAGAAGAACCTCAACACTTCCAAAAAGGTGTTACAAAAAAAACCAAACAAAAAAAAAAACCAAAAAAAAAAAAAAAAAAAACACCCCACAAAAAACCCAACAAAAAACTTTTCTGAAATGCAATATGCACAGGTCTGTATTTCTGTTACAAAAGTCAAGCAGATTGACATGTTGAACAAGGAAGATAACACAAGAGGAAATCAAGAGCGTTCGTTTAAAATGTCAACTCTTTTTCTTGTTTTTTGCCCATAAACCTTCTAGGGAGAGCCCTTACCCTCTCTTCTCCCCAGGAAAAATCAAGCATAATTTTGCATTAGACAGCATGAAAAGAGAGAGTACCTGAGGTAATGTGAAAGTGGCCTCAGTATTTGAAATTTGTGTCAGTTGCACAGAAAATTACGGCTGTGATTTCTCAATATGGGAAGTGATTTGAGGACACTCCCAAATGCATTCTGTCCTTCACAGCTGAATTGATTTTCTGTTTTTTAGACTCCAGATTACCATTCAAGACATGTTGATAGCTTCCCTTTTTCTCTCTGCCAAACGCATTCTCTAACATGAATGTCTGACAACTGGGCATTTGAATTCTGAGCATTACCAGAAGTCTGGGGGTGTTTCCCTGTCCAGAGAAGTGACTTCTGTTCCAGGTGACCAATTGCAATGAAAAATGTGAAACCCATTATGCTGAGCAAACATCCAGTCTCTCTCCTTGCCCAAAGAGGAGATGCAGTTTGTGTCAGTCATCCCAAATAAGTGTTGAACTGTTCTTGAAGGGCTCCAGTGATGAACACACCACAGCTTTGCTGGTGATCTAATACAGTATAATATTTAACTTTAAATATTTAAACTTAAAAATGCTTTCCTTAATGCTGAATCTGAACTTTCACTCTCACAGTTTAAATTTATGGAGGTCAGACACTTCCTGTCCTTTCTGCATGGCCTTTTACATGTTCAGAGGTGGTTATTGTTATATCCAAACCTGCCCACAGCCACCACTTTCTGGAGTGTTTTCATGAGGTTGCCTACCTCCAGCTCATTGGATCTTTCAGTGAACATGTTGTCAGAATGCCTGGTCAGCCTCATTATTTTAACTTCCCCATCTCCAATTTACAACTGTGCTCTTGTCTTCCTGCTTGTGCTTCTGTTTCTGTCCTCTTGTGT
The DNA here is from genome assembly GCA_037834095.1 of Argya squamiceps. Taxonomy (NCBI): domain Eukaryota; kingdom Metazoa; phylum Chordata; class Aves; order Passeriformes; family Leiothrichidae; genus Argya; species Argya squamiceps. The sequence goes on from JBBMKD010000022.1 coordinate 14,182,496, forward strand.
TTACATTTTGTTGCAACAGCATGACATGGCTGACTCCTCTTCAGTTTGTGAGCCACAAGAAACCATGGATAATTTTCTGTAAGTTTTTACTTGTCTGTGTGGCCACATCTGCTTAACTATACCATATTTTGAACACCACATGAGGTAGCAGTTCCAGTCTGATATTTTTCATAATTTTCTCAAGAGCTTAGAAAGTAATGATGAAGTATTTTTACAGTCAGACATATTTTGATTCATATCTGAGTCCTTTGATGACTTTCCCTCTCTATCTTTTGTGTCCTGAGACCACCAGTGCTTAATGATCACAAATGAAGTTAAACTATTTGGAACAGAACCTCCTTATTAAGTACATTGAATTTGGTAATTCTCTTTCAGAGATTTTATGCTGACATGCCTGAGGACTACTGAGAATAAAGGACCGGCTCTAAGTGCTTTAAATAGGCCACAGTGTTTATCTGCTCTGTTGTCCTAATTGTTTTCTCAGCTGATAGCTGCTGACTATTCTTGCTTTTGGATCTCTATATGCTGGACCCAAACAGTTTTGAAATAGGTCCTGAGGAATATGCCATTCTGAGAGAGGCACACTTCATGGAAGTACCTCCCCTCACTTGTTTCTCACAGGATTTTGGAAAACTCTCCTCATTCCCCATGTCAGTGTTTTGTAATTTATAGTTTCATTTCTAGCTGGCCATCTTAAACCATTCAACAGCTTTTGATAAACATGCTTCTTTGGTTTACACTTAGAAGACAGGAGTCAAATCAGTGCTGCAGTAACTGCCAGTCATTGCTAACCAGTTAAAAGGATTTCAGGGGAAATCCTGAGGACAAAAGACTAATATGTTCCCTGCCTTAGTCACAGGTCGTCTTCTTGGGGCTTCCGTGGTGCTTGGAAGATGCTGCGACTGGTGCTGGCAGCTGGTCAGCTCAGGGCTTCTTCTCTCTGATCCTGGGAGGGAAAAGTGTTTTTAGTAGGAAAAGGTATCCCTACAGATATTAGCTTGCTTACTCTTTCCTGTTGTTCAGAAGAGAATTTTTTTTCTTTGATAGTAGTGACCCATGCTGAAAGTCTTTTCAACACTCATGGGTTTAGTGCACAGGCATCTCTCAAACATGGTGCCACTGTGTCCTCTTCACCCACTGTGAACAAACTTGTGGTTCATTATTGTATGAGTGTCTTGCAACATCAACAGCCACTCTGCATCCATCCTGAAGTCTGTTACAGGACTCATCCTGGGTTTATTCTAGATGGTTTTAGTCTGAGGTTTTGAAAAACATGGATGATGGTGAGTGATAGGCAGCACTTCTTTTAAGAGCCCCATCCCGGTATGTCTGCAATTGATATTTAGGGACATCTCTGCACTATCTTACATTAGCAGGTTGTAGCAAATGTTTCTGAAGATTTTGAAACCCTGATTTTGAGCATTATGCTGTGCTGCTCCTATTTGGCACAATGCATTGTGGAGATGTGGCTTCCATTTATCAGCTACTAGCTTTAATACCTGGATTTCAGCTAGAGCTGAAATGCGGAGGGGAAGGTTTTAGCAAACTCTTTGCAGCAGTATTTGGAGAATGTGAACTTGAAGCAGAGATGACCACAGAGTCCAAGGAGGTTTCAAGTCCTGCTACTGATTGAGGTCAATTGATGGCAATTCTGGCAGCTCTTGAAAGTGTGAGAGCTTAACTAAAGGCAGCACTGAAACTGAAGGGAAGAAGGAAAAGAGCTGGACAAGACAAAGATATTTTATATTAGCTGAATCTATCCTCATCACCCTGCACATGACCTGTAAGTGGTAGTGAGGGCCATGTATGTTTATCATGGCAAGACATTATGGTGGGCATGTGAAGGACCAACTGAGCAAACATGAACTTTTATCTCCATGAACAGAGGAGGCTTCCATCACTAAGGAAGAAAGAGCCTGTGGAATTCTTATATCTCTAAACAATAATCATAATAGTAAACACAATATTCCCAATTTCTTCCTATTCAGCTCCTTGCAACTCTAAAAGATGGGATAGGGCTCCCAGACTGATCTGCTGTGACTCAGTTTGAGTCATTTCACTTCTCATTATCTCTGTTTTTCCTCAACTTGCTCATCTCATCCATTAAGCTTTAGGTTTTTAAAACAGGAACTTTCTCTTCCTGTGCATATTTATCTTGTGTCTAAAGCAACGGCCTTGATCTTGGTTGAGGTCTCTTGGTGATACCAGAATACAAATAACAATAGCAGGCGCAGCAGAACAATAACAAGGCAGGTTGGTTAACCTTTGATGGTCCTTTCCTGAGACATCTCTAGGTATTAGAATACAGTCACTTATCTGTTTATTTATTTTTCTCTCTGTGGTGACTTTGAGTTGGCATATTGTCATATTCCAGTGACAAGTCACCACACTCTGTGCACTGGCTAGCTTTTTCAGTCCCTGATCATTTTTTATTCCATGTAATTGCCTTTTGTTTGCAGTTGTTATTTTAAAGGTGACCCCTGACCCTGCTCAGGGAAATAAATAATGGGTAGATTGGGCTCTGAGACTTTCTTAGTATTACTACTCAGAGCAAGTGATTATTAGCAAGGGCTGGTACTGCTGCTCATCTGCACCTGCATGAGAGAAAAACTCGAAGGCTAGGGTGTGGTGGTGATGGTGGGTGTATTTTCTTTTCCTGCACTTCCCCTGCAACCCTTCTCCAGCTGGTCCCTCATCTTGCTTCTCTCTTTTATTCCAGTTTCTCCTGCGCTCATTTCTGTTGTGTGGAATTTGAGGTTTCTCAGCACACATTCCCTGCCCCCAGCCCGCACTCCCCACGGGCCCGGCTTCCTCTCGCACATTCCACACTGGATCGTACCACTCCGGAGGCAAAGTGGGCTCAGGGAAGAGTCCATCTGCAGCCTCCCTGCCCCAGCCCCGCTCCGTCATCATCCTCATCATCTTCACCATGCCGAGAGCACTTTCACCAGTGAAACTGCAAAGATAACGGTTCTCATGGCACGGAGAATTACAAATTCCTGAAATATTTCCAACATCAACCAGCAGAAAAGCAGGGTGATAGAAAACAAATGGTGACAGGAAGGCAACAGGGAAATAGGGAAGAGAAATTTAGGGCTGTATAGGCTAAGGCAAGAAAAGAGAGAGAGAGAGAGAGACAATAAAGCCAGGAGGCAGGGGGGAAAAAAAGCAGAAAGAGATTAAAAGCTGAGAAAATGTGAGGGCAAATCAAAGAATGAACAAATGAACCAGGCAGGCTGTAAAATGAAAGAGAATGAAATTAAGTGCATGGAACAAATATTCGGATAGTGATCAAGGATAGAGAGCAGATGCTGAATATGAGTGAGAGCCAAAACACAACAGGGATTAAAAAAATCTGTCAGAAGATTTGGGCAAATTCTCGTTAAGTTTGTATTTGGTTTGATTTGAGTAACCCATCCCTCATTTTAATTTCACCTTGTCTGCTAGGAATCTGATATATCCACAGCAGATTATTTTGAAGGGCTGTTGCTGGTGTTTTGTGGTTTTTTAGCCAGTACTCATTGGGCCTGTCATCTGGGTAGGTCCAGGATGTAAGTGTTGTGACCTTTGTGGGAGAAGGTTTCTTCTATCACTTAATGTGTTTATGTTTGAAATACATGCTCAAACACATGGTCATCCAAACCTGCATCTCAGAGCACTCTGTTTGTGGGGAGTGTTGTGTTGCTGAGGGTTGTACTGGCACTCCCTACATCCACCCCAGAGAGGGGAAGCCCACAGGAAGGAGGATCAGTGGGCTGATGTGTGACTTCTGTATTAGGAACAGTTGTCATGTAGCAGTTCAGAGCAGCACAGGGAGCTGCAAAAATAATCAGGCAGAAAGGAATTGAAATACAAACATTTCTCCCTCACAGAATATCAAAGACAGGTACCATATAAAGCCTCATTTATGAGCTGCTCCCAGTGACAAACCATCTCCAGACTGGCAGCAGCACCTTCACCATGCATTTTTTAATAGAAGCTGTCTTCCTTTGGTACTGTACTTTTCCATACAAGCTTGAGGGGAAAGTAATTTAGTTTAATAGCAGCCACCCTCATTTTGAAGCAGGCCTTGATTTAAAGGCGGAAGTAATTAAATGTAATGAAGCCCTGGGCTTCTGCACTGGGATCAGAGCTGTGTTATTCACAGCCATACATACACGTCCTTGTTGCTAATGTGTCAATACTCTGGTTTTTTCAATCGCTGTGGCCTGGGTTTTTAATTCCTGCTGGGCAGACTGTGGTACAGTATCTGTGAAGGCTAACAGCTTTACAGTAGTGGTCTGAAAACAAAAGGAAGTCTTATCTCAAGTCTGGGGAGGTTTCTGCTTTTATTTGTGAGATTTCTGCTTATGATTTAAATATGGCTTTTTGTGCTCTATTTCTTATATTGCTTTTTGCAGCAGTGGTTTGTCAATTCCTAACTCTAAACAAAGGCCTTTAAGGCAATAATTCACACATTTCCCTTTTGAGAGCAAAATTTAAAGTAAAGCTTGCCTTTTAAAGGCACTTGCTGACATTTTTTTCTCCTTTCCCTCCTCAATAATTTAATCAGATTTCTCTGGATGTTCCCTGGGTGTTCTTAGGAGTCCCTTGCTCAGCTTGGTGTCTCTATGGCTCCTTCTGTTTGGCTTGTTAGTACTTTGGGACAGGGAGTTTGGAAACTTCCTGAAGTCATTGGGAATTATGCCACTGGCTTGAACAGGGACAGGCTTTTTAACCTTGTGTTAACTCACTGGTAACAAAACCCAAACAGACCTCTCAGTGTCCCTTTCAAGTTACCAAGATCCAAATATCAGATGTAACGTGTGACAGAATCCCAAAAAGAGGGTCATCAAAACAATGGAATCATACAGGAATGCTGTGGGATCCACCCGCCAGTGTAAATAACTCTGTGACCTCAGTTTCATTATTCTTCCTTTCTGATGTCAATAACTTCCCACCATAAAAGTGTACCATCAAATGGAAGATATTTGAGAAGTCTGCCTACCAGCATGGCTCTCATATTCAGAAGTTAAGGAAAAATATATCTTTCAGTTATATGCATGTATTCACGTGTCTGCATTTGTGCACTGTGAGACTGCATCCTGGTTTTTAAAACTGTTATTTTTAATATGTTATAATAGTCTATTAAAAGCTGGATCATACAAAGGTTTTTAATGCAGAAACTCAGGACAGCAACCTCAGCTATCTCCCTCTTCTTTCACCCAACAGACTGTGACTGGTCAGTCCTGGAAAAGGATTTTTTTTCCATACTGTAATCATTAATAAGGCTGAAATATAACAGTACCACAAACTCTAATCTCATCACTCCTCTAAATATATATACTATGTTGATTAGTTTGCCCCTGCCAGACTATCCTCTAAAAAGCCCTAAGATTTTCATCATGTAATTACTAGAAATGTATGGTCCCAATATTTTTAACAAGCAACTTTACTATAATTACTCAACTAGGTAGTGGAACTGGCTTAACAATGTGTTACACTACTGGGGCAAGCAGCATTTTGTGAGTAGCCAGTTGTTATTTTGCTGTCCAAGCTGGGTATTGTACAGTTAGAGGTGAAGGATGCAAGTAGCTCAGAGCTAATGGCAGTAACTTTCTTCTGGCAAAGCAGCATTTCCCATTTCCTGTTGATTTCCAGATGGGCTGGCTGATGGGTGCCAAGGCCATTCCTGTGTGGTTGAACAAGCTGCTTTCCATGGATCTCTTTTCAGCTTTTGTCATCCTGAGCTCTCAGCCACACACTAGGCCTCCTACAAGGTGTTCATCCATGTGCTGACTTTTCTTGGCCATAACTGCCGTGGATTACTGAGCCCTGTTTTTCTTCAAGTAATTACCTTTGCATGTTAATGGGTGAACAGTGTTGCCCATCCTAGTGTTCTCTTTGAAAACAGTGAATTTTCAGAGCACCATTAATATGGGTTGACATTCATGTAGACTGTTTGTTGTGCTGCAGGTTATTTTAGTAGTCTGCTTGCTACCATCCTAGGTTTCTCTGTCTTATTCCTTTCCTTAGACATCCAGCCTCTTTACTGGTAACGCTGGAGCAAAGGTGATCAAATGGCACTTATCTCTTTAGATGGTGGAGGACAGCCAGGATCAGGCCTTTCATAGTGGCAAGGTCAAAAAAAGCTGTATCATTGCACCTTGGGCTAAACTTAAATGGGCTTTTCTCTTAGTACACTTAGTCCCTGCTTGGGATTACAGTTCCCATATAATGTAGCACTGAAAAATAACTCTGCAAGGCATAGATTGCTCATATTTATATTTTTTGCCCCACTCTCTCCCCCTCTTTTTTTTTTTTCTGGCACAGGCCATACACCTTAGAGTGTAAACTTTCTGTAGAAAATACATGAAAGTGTATACAGTTAATAAGTGTTCCTGAAGTAAGAACATTCTTGATTTCCAGGTTTGGAAATGATCCTTATTCATTTCCCAGCAGACTTGTATACCTTTTGCATGTATGCAGAACAATTACATTTCAAGGAAGGTGCTGTGTTATGGCCTTGTTACTTATCAGATCTGATTGTTTCTTCCACCTTATGCAGAGATGCCTTTCCAATTCAGTAGATCTTGAAAGATCATTGGGAGGAATAACATCAAAGCATGCCTTGCATAGCAGTGGAGACTCTTGTCTTTGAGACAGACTTTGCATCTCCTAAGGAGTGTCTGGGCTCTGCTCTCCACAAGAACACAGGTAATTTCTTATCTGTAAAACCTCCTGTCACCCCGACAGACCCTTTCTGCCCTCACTGAATGCAGGAAGGCCCTGCCAGCCAGGCCACAGCAGTGGTCCCTGGGCAGAGCTGCCTGCTGCAGCCCCGTTCTCAGCAAGGCACAGCAGGCAGCTGCATGTTCACTACACACCTGGCAGTGCTCATGGCCTGGAAGCCTCTTTATCTTTCTGATTTCACAGCAGACAGTGCTGTGACTGTGTGACCAGAATGGGAATTATACAGCAGTAAGTAACACACTCAGCTGCAGGGTTTAGGAACCTGCCCGAGCTAACTCTGGTCTCTGGCCCACCTGAGCAGCCCTCAGAGGGGCAGCAGCCCAGCCCCAGCCTCAAGTGCAGCCTGCACACCAGAGGCATATGCCTTCACAGCTTTTGAGTTTGGGGGTAGTGTTGAGCTTTTAACACAGTGTGCAAGCTTTCACTGCTTTTATTAATTACTTCTTCTCAAGTTTCCACATTTTATTTTATTATGTTAAAATTGCTGTAAGACAGTATGTTTTTTAAGCCCCTGTGGATTTTTACATATTTAAACCCCTGTGGATTACATACAATACAGTGATACAGCTTTTATCAAGGTACAGGTCTGGTGGTATATTCCTAAAACCTGCCATGAGATCCATGTTTTCATGAAGTATATATGGGTAAACATAACAGCATATTTAGTCGTATCTTGTCTCACCTGATAAAACCCCCAATTTTAAATAAAAAATGGTATTTATTCAAAAGTGATGCAAATTTTCACGAAACTGCTTTATGCTTTTCATGAGATTAAGTTGCAATATGTGCTAAGTTTCACAGAAATACCTGTGATGTTATGAACTAGTTGTTATGACATTATTAGCTGCAACTTATTAAACAAAGCACTAACAAACTGCAGTCACAATTTAGTCAGATGAAATTAACCTTACCATATATAAAACCAGTTCTTAAAAATGCATGTAGTGTCATATTTCACAGTTACCATGACCAACTCTCTTTACTCCTCCAAACTGGAAGGCAGACGTGCAATCCAAACTAAGTAAGGGAAGATAAAACCTGTTCTCAAAGTAGCAACACAAAACACCTAAAAATACTGTTCCATATGAGCATATTTTCTCAGTTTGGAAAAAAATCCTCTTCCTTTCTCCTCATAACACACGCAGAGGTCTCTGCACTTGTCGCTTACTGCACAGCTTTCCACCGGCTGCTATAAACTGAGGGAGGTAGTTTTGGCTGCTTTATCTCAAAAAAGCGATGGATTTCGTTGAAGTCCCACAAGGGCACCGTTCAGCTGCTCGGGCAGAGCTGGGAGAGGAGGGCAGGGCTACCCCAGGGTTTGTGCTGGCACGGTGAGGGCACAAGGACGGGTGAGGGCACAAGGACGGGTGAGGGCACAAGGACGGGTGAGGGCTGGTGGCGGCCTCTCGGTGTGAGGGTGTGAGCGGTGAGCCCACAGAACCGGCCCGCCGCGCACCCCTGAGGGCCTGGGGACAGGGCGGTGCCCGGCCGCGTCCCAGCCTTGTGGAGGGGGACAATCTCCAGCCAGCTTGGCCTTGCAGAGCTTCTCTCCGTGTGCTGTGTCCACACCTGGCCCAGGTGACCCTGCCTATGGCCTGTCCTGTGTCCTGCCTGTGCTGGAGCACCGGCCCTGCCCGGAATGCCGTGAGGCGGGGGGCTCACGCCTGAGGTCTGAGGCGGTGCTGTGGGGGCAGGAGGTGTGGGTGAGTGGGGAGGAACACAGCGAGGGATCAGCAAACCCTTTGCAGTCTGGCCCACCCAAATCAACCATTTTGCAGCTTTCCAGGCCCGTAGGTTGGCCTGGAGCACTTGTGGCTTCGGGGTGGCTGCTGTGACAGAGATTCTGCCAGGCTGGGTGTAGATGGCTGATCTTTGTCCAGCAGCACGTCAGTGGCAGCCCCGAAACCTGGGAGGGGTGTGCGGGTTGGCTACAGAGAGGGAGCTGGAATCTGCCTTTAGGTCGGTTTGTCTTCTTCCAAAATAAGCGTGTGGGCTACAACCAGAGTGGTTTTATAGCAGGTGAGAACAGCACGTGCTTGCTAACACGTTTAAGAGTACAAGAAAAGGGGTGTGTGTGTAGAGTTAACTGGAGAGCAGGACAGGAGGGTGGTGTTTGCTTCAGCTGGGGAATTGTTGATGTGGAAGTGGCCCGGCTGCGGCAGCGTCCCGGGGTGGGCGGGCTGAGCAGGGCCGGACCCCTGAGCACTCACCGGGGCTCCGGGAGGCACACGGTGACAGAAGTGGGGATCGTTCCAGCATCTTCAAAAACACCCGGTAAAACACGTGTTCTCTGGCTGCATATGATTTCTGAAAGCACGAGAAATCATCTTATACCTGGGTCTGCTTTGGGTTTTTAAAGGAATGTATTGAGTGGTTAAATGCCTTAATGGCAACTATGTGCAACCTGACAGCTGATATTTTCATGATGATACAAAGCTGTTAGACCTATTAAAAAGTCCAATAATCTAATCCCCTTAATAAGTTATATTAAAATAATGTAAGTACATAATGCAAACATTGTAGTTGTTTTCCCCCTTTATAGCAATCTTACAGCTGTTGCTTTGCTGGGATTAATTTGTCTCTGAGGGGTTTCAACACTATCCTCCCCAGTGCATTCTGAGAGCCTGTCATGTCATGTAATCGAGGCCATATTATTTTTGTCGAAATCTCTGGGAGTGATGTAAGAGGAAAAAGGAAACTAGCTAACTCCCAACCATTTGACCAAAGGTTAAATTAGTCTTGGCCTTCTCCCAGCCGGACCTGAAACTTCTCAGTCAAACATTTGTTCTGCCCTGCTCAGAAAAATGTGATGTCTTTTCTTGTCTTTTCTCCCTCCCATGTTTGTTTTGTTTTGCTTTGTTTTTCTTTACCGATGTCACATGTTATCTTTAGTGTTATGCACATATTTGTTGAGGAACACATCACTGGGGCAACAGATGTTACCTACTGGAAGGTCAAACCTTTGGTTCATGATTCTTTTAGATGCTATGGAATTCTATGGGCATGAAGACAACATTTTGAATAGGTCATATTACCCTGTGCAAGAAAACTTTTATTTATTGTGTGTAGTAGATGCACCATTTCAGTCCAATCCAGTCCAAACTGGCCCAAGCATGACCCTGTGTAACACTCCAGAAGCTGTTTGTCTGCTTGTAAGAAGCTGGAAAATCTCACAGCAGTGTTTGGTAGGTGGTATGAGAGTCTCCCTGCAGGCTGTCCCCCATGCACAGTCTGAGAACCTCCTGGTAGTACAGAGTAACAAACATCTGTTGTGTGTGTTCTCATGTCCATTCCCATTGCAGTGATAGGTTCTGGTTTAGATTTTTTGTTTCTTAGATATATATATATACACATTTCCAGCAAAAGATGATAAGTTTTTTGAGGTTCTTTAGCTCAATATAGGTTCAATATTCTTTATTATCAAGAATATTGATTGAATTGTAAAGGGCTGATATTGAAATCTTCTCTTCTATGTTATGGGCTAGTAATGTCTGAAAAGATTGAAAAATGGGTCTGGCCTTTGAGAAGTCCAGCTGCTTATCACCATTCTTTGGTGTGGAGGATGGGTTGGGCTGCCACAAGAAGAGGTTTCTGAGCAGAGTCAGCTGAATTGAGACTGTCATGACAAGAAGAAATTGTTTGGTGCACTGAACTATGAAGAGCATTCTGAGTGGGAATGAAGCAGGGAATGAACAGGACAACAGGTGTACTTGGGTATTAAACCTTGGTGAGAGTCCAGAGATGTTCAACATTTTACAAAAGTCCAAGTATTTCTTTATGCATCTGAATTTATGTCTTCTTTTATATGTTTTTCTGCTCATGTCTAGTTATATATTGGAAAAACTGCCAAAAGTCAAAATGCCAGTAGGGGCCAATTTAGAGATACATATTTCAGCTGCTTAAAGAGTAAAATCATAAAAAAAAATGCAGTTTATATTAATCAGAATAATAAACCTAGATTTTAAGTGATCGAACAATGGCCATATAAAGAAGCCTGACTAATAACTAAAGAATTGTTATAGTACTAATCCCATCAATTCCTTTGTTACACTAAATAATATGTTTTAGTGTTATCTATTTCCACAGTGTTTTAAACAGCAAACAGTATGAAGATGTCTATTTAGATTGTGTTGTTTTGCTTTTAGTTAAAACATTTTCTGAATGGTAGATTTGTATGGAAATCACCAGCAACTGTTGTAGAAACATTAAGAATATAACTGAGGCTTGTGCATTTGGAATTTATACCAGGCTTGGATGTTTCCATCTCATTTGAGCTTCTGAATAAAGTCACTGGAATTTGTTAATAGTCATGGGCCCTTTCAGGTTATTTAGGAGAATCTTTCAATCCCTGCAAGTGAAGCTGCAATTAATTAGTGTTATGTATTGCTGTTTGCTAGTTCATTACACTGTATATGAGCAAGGATAGCTCAAAGGTTAATTTTCCTTTCCCTTAGCTCTGCTGGGTGGACTGTGGCCACCCCATGGGAAGTAAGGGTTCAAAAGTGACCTTGCAGGTTATTCTCCTTGGGAAGGAACGAGCTGAGAGTCTGGCTGGGGAGTGCTCTCCACCCTTGGGAAGAACAGCTTGCATTGCATCACTTGTTTGCACTGGCTCGAGCCTATTGTTGTAGTTGTGGAGGCAAAGGAATTGTTTGTAGTGCTTGGTATCTTCTAGGAGGGAATTGCCCTGTAATTGCACTGTGGAAAGAAAATGCCAGGAGCTTAGAGCAAGGAGCTACTGTGACTATATGCTGTTTGTTCAGTATTAGACAGCAAAAAAGAGGACCGAGACTAGTAATAAAAGAGTAGAGGAAAATAATGTACAGGCCTGCATAAATAACACCATGTAAACCATGTTTAGGTGCATAAGGAACCAAAATAATTTAGTGGCAAGAGTTTAAGAAAAAGCATATCAACATGAACTATTTGTTTACCTTACAAAATCATTAACATTTAGGATGGTGGTTGTCAAGAACTCAGAATGAACTTCTACTAGTTTCTGTTTATTAGGGGTTTTTTTTCCTTTAAAGCATGCACTTTCTTTTAATTTTTTTTTTTTTTAAACACTCTCAGGGCATTAATGTACCTGTGTTACAGTGGAGTTATTTATTGGCATCTTGGTGTTTTCAGTCTTCAGGATTTCACAGCAGTTAGTAGGAAGCTCTAATCAGGATTCCCTGAGGGTGACCCAGCACATTGATACAGAGTTATGGAGCTTTGCCATCAGCCATCAATAGCTGTGAGTTTAAAACACACAGCATTGACTGTGATTTGAATTAATCAGGGTAAGATGAAAATAAGATTCCCAAATTGGGAACCTGGACAAGATGAATCTTGTTCTAAATGGATATGCCTGTGCTGGAGGTGCTGACACCTGCTCTGTGTGTCTGATCTCCAACTGCTGTCTCAGACTCAGCTTTTCAAACATTTTTAATCAGGCTGCAATTAATTGGTGTGAAGCACAACCAGCCCAAACTGATCCCTAATTGCTTCCTTGAGTTAATGCCCCACAGATACCCCAATACCTTGTAGCCTTGTTCTGTATAGGTGCTGAACACAGTCAGTTCCCAGTGAACTCCTCAGGGATGAGCAGTGCTTAGATCCTCTGCAAACTCACCTGTTGTGGGGAGCAACTGTAGGAATGGGGAGGGAAAGGGAATGCAGGGGATTGAAATGAAAAATAATAAAATGAACAAACAAACAAATCACAGGTGTATCCAAGATGGAGCTTGCCACTTGGCTGTGGAGAAACAGGAAACAGCACACCAGAGCTGCAGGAGGCTGGTACAAGTGCTGAAAAGCTCATTTGTCTGTGGACAAGCCATGGTGAAAGCTGATGGGACTATTTATTAGCTGAGAGATGCTCCTCTGAGTCTAAATCTGTAGAAGTGAGTGGCTGGTGTGGCTGTGTGTCACAAGGAAAATCAGACTCCACAGGGCTTTGAAAGATCATTAGTTCCAAAGAATTTCAAGGGCTTTCCTCAGCTTAGTTTGTCAGAAGTGTAAATTCTACTTCTACAGATCTCTAGACAAACTGAATTCCTCTTCAAGAGTCTCATCATCTCTGTGTGTTTGCATGTATTATTTTTCCTTTGCAATAATAGAAGTAACAAGCCAGTACCAAGCAGGAGATCCATGCTTAGTCCAAGCCTTTGCAGCAGATTGTCCTCTGTAATCTTGGGATGAGCTACTCTATCTTTTTTCTCAATCACCTTCTTGTCTGTAAAATTATAATAATAATAATTTTCTTCAAAGATTTTAATTTTACTTTTAAAACCTTCAAGGCCTATACCAAATCTAGGATGTTTGTAGAGGACAATGAGGGTGTGGTTTTGATCAAGTGCATACAAATAATCAGGTGATTAATTAGCAACTTCTCCTTTTTTTTTGTGCCATGAAGGAGCATTGACAAAGATGTTGCAAAAGAAAGCAAATATTGTTGTCCCTGCAGGCCATTGCAGCTGAAATAACTTGATTTTATTAGAACAGTTTCAAAATGGATGCTTACCTTGTAACTGGAACTCCCACAGTTGTTGTAACTTGGGTTTGTAGATCATCCAAAGCCTGTTTGTGTTGTAAATGTATTCCATAGGAAGTGATGATATCTACAGTCTCATGAAGAGAGGACAAGTTTCTTTCCAGGTCTGAACTTCTTAAAAACCCCTGACATAAATAAGCAGCTGAAGCAAATGCATGGCTTTGGATTTGCTATGGATTCTGGAAATTCTGAATATTGTATGAGGTTTATGTAACTAGATGTCTTGTATGCAGAGGAAGAGAATTTTTATTTGAATTTCTAAAATAATACCACTTAAAGGACATTTGTAGAGGAGGAGCTGTGCAGGAGATCAAGTGCATGACTGGGAGTGGGGCATGAGGCTGTATGAGGTGTGCTGAGGACTGTGGGGAAAAGAGGAAGTGAAAAAACGTTTAATCCTCCCACTCCCCATTCCCATCTGTAATTTTTGTCCTGGTTTATCAATTTTTCTCTCTGCTCAGCAGCATCTACAGTTGCTCAGGTCCTGATTAGCCTGTGGGTGCAATGGTTTGCAACTCAAGCTAAAGTAACCAAGCATGTCTTCCAGAGCTTTAATAACAATCAGTGCAGGGAAAGATATAAAAACCTAGCAATGTTACTTTTATCTTAAAGGTTATAAAACGTGTTTGAACAATGAGTTCTGAACATACACTGTGTTTGCTGTTGCTGAGTTGCCCAGTAAAAGGAGATTACAAAATTATTTGCTGTAAAGCTTGATAACTGTAGTTGGGGAAGAGGTGTGTTGGAATGGAGAGGATGGTTAAGATAGGCTTGTGTAGATGTGACTGATGACTTACCAAACACCAGCTGCTGTGCCTGAGCCAGAAGACTCAGAGAGGTTTGCTGCCTTGGTTCTGCACTCTGAATCTCCCAGGAACACAGTCCAGTGAGAAGCTACTGCCTGCCCTTCCCAGTGTTTATTGCACAGCTGGAAAATGCCAGCAGAGACTCTATGCACATTCAGGGCTTTGCCTCAGCCCAAACCTTTGGGGAAGCACCATTTTCTCCAAGAGGAAGAAGAATTAAGAAGGGAGAAAGAAGTCCAATAGGAAGAATAACAAGGAGGAAAAGTTGTTTGTCCTGAAGCTTTGTGTGAAACAAAGACAAATGGAAGAAGCCCATCAGTTTGATTTCCTTTCTCAGGCAGAATCTGCTGGTGGTTCCACACAATGCACTGTGCAACGTGGTTCTTGCTGCTGAACACAACTTCCACAAGTAATGCCTGAAATTTACCTTCATCCTTCTGTGTTTTGTCAGCAAAACAGCTCTTCAACAGCATTGGAACAGCATTTCCAGTGCCTTTGGTTTGGTGACTGCATAACTACCCCAAAGAGACAAACAGTGAAACTGAGGAAAGCGTGGGATTTTTTTCCACTCATTTTTTCATTCTAATTTTTTTCATTCTATCAGCAAAATTCTAAAAGCATCGTGAAATCTCTTGGCCAGCCCATAATCCTAGAGCTTTTAGAAACTTTCAGCAAAATGCCCTCACCCAGAGAGATTCTGCAGTCTGTAGTATGAATTTTTCCTGGAAAGGAATGGGGCCCCACTCTTTTCATGTTTGAAACTGCATGCTAGAAGGTTAGCTGGTAATTAGTCTTCCCAGAGAGGACATTGTAAAAACAAATCATCAAGTCATTTGTTGCTGTTCTACCTAAGAACACAGTTAGTTAAAAGAGCCTCTTTGCCAAAACCCTGAGAAAGAGCTGGGGATGCTCTGGGTGTTTTTACAATAGAAAGCAACCAGCAATTCTGTCTTTTAGCAGAGCATTGCACCAGCCCCTCTGTAATACACATGCAGTTCACTACAGGGAAGAAAAGAGGCTTGGTATTTTCACAGGAAAGGGCTACAAGGTGATTTTGAACACTGAAAAACAGTTTCTGTAGTGATTTTTGTTATAGTTGTTTTTGTGTCTCTGTAATGGAATATGAAATTAGCTTAAAACATTTGTCTCAGAGACTTGACTATGAAGTTGCTATAGATATGTGCATCTTTCTGTGTCTTTTTAAAAAGTTTTGTGCAGCTGGAGCCTACTATCATTTTCCCACTAGAGTGATCTGAAATAGTGTCATCAGAAAGGTTCACAAAAGGGAATCTAATGGGACTTGGGGAGTGTCAGCTATTCCCTGAGGAAACTCCTGTAAGAGCCTATTTTACCAGTGGTATTTCCTGGGCATTTTCCCCCAGAAATGTGTTTGTCCTTGGGAGGCAAATGCTGCAAGGGGAAGGCTGCTGGAGAGGCTGGGCTGCAGCAAAGGTGGAGTAGGAATTGCTCTGGGTTTTGCTGCAGTCTCATTATGGGAGTAGGTGTGTTCAGAGACCTGGACAGTTTAGCAGTTCCAGAAAATCTCTCCCATGTTTCTCCACAGTGCACACTTAAGGCAGAGGAAGCCATTTAGCAATGCCTTAAGGTGTGCACTGTGGAGAAACATGGGAAAGATTTTCAAGAAAGGGTCTTGCTCCAGTTTAGTTTCATGCCAGGATAGAAGGGTCATGGTGCTCTCAGCAGCCTCCTCCCTCACACCAGACATGGCAACCCTGGGGCAGTGCAGCATTGTGGTGTGGGAGCTTTCCTGGTACTGCTCAGGCTACCCAGGAACAACAAACTGGTAGCTCTGATAATGCCCATTTCCTTGGTAAAAATATGTTTTTCTCCTGGATTTCATAGCCAGGTTGTGTTTAAAATAGATTATGTATGCATGTGATGCTGGAGGAATAAGGCTGAAGAGTATTTGGTGACTTTTCTGGACTCCTTGGAATACTTGATTTGAATAAAGTCTGTCTACTTAGTCCCCAGAGCTGTACAGCCTGGGATAGGGCAGCTCACCAGCCAGCTCTGAGTGAGAGCCACAATCTTCTCTGGTGGATGAACAAGCTGTGAGTTCTGACCTGGTAGTGTCAGGTGCCACCAGCTATCCCCTAGTGGGGAGTGCTTCAGCCAAAATCCCTTATCTGCAGTTCCTTGGTGGGAGCAAAGAGTGCCTTTCCATTCAGCATCCTTCCCAGAAACCTGAGTGTTTGTCATGTTCAAAATCAAAAACTAAAAGGAGGCCTGCCTTGCCAGGCACTCGCTGTGCTTTGAGATTAGATGTCAAGTGCCAAAGACTGTGGGAGAGGTTTTGGACCCAACAGAAAGCAGAAAACAGCAGAAACTTCTCAGGAGATCCTGCTCTATGTCCCATCCTGTGGTATGGTGAGAGTGTGGAGAGAGAAGTGGTGGACCACGAGCTCTTTTGCAAGGGCAAGGAGCAGAAACACATTTTCTATTTTGTTTGGTCGCAGGAGCAAGGTGTGCACAAACATCTCACTGATTATGCTGTTCTAGGAAAAGGGAGCTCAGCCAGGCATAGGTAGAGCAGGGAAAAGCCCCAGAACTGAGTCAATATGAGCACCAGCCTCACCATGCAGAACATAAGGGAGGAGGAGGAGGGGCTAAGCAAGGCCACAAAAAATGATCAGATTCTGTGAGAGTGCATATACACAAGAGCACGAAGACTTCCACAAAAGCTGGTGGAGGATTGTTGAGAGGCCAATGCAGTGAAGTTCCTGCTTTGTTACATAGATAAATTGCCAAAGGAAACATTATCCAAACAGTTCCACTTCAAAGGCAAAACGACAAGCTTTGGGGAACTTGCGGTACTTTCAGTCTGGCCAATAACCAAGTGTAAAGTGTAAAATATACATGTTTAGGAAGTAGGACACATGCCGTTCAAGACAGGCCTTTCCCATGCTCTCAGAGCAGTGCAGCTTCATTTGATGTGCAAATGCATGATGTGTGATCTGTCCTGGCAATGTGCTGTCTGCCAGCAGCACAAACATTTCACAAGCACCCTTTTGGGTTGCTCCAGCCTGCTGTGTGCACAGCCTCCTTGGCAACCCCTGCAGCTGGAGCTTTTCTTACAGCCCATTGCTGTGGTGGTTGCATAATCCAGGTTTATGGAGTGTGTCTCATCAAGAGACTCCAGGCAGTTAAAAACACCTTGAAAGCATCCTGGAATTGCAGGATTTAATGTAAATACTAGGATTAAATGACAGTAGAAGGAATGGGTACAGTAATGCACTGGGGAACATATCAGTAATGTGGACTCGGTCGATCCGTAAGGCAGATTGTGCCAGCAGATGTCCCAGCCTTCCTGGGCATTGGTGACTTCAGGGTATTATGGATGATGGCAAAGGCACTCCGTAGTGTGTTTATAAATTTCACATGAAATCAGGTGAAAAAGGTGTTCCCTGGAGTGCTTCCTGGCACTGCAGGCACAGCCAAAAATACATTTGTTGTGCACAGTACAAGCCAGCCCTCTGTTATTTGATGAAACTCATCCTAACAGCCCATGAAATGCAACAGTGCAAATGCTCACCATAAAGAAGCAGTGGATTGTAGGTGGAGTCTCTTTTCAGTACTGGCTTGAGTGGATTTAAATTTATGATATCAGAAAAAAATAGTTGCAGTCTTTATGATGCAGCTGAGCTCTACAATACATGTGCTGCCTTTTAGTGAGGGTTCAGGATGTAAACTCAGCTGGCAGGACTGTTTCAGAATCAACCATTCTTAGGAACCAGGGGCATGCAGATGTGCTTTTCCTCCCTCTCTATCTGTAAGCTAAGGGACTTAGGTAGGGAAATTATGCAACAGTTGTGGTGACTTACCCCACTTGCACAAAGAGGCAAATCAGCCTTGTGCCTCTCCTCACTGTCTTTGGGACAGATTCCCAGTCCTGTGTGTGTGTGCAGCCTCCAGGCCTGGAGCACAGATAAGCAGGCCCTTGGTGCTGAGCACTACCCAGTGCAGCAGCTGTGGCTGCACAAAATGCTCAACCTGCTCTGCAGCACTGAAAGGCCTGAACTTGTGCTGCAGCCAGCTGTAATCATCTGTTACTTGTGCTAACCTTGAATTCCAGCGTGTCAGTTCCGCTCCTCTGAGAAAAATTAGGGAAGTGCTAATTGAAACCAGCATCCCAGCACTCCACACTGTGCTGGGTGGAAGAGGGAAGTGGGACCCCAAGCCTCGAGCCTTGGTAGTAACATATTCTAGGCACACTTTAGTCATGTGAGGTTATACCACGATTCTCACTTTGGACTAATCTGTCCTTATAAATGGCCTGACTTCATGCTGAAGTCCCACACTTGCTGCAGGAGTTCCTGAGCTTTCTGGGTGAGCCACACACAGTTCCCTGCTACCTGTGCACTGTCAGCAGACACAGAAGATACAGTGAAGATACAGAAAGAATTATAGACTGTGTGTTTAATGAGGACAAGGGAGGAAGATGCGTTTTATGCAGCTGTAGTCTAATGTGCTGAGAGAAATCTGTTTGAATGGGTTGGGAATGCTGATGGCATCTAATAGCCACAGAGGCTTTTCCTGCTTCCTGATAGATACAGCACTGTGAATATCAGTCATTGTGGTATGAAGTTGTTATGAGAAAAATAACTTCCTGTGTTGATGGACTTAGCATGCAGTAAATGGAGACGTATGGATGCAAATGTAAGGTGGTAAATGTGGCTCTCCAGAGCTCTCTGTGTAACCGTGCAGAGTCAGAAGTAAAAAGTACAGTGTATTGCTTGTCTTTGACTTCCTCTCTAGCTCAGCTGGTGCCCTGAATTCAGTGTTATTATGGTTGTCTTTTTCCAGGACAGAACTGAGAAATAACAGGGTACTGTGACACACGGTGTCACTGCATATGCACGGCAAGATTTTCATGCTGGCCTCTCTGGGGAGAAAGAGCATTCTCTGTAACAGGGCACCAATAAATGTGTGACTGCTATCAAAGTAGTATCAATATCCACTGCTTTGTCTGAAGGCCACAGACTTGAAACTTTTTGCCTTTCTTCACATCCTTTTCTAGAAGAAATGCACAATCAGTTCCAAACTCTCCCTTTACCACGCCTGTACACTTTTATTGATACATTCACTTTCACTGGCTGGAGCTCTGCAGAGTGCTTATTTACTATGGACTAAACTTCTCTCATTTCACTGGAAGACACTCCTTGTTTTCAGTGGGTTCCAGAACAACCTTCCTTCCTTTGTTTTGCTTTATGAAAGGTCTCCATTGCTTGTGCCTGTGTGACTGCTTGGAGTGCTGAGACAGGTGGCAAGAGGGTCAGAGAGATGGGGAATATGGAAAGTGCTAATTGTCCATGACAGAGTTGTCCATGCCACTGTTAAATAGAACTGATACTCTGCCTAATATATACCTGATATTCCAGACTTTCAGGAACAGTGCTCCCTCCTAAGAATGCAATTTCCTTCCTATTGTTGAGTAGTATTCTCTTTTATCCCATCTGTTCTAGTCTAGTTACTTCATTGTAATTGCCTCTCAAGTGTTGATTAAACCAACAGTGTTATTCTGTGACACTGAGGTCTGACCATTGCTTGGCCTTATTAACTGAGGAGTTACTTTACCTAAATAGGCACCATTTCAAAAAGGATTGCAGCTCCTGGCAATGAAAGTCATCTGGAATAAAGGCATTGCCTGAGGGAGAGTTGTATAGTACCTGGCCATGTGAATTCAGTCTGTCTGTGTCCCATTTTAGTATTTTAAAATCAAAGTTAAGTAGACTATTTCTCCATGAAAGGTCTGAGTGTTAATTTAATAATCTCTGTGAAACATCTACTGGAGAAAGAAAAGGCATCGTGATTTTTTAAAACATTATCCAAAAATCAAGCTGTGATGCAGCAGTTTGCAAGGGTATCCCACTGCTTTTGGTGACTTCAGACCTGTCCCAATAGCTAAACTTTATGACCATAAGGGTGAGGATGAACTTTGACTATGACCTAGATCTGCAATTCACAAGTGTTTTCATACAGCTGCAATAATATTCCAGAAATTGTAATTGGCCTTTTACTTCATTCACTTTTGCAAATGAAAATAAAGCTACTGTGAGAGCAGATCTTTTGCTAAGAAAATATTTTTTTAATATTTTTATAGCTCTGTCAATAATAAAGGAGTCTCACAGTCTAAAGTCTTTCTCTAAACCTTTTTAATGGAAAAAACTTCATAGAAAATATCCTTTTACTTTTTTAATAACATATAACTATATACATGTTTAAAAACTGTAACAAAAAGCTGCAGGGACTGGAAAAATGTTTTGTTGGATCCATGCAGATGGTACATCTAAAAAAGGATTTCACAAATCCATGTACATCAAATGGAGCTGCAGTGACAGGGTTGAAAAAAATGGCAACTCTATATTATTTACCTGAATGTATTGGGAATAAAGCACAGACATACAAAATACATGAAAAGAATACAAAAGAGTACATGGTGTAAATGCTGTAAGCACAGGAAGTTTCTTTTTTAAGTAAATAGGAGAAAAGAAGTAAAATCTCCTTTTTCACATTTTATATTGCAGTTTAAAAGATAACTAATCTCTTACTTGCTGTATTTTGTTTTCCTTCACTCTGGCATACACTACAGTAGCAGTTATGGCATTTGAATTGAACAGCTCAGGAATACTTTGATTTATCTCCATGTCTGTGACTGTCCTGTCAGCTCTGAGGAATGACATGGAGACGTGTTGCTCAAAATCACACACACAGTTTGACATGAGTTACAAAATCCTGAGGGCCACCACACTGCAAAGTGCTGGAGACTCTTGTCCTGGTGCAGCAGTATGCTGAAGGACACATACAACTTCAAACCTAAGAGGAATTCCTCAGAGACTACAGGAAGTGAAGAACATGCAGAAGTTAGTTGCTGATCGGGGCTGGAGTTCAGCAGTTCATAGCATAGACTCTGCAGCCAGGAAAGCTTACACCTGAGGCTGTAATTCTGTCCTTACAGCCCAGATCATGCAGCTACACTGTGGATGATTTACTGTACTTCTAAAATAGATTTTCTTAATTCTAAGTTAAAACATAAAGTGAAACCTCTTAAAAAAAACAACTGGAGAACTGATCAGCTCTGCAGCTGAAAAAAGCAAGTGTTTAGTTTGTCAGTGATAGATTTGAAGAGATTCTGTAGGCAGCAGGTAATAATGTGACAGGCTTTAAACACCTCAGTTCTGAAAGAACTTGCTCATATTTTTGTCCTGGACCAAAAAACCCCAAATAATTGAAAGCTCAGTACCAGCCAGTAACATCAGCTGAGGTGCACGAGCAGGGTGAGGATGGCAAGACATCATTTAGTAAAAGCTATAACAAATACTGAATGATTCCCAGTGTAATCACAGGCAGTTTAATAGCAGACAAATAAATGGAGCCTGTGCGTGCATATATTTGTTTAAAAAAAGAAAAAAGGTGAAAGCAACAACAGTAACAACAACAACAAAACTAGACAAGCAGTGAAAGCTAAAATATCCTGTGAAGCCTTGGAATCTGTTCCTGTTCTCGTTAACACCCACCCACCCTGTCTGGCCTTGCTCTTTTGGCAGGCAGGTAAATCCCTTCAAGTTCCTGTAAATGAAGGAGGACTTTTTGCTCATAGCAAGACATAAAGTAATTATGAAAATAAGCTTTGAAATCCAAATTGCTGTGAGCCATGAAAGCCAAATCCCACTGATAAGTACTTTCACTGGCCATGCAGCAGATTGATTCCCTCCCCAGTCTGACCTCTTTCTGTGGGCATGCTAACTGGAAAGTTGCCACTGTACCAGGTTTGGGGGCCATTACCATTCAGAATCTTTTTATTTTTATGAATATCAATGACACTTGTTTGTGTTGCTCATTGCTAGTGTTCTGGGTAAAATCTGGCTTGTAGAGCCCTAATTGAAACTACAATGTCAGTACAAGGCAGGTCTGTTTGAGAAGGCAGCCTGAAAGCAGTAAGTCTTACTTTGTTTATTTAAGGAAGAGATAAATGTGTGTGTGCATGCATTGGCATTTAACAGTTTTAGAGCTGGAACCGTTATCAAATGATGCCCAGTAGCAATTTGATCTCGTTATGATTTGTTTTATAAAGATGTAACGATTCTCAGGAGAGATTTATGAAAACATGCAGAGTTGGTTTGCATTACGTACACAGTTATGTGCCCAGTATATATGTTGCAACTTAATTTCTTAAATATATATTGTGTAACACTTTTTATTCCTGAGTGCTGGTCTCCATAAGGAATAGAGAAGGTGGCATCATGTGCTCTTCTGCACAACACGGTCCTTTGTCATTTTAGGAGTTCTTCTGAGGGATCTTTATTGTCACAGTTTTAACTTCAGAATATTCTCTCAATCCACATTCACCCCTAAAGAACAAATTGAAGCATCAGTTTATACCAGGTATTGGTTATGGAACAAAAATCTGCAAAGTGACGTCTTGAAAAAGTTAAGATATAACCCAAAATTGCAGTTCAGTTTAGGTCAGAAGAACAGTGAATGGCTTCAGAATTTGGTACGGAGATACAGAACATTAAACCCAGAAATACTCACTGTGTGTTGATGGAGCTTTTGTCAGTGAATTGATGTCCTCTGTCCTTTCTAGACCTTGAAAATGTCCAAAAGACCTACCCCACTGGCCAGTGAAATGACTGTTTATATTGCACTCAAGACAGGGAAGGTCCACACTGAGCACAATGAAAGATGGATTACTCCCAACTGTGGATAAAGATGAACTTGACTCCTAACCTGCTGATCTCTTCTTCCTAGAAATCATCATTTGCACATGATGTGGAAGAGGGTTCAGCTTGCTCAGATTCCCCTCTTTGATTCCCTTAGAATTCCTCATTTTGTCCTGGCACAGCACCTTACACAGAACCTCCACACTGCCAGGGACCAGGCACCTACAAGGTCCCAGCCATCTGACACATGACTCTGAGGGGGATAGATTATGCTTAAAAAGTGGATGTTCCTGAATGCTGTTAACATTGTGTTTTAGTCAGCTGCAGCCTGGATCATCTCTCTGGCCCCTCTGCTGAGGTTTACAGTGGATGTTGCATGCCTTCCTGGGACTTGCACTGGTCTTCTCTGAGGTACAGGAATTTTGATTTTCCTGTGCCTATTTTGAGTAATGGAGAAGTCTCTTTATGTCATTAATGAAGTTATAATGTGTCTTCCAGATGCTGAGTATGCAAAGCAAACACTGTCCCCCCCTCAGAACAGGTACAGTCCACGTCTGGATGTGGGACATCTTTTCCACATTAACTCAAGGGGGTTTTGTTTTGCAGGAGCTCTTACAGACAATTGTTTCTTGGTTGAATTTTCATCCCCACCCTTAAGACACACACAGTATTGCTCTGTTACTTATATTAAAATGTGGACCATGCTGGCAAGGCCATGATGTTAGCATGTTTACTGTCTGACACTGCCTCCCCTCTGGATTCTCCTGTGCAGGACTTCATGCCAGCTGAACCATGAAGGATATTTCAGAGGAATTCCTCTGAACCTCCTTCTAATAAGTGTTTCAGAAGGAGTGAGAGGCCACTGTTTAAGGCAATTCTACCCCTCTGCAGGCCCCCAGTGTTGCATAACCCATTTTGTATTTACTTCTACACTGCAGATTTTACACAAAATATAACATTGGGGTGAAAGTCCTGTAACCTCCCTTGGAAAGTTAATTTATTTGAGCAGAAATATCAGTATTTACCAGCTCCTGTCCCTTTATCTGCAGTTTTGAAAGCTGATGTGCCTGTTGGCTTGGTGAGCCTTATATGTGACATAGAGGCTGGTATTTAAGGGATACAGCAGACTGATGATTCTGTAGGCAGTTTTAAGATTTACCAGAGTCTAAGCACCTGCAAGCAAATATTAGTGAAGACTTCTTCACATGTGAAAGGTTCCCATTGATCTGGACCATGCCACCCCCAACTTTCAGTAGAAAGTGGTGGATTTGTCTCCAAAGAACTACCAAAAACTGATTTATCAGAAGCATTCCTTTAGGGCTCAGTGGAAGGTGTCACCAGGAGCTGCCTGGAGCACAATAACTAATGCTGGTAGGTGTTTCTGGATTCAGCTGGGCTGCTTTGCAGACACCCACTGGACACATTTTGGAAGCCAATAGATAATCCAGGTGACAGCAGTGAGTGACTTTATGTACATTAATGCCACTTGATCTCTCATCTTGGTCTGCCCAACAAAATTAGAGACATTTATTGTCTCTTTCTTCAGCTGATGGCTCCAGGGCTTTCCGTGTTTGTTTGCTGGTCAATAGTTTGGAAAAGGACAATTGTGATGTATTCTAAGGCAAACATTTTTCAAAAGTCAAAAAGCTGCACTTGCTGAACAGGAAGATGAGTTATGCCAGACATTCAGAGCAGAAGAGCCAGGGTGTGTTCCGTTAAAAGGCTTGGTTGTCCCCACAGCCCAACACAGGGAGCAAACCCCTCCTGTTCTGTGGCCACTCTGGGATTGCAGTTTGGTGTCAGAGTGAGAACAAAGGTTGTGGCTGTGAAAAGGAAGGAGCCCATGTGTCAAATCTGCATGGTGCTGTCCCTTGCTTGTGTAGGTGTGAGGGAAGGGGAACAAAATGCCTTTTAAGAAGAAATATTACATATTCTCTTCCCTCCCTCAGTCCAGGAGAAAAAAAGATAAGGGAATTACAACTGCAATTCATTCTCCTGCTTGCAGTTGTTTTTTGGAATGCAGGTGTGCATGGCTGTATCTCAGAACTATTCAGACAATAACAATTCCTGTGACATTAAAGGAGAGTTCTGAAGTAGAATGGCACTTCCTTCCCTTGAAGACATTTGGACAGAGGCCAGAATTTGTGGAGCTCTACTACAAAATGGCCACATGTGGCTATCTGGGGTGAAGCACCCAATTTTTATTTACAGGAGTTAAATTTTACATCTCCCAGGTAGTGATAAGAAGCTTTACAGAAACATGAATGAAAAAAATCCCAAGGCCATGTCTTCTAGACCTGTTCAAGGATACAAGAATATTGTGAGTGGTTTTAATGCAGTCAGAAATCACCTGTATTGTGTACATGAGTTCTGGTTCTCTACTGGGATACACAAACCCTGCTACATTTGGTGGGAGTGTAAAATGAGTGTGACACTTCTCAACTTCGTGTTGATGTTTTGCCCATTGTGATGAAAACCTGTGAATTTAAATGCAGGACCAAAGCAAGTCCCAGAAAATGCAGTTCTGGCCCAGGCAGCCCAGTGGCCTGGTTGTGATCTGGCTGTAACACAGTGTCACCTTAGCAATGACACACTTTTGTACAGACTCTTTTTCTTTAACTGCCCAACTCAGCATTATTTGTGCTGTAAAATGTATCCCTTAAAAAAAGAATCTAGGAAACTGGCATTTTAATAAAAAGTATGCAGGTATTAATGCAGAGTGGAGGAGGTGAATTAGAAGGTGATATCTGATCAAAGAGGTTCTGAAAGGAGGAGAATAATTATTCACAGGTAAGTTTTCAGGCATCTTTGTGAGATGGAGGTTATTGCCACTCCAAACATTTATTGTTTATGATGAATACTTTCAAAGCTGTAGTGGGAATCAAGTGTGCAATAATTAGCACAGATTTGTTCCATGAGAGCTGGGGTGCTGCCTGGGTTCCCCCCTTGCAAGAACTCTACAACATTGATATGTGAATATTTTGCCTGCACAGTTGAACCTCCCTGGAGCCAGTGGGGTCACCCCTGGGTGTCAAGTTACTCATGTGCTCTATGGAGTTTAGTAGTTTTAGAATATTTTCACAATGATAAGAGTTAGATGACCTGACATATTTATGCCAGTGTGAGATCACCTCATAACTCATGAATGTGAATAGCATGAATGTGTTATTCAAAGTACTCCCAAACGAGGGAAAATACTTCAGACTACATAGAGCTTATTTTATAGATCAAATTGTATACTTCAGCATATTTAAAGTTTTAAAGAGTTTGACCTTACTTTAGTTTTACTGCTGAGTTTGCCATTAGCCATGAGCTATTTTGAAAACTTAGGTGAGACATATCTGGTACACATACCTCCTGCACAGAAATTAATTGAATCCTTGGTATGTAACCCATCTGGGGCTGAGGCAATTGCTAAACTTCCTTGTGATTGTAATGAGAATGAGAAACTGGTAAGAGTTTAAATTAGGTACATGGGACAATATTTGAGTGTGGAGCTCCAATTCAAAATATTTGGCACTTAGTGCTAAATGGGTTAAGAAAGACAGAAAGCTTTATAGTGGCAAGTGTTTTTTTTTCAAAAGGATGTAAACACATTTAGTTTCCTTCTCTTTGCCTGATTTCCTTGTTTAAAAATCTGCAAGCTGATAACTTTTTTATAAAATTCAAATACACCTATATTAATAAATATAATGAAAACTGAAGAAAGGAAAGAAAAAACTACCAAGAGAGGCCAACACATGACAAAACAACTCTGAAACAGGTACACCAAACCAGTCAACAAGCACTCAGAAGCACCAAAGGGAGAGGCTTTCTGAAAAGTGATGCTTAATATGACTAAAAAAGCCTTCTAGCAAACACAGATTCCAAGTTCAGAAAAATACTCAGAAATTTTCAGTTCCTTTCAGGATAAGAGGAGAATTCCAATAAGTTAGTTTGCAATGTAAAAAAAAAAAATCAATTGCATTTAGAACTGGCAATGATGATTAAAGGTCACCTTATATTATGCCCTGATTCTCAGGTTGGAATATTTCTGGATCTTAATTTGCATGGAAGCATTCACTAATGTTTATTAACTTGTAGAGCTGAAAACAAATTAGAAAACAGCAGTGTAATACTTACATCTCTCTCCCATTGCCAGACATTTTGAATCCTCCAAAAGGACTTTGGGCATTTAAGGCATTGTAGCAATTTATCCTGTAACAGGAAGAGGCAGTAAGTCCAGCTGCACTGCCAGAGACCTTTGGATAACTCAGAGAGAGGATGAAACTTGTGGGCTAAGGACCCTCCATACCTCTTAGTAACAACAAACTTGGTTTGTGTTGAAAATTAATGAGGGATTTAAGCTACAAAAACAAGTCTGCTGCTTACTCCTAAGGAGAATTGGATTTGACCTGTGAGGGCCAGAGGAGAGCACCATACCCATGGACACATCTTCAGTAATGAACTGTTAATCTGCTGCCAAACCTCAGTGCCACTTTATAACAAAGAGCTCTTAGAGTTGAGTTTGCCCTTTTTCTCCCTAATTTCTTGCAGATCTTTAGTTTACTCAGGTTTGACTAAATTGCAAGTTACTAAACTCTAGAGTTGGCATTCCCTGCCCCTAAAGACTGGAGAGGAGGTGTCCCCTCCGTTGTAGAAAGTACACAGTCCTTTTATCCTGTAGTAAAACCTCCCGGGATTCCTGTGCTCCCCAGGAAGGATCGTTTATCCTGTTTGTTTTCAGTAAAGCTGCTCCTGGGAGCAAGGTGCTCCCAGCTCCAGCAGCATTCCCCAGCTGGGAGCAGCCACAGCACCTCCCCACTGCTCTGATCCACCACCGGGATGGGCTGATAAATATTCTTAACAAAGGGGGCAAAACCGAAGTGAAATGATGACAGTGAGTCAAACTCTTTATCCTCAAGAGTGGGATAACTTCTGCTTACCAGACTGTCCCAGCCTGCATTGCTGAAGAGACTGTCAGGGCCTTGTTGATGTCATTTGTAAAGACAGCAGCTACCAGCCCAAAATCAGAATTGTTGGCTCTCTCTATAACTTCATCCATGGTTTTAAATCTCAGTATTTCTTGAACGGGCCCAAAAATCTGCAACAAACATTAATAATTAATTAACTACCCCCCTCAGAGGCATTTTATTCTTGTTTTATTCTACTTCCTTAATTATCTTCTCTCTCCTATTATACTGTAAAGTTTCCCACAGCAAAATTTAGTGATACCTGTGTGTAAAACTGCATGAATTTTCTAAACCAGGTGCCTCAGGGGAACTTGTCCATTCTACCCATATCTCCTCTTTGATATCTGAGACCTTACAGTCAGTGACAAAAATTGAGCTTCCTTACCAAGCTGATGTCACTTGCTGTGTGCATAAGGAGTTCTGAAAAGACTTTTTTTTTAATATGGTTGTAATTTTCACTCTGAAGTCTTAGGAATTAAACAAAAGGAAAAAAAGTAATATTTAGGAGATGTTAAAAGGATCTTGCCCACAGATGTGAATACCTCCTCCTTGGCAATCCTCATGTCATCTGTTACATTGGAAAACACTGTAGGTTCAATGAAGAATCCCTTTCTTCCCAGCCCCTTTCCCCCACATTCAAGTTTTGCTCCTTCAGTGATGCCACTTTGGATCAGTTCCAAGATCTTGTTGTATTGTTTTTTATCAATCTGAAAGAGAGAAAAAGCTGTTTGATGTGCAGACCATGTAACTGACAACCAAGTCCAAACAGGTTTTTTTAGACAAGTCACGTTCCAGTGAGCTGGTTCCTGCTTCCATCACTGCTCTCTGAGCTGCAGATGCCAAAGATCTACAAGCAGGTGCTGACTGTAACTTTGGGCTCAGACTTCTCAAGATGTGCCACCTTATGTTTGTGCCTTAACCCACACTCTTGCTAAGCAATCTAGTTTACAAGCACATAAAAAGGCAGGTCATTAGTTTTTGTCCCAGATTAACTTCCTGAAAATGTTACAAGGCCAGCTGGTTATTAGTGGCAGGAACATTTTCTAAAGACTTATTTCTGATTATGCCCATCCTCTGCTTAGAATTCCTGGATCTCCAGGCAGAGTTATGGTTGTTAGACAGTTCTTGACAGTTAAGTGCTCACAGAGACTTTTAAGAGCTTCCCACAGTTTACAGCTGTATTTTGGGGGCTGAAGATCCAAATCTTGCTCTTCAAACTGAGGCAAACATAGATATTTAAACTGAGATTTTTGTATTTAACAAGAAACATCTCAGAGCTGCACAGCTCATTCACTCCTTTAGAATTTTAATCTTGAAAGCATGTATTGTGTCAGCTACCCTGGACCTTGAGTGAGTGTGCACTGACTGACCTCTGCCTTAGTGGAGTTTAAATACTTGAGGCACCTCCTGGGCTGTAGAGCCAAAGCCCCACCCCTTTACCTGTGGACCTTGTTCTGTAGTTGGGTCAAAAGGACTCCCCACAACTCTCCTCTTTGCACGTTCTACACTTCTTCTAACAAACTCTTCATAGATTGATTCTTCCACGTAAATCCGTGAGCCTGCAGTGCAGCACTGCCCTTGGTTGAAGAAGACTCCTTGGTGAGCTTGTTCCACAGCATAGTCCACTGAAAACCAAGACACAGCACATGGAACACCGTGGGCAGATCTGCCTTTGCACCAGTGCTGGGTGTATCACACAGTGCCACATTCCCAAAACTTCACTGGTAGGACTCAGTTAAATAAAACTAACTCAAGACACCCCACAGTTGTGTCAGGTCAGAAAGGAGGGTGATTCCCACTGGAAAAGTTAAGATGGTGCTTTAGCAGTCAATAGGAGTCAGATGTGCAAGAACAACTTGACCAGTGTCCAGCAACATGCCATTTACCAGGTAAAACCCTTAAGGGAACCTCAGAAGCAGGATGTGCCCCACATAAATCCATCTGACTGGGTCACTATGGGAGAGGAAAATTGGTCTGTGATCCCAAGTTGGGGATCTTCATATATTTAATACTTCATGTGTGAGAATGACAGCAAACCAAATTCATGGGACAATTTGACTTTGATAATGGCAAGACCCGTCCTTCCCACAAAGCCAAATATTTTTTCTGCAACATAGAAATTTCCTTTTGGCCCATGCAGATGGCTGGGTAAGGCTTTAAAATTACAGGTCTATTACAGAACAATCAGCCCTCAATTTCTACTCTTAACTTCCTTGGAGGTACAACTAACACATTCTGTCCAAGCAGGAGAGAGGATCTGGTCCTATTTAGACATTCAAGGGCACATTCTTGCTTTGGGTGTAAAAACTGACTGGACAGGAATGATGAATTCATCCCTGAACAGTGATGCCCTACAGCACTGTAATACCTCTGTTACCAGCTGTAGCACTGTGGAACATTGCTTAAGGTACAATCATTTATGGACTAAACAACGCAACAGTGCTTTACTTTCAGCACACTCTAGACAACTTTGTCTAACAGAAATTTCTTTTTATGCCCTCAGTGTGGTCTTTAGAAAAATTATGTGGGGTGTTCCCTGGAGCACATTCAAATTTCCCCTGGCAGCTCCATGGAGACTGAAAGCACTAGTGGATAGCTGTGATTAACTGATGTTTCTCCCTCTATTGTTAACAGTTTTTCACCATGAGGGGCTCTAACCATTCTTCTCTGTTTTTTTGGTGCACTAAACCTTCAGCTGCTTTATCATGCTTTCTGCTAACTTTTGGCACACAGTGCCCCTCAGGCAGAACAAACAACTCCTTTGGAACAGGGAACCAATTGCTGTTTTTAAACCATCAGAGCTTTGAAGTTTCAGTCTTAGGCCAAGTGCTGGAGGTTGTATTTGTGGGAAGACCAGAGAGCACTTCTTTCCCCCGTGGATGGTCAGAACACAGACCTGCCCTGGCACATGTCACTCTACTAGAAATGTTCAGGTGTTCAAGTCTGAGTTAGCAGGTGAGGGCCATTTGAGGTGTGGTGATATCTGGTGGGAGGTGGAGATGAGTAACTGGGGTAGGAGGCTGGAATATCTGTCTGGCTCCAGCTGACAAGAGCTTTTTTAGCTTCCCAGGATGACTGTGGCTGAAATTTCAATCCTCAACTTGGTAAACCATTTCCACATAGAAAAACTGCTGGAAGTTGTCAAGTTTTCCCCAGTTTTTCAGGTATTGATAAGTTTTGAAAATGGATACAGGATTGTAACCATCTCTTGTAATTCATGCTATTCAATATCATTCTATTCACTTCCCCCTTTTAAATGAGAAGACCAAATCCTTATGTGTTCATTTATTGGGGTTGCAAAGTTCTCAGGAAGGGCATTGAGTGCTGTGTGCCTGCACCCAGCCTGAAACCAGAGCTCAGAGCAAGGTGTGAACCATCTCATTCATCCTAACGGGCTGTTAACGTCAAAACCTCCTGCTGACAATTTAGATATCAACATTGTAACTATTTCGTTGCTGATCATTTAAGCAGAAATTTCCAGTTTGTGTTTATATCTTATCCTAAACAGCTGTCCTGGACCTTCTCAGGTGCCAAAAATCTCAGCTGCACAACGTCGTGCATCTGCCAGAATTTTCAGCTCCCTGCTGACAGTGGTAGTGAGGATATTGCAATACACAATTCTTTAGTTGGGAAAATTTTAAAAATGGAATAATCTCCCTTCACAGCTACTTAACAAAGGAATACTGCACTGACTAGATTAGCAAGTCAAGTGTACATAAATGTACTTCCTTTTTATAATTGCTTTGAACCAAAAAAATCACAGAATTTCCAGATTTAAAGCACTAAATCACCTTGCTGCAGTGCATAGGATGGCAAATGTGTGTGGGACTGACTGTGAAAAGCACCATGTCTATATCCTTGGTTATAACCTTTTTTCTGCTCTCTTGTTGACTATGAATCTGTGGGTTCAAAATTTGTATTTTACAAAAATCAGCACACTTAGGTTGCTTCTGTAAAATTGAAAAGTGCCATGAGATACAGCTGTATTGCTTCACTTCACTTTATATGAAAGATGTGCCCTAAAATTAGTTTTAAAAAAAGAAAAAAGACATCATGCAATCATGTTTTTAGCAAAAATATGGAAGTGCTGACTTACAATCAGCATCTGCGAAAATAATGTTTGGGCTTTTCCCACCCAGCTCCAGGGTAACTCTCTTCAAATTACTCCTTCCAGCTGCTTCTTGGATCAGCTTCCCAACCTGAAAGGAAACGGAGACACATTTTACAGGGAATGTAGTCACACAGCTCATTTTACCAGCCAGGGTTGGCTATTGGTAGAGCAGAGCTTTAAATAATCCAGCAGGTTCTTTGTTCCAAACATATTCTCATCAGTAGTGGACAGCTTCCCTTCTTTTTTTCTTTTTTTTTCCTTAGAAATTAAGAGGGGATAAGGCACAGCCCTAAGTCTGTGTGCCATTCCCCCCTGTGCAGCTAGGCTAAAATGGCTTGGGGCTTTCTTTCAGGGCATTTTAGGAGGGCTGAAGTAGAAATGTGAAATGGATGTAACTACAATTACTTCCATCCAAACCACTGACACGTTCACAAGGCTTCATATATCAAATTCTGACAAAATCATCCTCCTCCTCTGCAGGATTAACAGCACAGAGCAGAATACCAAGCAGGCAAGAAGTTACAAAAGCACCATCCTAGACCTGACCCACAGCTGCACCACAGATAATCTTCAGATGAGTTGAGGAGGTCAAAATCACCTCTGAAATGTCTTTGTAGATTGTGGGGTCAGCTGGAGCAGCCACAAATTGCAGATCTCACCAATGAACATGAGAGTAGATTAAATGGAGTAACAATCTGACAGCTACAGATTTGACATGCTTCCACATCAGTACAGTTGGAGGGGCAGCTGTGCTCCCTGGAAATTCTCCTCTCCCTGGATCAACAAATCCAAAATAGATCAGCTTTTGTACAGTTGCAGTGTAACTGTGACCATTTTGCAGCTAAGGAAGTAATCACAGGTAGATTTAGGCTCCTGCATGGTAAACCACAGGATTAAAAGTACCTATTGAGTAGTGAGAAGCCTAAGAACCTTGGTAAGTGCTTTATTTTAACTGGGACATGTTTTAATGTCACACAGAAAGTTAGAGGTGAAGTGAGATGGGAGTGAGTCTGAGCTGGGCTTTTTTCTCCATGCAGTACTCTGGTCTCTCTGTTTTCTATTTCTAAGGTTTTGTGATTCCCTGCAGCAAGGGGTTAATGGATGAGAAGCTGAACCTCTCAGAAAATTGAAGGCAGTCTGCTAGAGAAAGTTAAGTCAGCACTGGAGTAATCAGAAAGCAAATGAAACAGAAACCAGGGCCCCTAAAGGAAAAAAAAAAACCCAAAACAAAGGAAAAACCTCACAGGATAATGAAGGAATTGTGAACCACTTCATGTACCTTTGTGATTAACTGTTTATCTGGTGATACCACAGTTGAGTGTGACTGAGGTTTTTTCTTAAAAAAAAAAAAAAGAAAAAGCTTTTTTTCTTTGCCCCTGTATTGATGGAATGGACTGTTGACATTATCATGAAATTCCTTGCATATCCCCTTAATTGGAGCTGATTTTATTGCTATGTTTGACTGACAGCCAGAAGTGAACCTGAAAAAAAAAGGATCCTTTCTGCCTTCCACCCCCACCACATACATGGAGGACGTCATCTGGAAATTCCAGCCTCTCCAACTGTGCTGAAAATGTTCACTGGAAACCAGAGTTGTGTGTTTACAGCCCGTGCCAGCCACAGCCATTCACACCCTCACTGCCTTCAACCTCCCTCTCTCAAAGAACAGGAACCAGCTAGTTCTCCTCAAAAATTCACAAAGAGCAGGACAGACCAAGAAAGCCAGAGCAAGTGTCCAGCCCTCATCTCTCTGCCTTCCATCCTGCTTTAATGTCAAAACACTTCTGTACATGTAAGTAAAGATCTTGAAAGGATTCCTTGCAAACAAGTGATTGTCAAGTCCAAGTATAGTGGACATGGCAAATATTCAAGTCCAAAGGGCTTTGAGACAGTGGTGTTAATTTGGAAAAGTGTAGTCGGAGGTATTTTTAATACGGGGAAGTTGTTGTCAAGTTTCCAAGTAAAAAGTTAATAGAAGTGTCTTTCCTGTCAGAGATCAGTGTAGACACCAGGATGGTGGGGCTCATGCTGCTCAGCATTTTTGTTCCCTGTGCTCCCGTTGTGCCCTGTGCACTGACAAGTTGAGAAAACTCTCGGGGAAGGCACCAGCACCGTGGTTATTCGGTGACAAAGGCAGCCTTTTGTGGCCGAGCCTCTCTTCATGGAGAGAGACAGCATGAAAGGGATAAGTGATAGTGTTGCAATCCGCACGGGCTTTCAGGACACGCTTCCCGCCGTGTCTCCCAGCTCCAGCCCCGAGCTCCCAACAGGCAGCACAGCCCGGAGAGGGCAGGCTGGAGAGAGGGCTCCCCCGCAGATAATGGAGCTGTGTGATTATTCGGCAGGAATGTTGGCAGAGAAAGCCCTGACTCCCCAGCCTTGTTTGAATAGGCTTCAAGATTGATATCAGGAGTATCCCCGGATAGCTTGTGAAGTACCATAACCTTGTAAGCTCCGTGGAGGGTGAGGCAGATGTAATTTGGTCCATCTCAAAGAAAACAATTTGTTATGCAGACCAACAACAACAAAGATTAAAAAAAAAGTAGTCTGAGGCAATCCTGAGCAACAAAGCTTTTTGAAGGATAGTCCTGGAAGGATCTGTTTCTGCACTGTCAATAGTGTGACATTGGGCAGCGAGAATGTATCATGATCTAAAACATTTGATTGTTGTTTATTTATGCCTTGTCTACATGGAAATTTGATGTCTCTTTCAAGAGGAGGCTTAAGCAGTCGCATTTTAAATACTTGGAGCAGAAATTAAAAAGTGTTTGTTGTCTTCCATGTTCTCTAAATTTTCTGTTTTCAGACAGAAATCTCTATTTCTAAAGGGTACAGGTGGGTTTGCCTGTCACTCTTAGAGCACTCCAAGTCTCAGGAGTCAAAAGCAAACCTCCAAGGTTTGTGCTACTTCCTCTCAGCTCTGTCATTCGGAGTGTCTGGGTTCTCCTTTGCTCACAGATAAACAGTAAATCATCAGGGAACACCTGAATACAGGGGAACTGTGGTCTAGCTGAACACAGGTCATTTTCTTGACACTGCCACAGACAAGACAGTGAAGGGAAGAATGGCACAGGGAGATGTATGGATTAAAAGATTCCATGAACAGTGCAAAGGAGTCACAGGAGATATACATCATCAGTTAGTTAGGGGTTTTAAATAAGACACTACAGCTTTCTTGGGATATTGAGAGAATATCTGAAGAACAGTGAGTGGTTTAAGGTACAAGAGATTGATTAAGTTTTGGGGAGGTGGTGTTAAGTTTTGGCCAGACAGAAATTTTCAACGTTTTCTGGAAGTACAGTTTTCTCTCTCCAGCTGTTGAGAGACTGAATGTCATTGTTTTGGCAAAACCCTTGAACCCATGCTGCTGCTCACTCAGTCTGCCTTATTTTTTATGAATTTCAGATTATATGCAAAATCTTTCTGACAAGCATTTTAGAGCCTCCTGGCAGGTTCAGGGTGTGTCTCCTGCAAGGACAAGCGAATTTGAAATACTGGCTCAAAGAACTGAGCTTTATCTGACTGTGTGAGGAGCAGCCCTGAAAAGAGCACACTGAACAGTGCAGCACAAGGCAAAAGGCAATCCCAAACACAAATTCCTGGAGAGAATCCTGAGCTAAAATGGCTCATTTATTCCATAGGTTAAATCCTGGCCCCATGGAAGTCTGTGGCTAAACTCCTGCTAATGGTGATAGGACTGATACACCATCCTGATTGTACTGGGTCTAAGAAGGTGATTCTTTTTGACATGCATCTTTTGTAGGCAAAGAGGCACAACAGTTGCCCAGGGACAGCTTCCCAAATGCTGCCAAAAACATAAAGGAAAGAAAAGGGAAACTTCTCATTCAGGAGGCAGAAGCTGTCCAAGATAGGATCCAAAAGATTCCACAGGAACAGGAATGAATGCTAATGTACCCTCCCTAAATCCTTACACAGGGCATATTGTAGCACCAGAAGCTCACAGAATTCTCAGAACAGGTCAGATCACCTTTAGGATTCTTATTGCTCAAGTAGGAAATGCCAGGTTACAATTCTTCACGAAGCCTAAAATCAGTGAGAGATTGTGTGATCCAGGAGAGCTCCCACAACTCATTGCCTGTGCAGTAGGAAGACATTCTGTCTACATCATGCACTGGGACATTCATCTCACTTTGGAAATGAAAGGAGAATCCTGCTGAGTAAATTAGAATCAGTGGTAATACAGCTGTTAGCTACAAACATTTGTTTGGCATGAATCAATCTCAACTCTCCCGTAGTTTGCTTTGATGGTCTCTCTAGTATCTTGTTGACTAATGATGAGATCATGGTTTGTTAATCTAAGTGCATAAAGAAAACATTCTGCCAAGCAAAATGCAGACTCTTTTGCTGGGGTTTATTGCAGTTGTTTATAGACCTTTTGTTTACACAGGCATCCAAACCAATTTGTTGGATATTTATTTGGGTTACTCTGCAGAACTGCCTGAACACAGCCCTGAATCCTATCTTAAATCTGTCTGCATTTTAATGGGTCGTAGTTTGAACAAAGTGGAAACCAGCCACTTAGGATACATTTCTTGTTGGCCAGAACTTCAAATGTTTTGTGTGCTATCTATATTTCTCATCTTGAGAGCATTTAACAACTGGAGGGAGTTGTAAGCCAGTCTGATTCAGAGGTTACACATTTGGTTTTAAACAGAAGTTATTAGAACTCATTAAACCTTTGCAACAATCAAAATACAATTTTTATCCCAGGCAGAGCTTTAAATCTGCATTTAAAAAAAATTATAACATCTCACTCTCCATAATAATCTCTAATTTTAAACCCAGAACATTCTGCCCTCAACTATTCCCTGTGTTCCAGGAACTTGTGGGTGCACCATCCCCACAGCAGTTGCAGTTCAGATGGAGCACACAGGTAGTGACTTGGGCAGGCAGTTCACAGCAGGAAAATGGCTGTAATTACAAAGCCTTAACTGAGCTCACAGACCTAAATGGAAATAAAGGCAAGTTAAGAGTTAACCTGCTTCTGGTGGCCACTTTTCTCTGATATTTGAAGGCCTCTCACCTTTTTTGCATAGCAAAAGTTTTTTCAGAGAATAAGAAAGTAATATGAAGAAACTCTTTGCATTTGTGGTTTGTGTAAAAATTGTCCCCTCATCAGCATTTGTCTTGGATATACATAAAGCCCACTGTTACTTCACTGGGGAAGAGACTTGTAGATCATCTCCTGTACTTCTGAGCACTGCAGCCTAACAGCAGACACATGGGAATGCCAGATATCCTGAGTTTGGACCTGTTCTTAAACTCAGAAATTGTAAATTACTAGTTTTTATTAAATTGTTGCTAAAATTTTTTTAAAGGAACTCGGACAAGAATATGTGGAACAGTGAAGAAGCTGAGGCAGAGAGGGGCAGTGCAGAAGGAAAAGGCAGGTACAGAAAACAATGGGGATAGTGGGACACAGCTGAGATTTACAGTTCCTCTCCCACTGAGTGGGAGTTTCACCCTGCAGCTCAGGACCAGGACCAGGGAGAAATTCAGTAAGATGTAATGAGATATGTGAGTTGATAATGGACTTTCAAGGAAAGGTAGGAAAAGGATAAGAACAACTGTTAACGTGGTCCTATTGGCTGGAAGAGTTTGGTTATGGCAGTTTAAATTTCATCTGATCATGGAAGATGAGGAAAAAATGTGTCAGTGAAGCCTGAGAGGAGATTGCTGTAATTAAGGAGGATCATGGATTAGCCCTGGTTCACTAAAACCAGCACAGTAAAAATAAACATTTTGGTTAAAATGCCTGTACCAAACAGGCTGCTGAAGAGTGAACTGAAGCAAGCAGAGAAGCCAAGAGAGCTGCTGGAATCTAAGGAGTGTTTTAGGTGGGCTTTCATACTCAGGATGATTTTGTTTCTTTCAGTGTGACAGGTGTCAGAGTGAAATCCATTGCCTGCCAAGTGTTTGCAGAACCTTTCTCCTTCCAAGTGAGCTGTGGAGGGAAGAGTTTTGAGATCCCTGTACCAGGGGACTGTGAGAGGAAGATGATCCATGGGAGGGTGTTTCATAAGAAGCAGATAGGCTGAGGGGTGGAAGAGCTGGCAGACTATTCTTTTAATGTGTGCAAGCTAACACATAGCAGGAGGGGCAGCAGGAAAGATGGAGAGAAATGAAATCAAACAGTAATGGCTCCAGAGAAAAAGAGCTCTCTATGCTTTTTCACATATTATTTTGTGGAGAGATGTGTGAAAAGTAAATAGCAGTATTTAAAAAAAAAAACAGAGCACCTGAGAATCTAAAACCCAGAGAAGGGAGTGCACACTGGATGGCTTTAAACTAGAAATGAGATGCAGAAGTTGAAACTGATTTCAGTGTTGTCATTGCATGGGCAGGGGCCTGAGGCCTCCCAGCCATCAGCAGTGTCAGGAGGCACTGCACCAAGGCAGGGGTGACAAAGCCATTGGCACTTGGAACACAAGTGTCCACCTGCACCTCTGGGCTCAGAGTGTGGAATCACTGATTGTCAGGAGCTGTGAGGCTGCAGCAAGGAAAGGATCACTCTACACATGATCTCCTCCTCTCTGAGCATCTGGCACTGGGCCTGTGGCAAGATAAGGTGTGGGGCTGGAGGGCTCTGTGGTGTGCCTGTGTCAGCCTTTATTGAGTTAAGGTTGTGAACTTGGCCTTTTGGCTCCTATTTCTATGGATTGGGTTCTACAAATATTGGAACACATTAACATTCAATTTGTTTTTTGTAGGAGGAGCAGCCTGTTTTCTGCCTTTCAAGAATACTGTAGGAAAAAGATAATAATAGCCCATTCTTGTGATTTTTACAGGCAAACGGGGAGTTTTCATTAGCTGTAAGTAGACTTCAAAGGTAAAGAACTTTTGGAAAGAACCTCATGGTGAAAACTTGTGAAAGATTCTGTGCTTCAGAATCTCAATTTGAAGATCTTTGTGTTTGTACTGATAGGTTTCATCATTAACTTGCCCATCATGAGCTGCCTTAACCAGCACATGGATGGGCTGGAGGAATGGAGTTAATACATGGTGTTTATACACCTAATGGCTATTGGAAACCCTCCCCACTGGAGTGTACAGTTAAATGCTTCAGAAAGTACCAGAGAGAAAAAGTATTTCCATTATTATTTCACTGGAAATTGAAATGTGCTTTGGGGGAGTCAGGGACTGTAGCCCGGCTCATATCAGAACATGGTGTTTAAAATGTTACAATGTTGACTTGCTGTTACAAAAATTCAGTGTTACAGGAAATCAGAAACAATATGGAATAGTTTACACTAACTCTGCATTAAAACGATCCATCTGTTCTTGCTTTAGGTTCTTAGAGAATTGCTTTTTCATCTCTGTAATGCTTTTCACTTCCTATTAGTAAGGCTTTTAAAGGTAGGCACTGAGTTAGTATAAAACCCACAGCTTTTGAGTTTAAACGCCTATTAAAACTAAAGCTGTCTGGAACTACAATAAAAATTTATTTTGGCTACAAGAGACAACTTTGAAACCTAACCCATCTGTATTTTTCCTCTTCCAAACAGTGCAACATCCTGTATAATAGAATATTTATCTTAAACAGAGACCACATATCTTTATGAAAACAATTGTTTCAACTTAATTTATGGGGGGTAATCAGCTCATATTAAAATTTTCAGTATTCCAGGATGCTAATCTTAATTGGATACAGGAGACGTAATGACTAGAGTAATTCCATAGAATAATCTGAAATCTAATATAGCCATTGACTTGGAATGTAACCTGTGTATATTAGAATCTGAAGTTGTCATTAAAAAATCATCTACAGGCATATATTAATTGCAAAACACCCGTGTGTGCAAATTAGGCACACAACTGCAGCTACATTTTACTGTAATTTAGGTTTGTGTGTGACTTGCAAACTCAATCCCAGAATAATTCCCCCAGAATAATTTATATGAAATAGTTGAGCTGGTCTCTGCAGTTCTTGGGCCCACCAGGGAGAAACCCACACATATGTAGCAGGGCTGCATGGTCAGTGAATTTATTGATGCAAATCAAAAAACAAATTGCCTCACTGTGAGGAGCAGTATCCCTGGGATGCATAAAGCCTTCCACTGCCACGAGTGGGAGTCCAACATCTCAAAGAGAGCCTGGATCCCTGGGGTTTAGCTCCCTCCATACAATAGTTTGTCAGATTTTGAATTGAAAAGGGCTGGGTTTAGCACTCTCTAAATATAACCAGCCCTGAAACTCCCACAGAGATTCCTTTCTGTCTGCCTTCAGACGATGAGATAAGGCCCCTTCTCCTGTGACTTCAGTCTGGAGTAGCTCTGTCATCCCCACCCCAACCCTGATAACAGCCAGCTTGGCACATATTTGAGAGCAAGACGTGATGAGAGTTTTGGGGGTTAGTCTTGCTGTAGATTGCAGCCTTCATCTTCAGAGTGAGCCTCCTCTCTAACATCTGCAGCAGAGACTCACAGCAAGACATTTTGTCATCCAGGAGACAACTGACTCCCTTCATCCTCTGGCCAGCTTCTTTCCATCATTTTGGGAACTGACACCTTGAACAATCTCCTTTTCTCCCTTCATTCCTTCCTTTTTCCCTCCTCATCTTCAGTATACTTGAATGCAGCATCAAAGTTGCAGTGTATTTGCACAATGCTCTCCCTTCCTCTCCCTTTTCCCCAAGTTCAGCAGGATACACAAATTGTGGATGTTAAGGCAGCACTTCTGTGTGCTGTGATATACAGGGGATGTTCTGCCTGCTTGCATGTGATTCACATCCTCATAAGCCCACAGGAAATCCCAGTAATATTTTTCCAGGCACATCTCCTGTGCTGAGGTGCCGAGCACAGCAGGGGTGGGGGAAAGGAGCCCTTTGTGCTTGGGAAGTCCTGTGCTACATAGCTGGGAAGCACAGACCACTGGTGTTTAGATGTAGCTCTTTTACTCAGTGACAGTAAGAAATGTAGCACAAAGACTGAAGGATTTTTTCATGTTTTACAGTACTGTGTGAATCCTCTTACCTCAGTGGATCCAGTGAAAGCAATTTTGTCAATGCCAACGTGAGAGGCGATGGCTGCACCAACAATTGGACCAAATCCTGGCAAAATATTGACAACTCCTGGTGGAAAGCCAGCCTGTCAAAATAGGAATGAATGTAGGTAAGCATGACTTATGAGAACTGTTGGGGCAAGTTAAAGCAGGCATGTGCTGCTAGTTCCCTCCCCAGAAGGAGAGACAGACATCACTCCCCTCAGTTATTCTTACCTCCTTGATGAGGGCACCCATATAGAGAGCACTGAGTGGTGTTTGTTCTGCTGGTTTAATAACTACTGTATTGCCACAGCACAGAGCTGGAGCAATCTTCCATGCAAACATCAGCAGGGGGAAGTTCCACTGTAGGAAAAAAAAAGTTGATAGATGGAAAAATATTGCCGTGGTGTTTTGTTTTCAAGATGTCAAGCTGATACCTCACTTATTTCTCAGGCTGATCCTCAACATAAATCTTTCCCAGCACAAAGCAAGGATTTTTTTAAAAATTACTGCCATGAAGAAAGCAACAATAGTGACTTCTTCTCCTGTTCAAAGAAAAACAACCCCCACCTGCAATCTCCATGAAATAAAATTCTGTTATCTGTTAATTTTTTAAGTCACAATTTTTATTTTGTTTACTTTTTTGCTATTGGCACTTTTAAATCCCCCATGAAAATAGGTCTTGCTTCTGATACATTTGGAAAGAAGTGTTTGTTCATGTTGAAGCAGTTTTGGATGTAAATTTCATATCCCTGAATACATCTTAAGATATAAAATTTCTACTCGAAATTATATAATCCTCAATTGATGGAATTACAGTAAAAAGTCCATAAATGTCAATGTTCAATCAAAACATTTAATTTCTTACTGACTTCTTACTGAGAAATCTACATGGGAGGTGTTAAAAGGACAGTAAAAAAAACCACAAGTTGAGAAACTCTTTGCTGCTATAAAATTTTGTATTGTCATTCATTATAACTTCATTGAACTGCAGCAGATGATGCAGTGAATTATATTAGTTTGATGCACAAACATGCTTGGGTAAAGATAAAAGTAACAAGCCTTTTGCACCAAGGCCTGATCCTAGCAGGTTAAGTGGATAGTCCTGCTGGTTTTAGTGAAAATGTCAGAGTAATAAAATAACTGTGTTTGCTCCATCACTCTTACCAATGCACACAACAGTCTCTGTTAGAAGGAGAATAGAAAATATCAGTCACAGAGTCAGCCACTGGCCAGAACGTGTTGCTGCCTGATGCATATCAGCTGCCACTCTCAGACATCCCTCTAGCCCCTGGCTAGCTTGAAAAAATACACAACTGTCTTTCCTTCACCCAACACCCAATTTTTTACTCCCTCTGTTGTTTATAAACTCCGGAGACAAAGTGATGTTTTAATTCCATCTCCAGTACATAAACCTGGGAGGGGAGCTGTCGGGCCAGCAGTGTGCTAACAGCCTGCACTTCTAATGGCATTGCAGGGAGAGCTCACAGCAGTTTTATAGGGCACTCTATAGCCCTGTTTATGCTACAGCACTGCCAAAGAGCACGTTTTGATGGAAGCTGGGATGTGAAAGAGGATGAGGAGTTCAGTGTTAGGCTTGCTGTTTAATTTTATTTTTGAATAATGTATTTGCTCAGGCAGTGGCAAAGCACAGCAGCAGCCTGGGCTGTGCTGTGGGACTGGTAGCAGGGAGGAAATACAGAACAGATCAGCAGTGCTGTTAGAATAGATGGGTATGACAGCCACCTTCAGGCTTTGCAGGACACACCTGAGGGAAGAATGAACATGTATGGTAGATGGCTGGGTACCCTGAACAAAGGTTTACACATCTAAACTAAACAAATCCTGCTTTTGGCACCATCCTCAGCCTGTGGCCAAGTTTTTTCAGCAGGTCTGCCAGCTAAACTCAGTGAAACAAGCATAAGAGATGTCCAGCAATGCTGGGGTTGTCATTTAGCAAATGCTTATCTGTGTGCCTGGCTGAGGAACAGGGAGAGAGCTGTGCAATCTTTCATTCATAAGGACCAAGTTAGGAGAGTGTGTAGGTGTTTGCAGGATGGCTGTAGCCACAGACTCTCTGAGTCATTGCATGTTTCCCTGGGTTTCTGCCCAGTGCCAAACACAAAAGCCACCCCTTAACAAAGACAAGAAATAACAACAAATATAAATAGGGAAAAAGGGCTTAACATTGTCAAAGTAATATTTTCTGGCTGCTCCTCATGTAATGGAATTGCTCCGTGTTTCTGTTTAGTGGCTTTGTGGTAATGTGAACAAAATAAAAATCAACATCAACAAAAGTTTCAGAGAATGGCCTGATTATCCCCCAGTGTTTTGTCAAGCAAAAAAGCTTCCATGCAATATTTTAATAGCTGTATGTGAGCCTCCCATTGAAATTTCTGCCAACGCTGGTTAACTGGCTCTTCTGAAAAAGTTCCCCTCCCAGTGCAATTCCCAGGCAGTGTTCAGCAAGATTTTCTTATGAGGGTGTCTATTGAGGTGTAGGGGGAGTATTGAATTTGAAGAAATTATGTGTTTCTCTCTCACAACAAATAAAACAAACATTTCATGTCTTCTATTAGCTACACAATGTTAATTGTAATGATATGTCTCCTGGAGTTTCCTTTTCTCCTCCAGCCTTGTAAAAGAAATAGCAGGAAAGAATGGAATTAAAATACATCACATTCTCCCAGGAACTGAGGAGCCTGATAAATCACAGTAAAAACTAAATAAATAAAGAGACTACCACAGCAAAGCATCAATTTTCCATAAGTTGTGTGAACATCCATAACCACTGACAGCATATTAACACTGTGTTTTGCTTTGCTTGTTTTAATCATGTGAATTCTATGACTTGAGAACTTAACTCCTAATAACA
The DNA here is from genome assembly GCA_037834095.1 of Argya squamiceps. Classification (NCBI taxonomy): domain Eukaryota; kingdom Metazoa; phylum Chordata; class Aves; order Passeriformes; family Leiothrichidae; genus Argya; species Argya squamiceps. The sequence goes on from JBBMKD010000022.1 coordinate 14,226,194, forward strand.
GAGCCTAAACCCTATTAGCATGTTCAAATAAGCATTTGCAGGGAGGCTGTTAAAGATATGTCAACAATATGAGCTCAGCTTTTTTCGTAATGGAAAACACACATAGCTGAAGACCATGTTTTATGTGTCTTTAAAGAGAGCTGGTTCAAATGAAAATAAATAGAAAGCACTAGTAGAGATACTCACAGGGATGATCTGTCCACACACTCCGATGGGTTCATGTCTTGTAAACGTAAAATAATCTCCATCTGAAACAGATGAGCATGCTTACTCTCAAGTGCAGTTTGACTTGGCAGAACAAAAAAAAAATTAAAATAGAAGGAGGGGAAAAAGCTCTAAGGATCAGCCTTTGATGGCAGTAAAAGAAATAAAGAAGTCATGGAAGTGTTTTTTTGTGAGCCAGCATGGGAAACCTAGGTTCAGGAGCAACCTAATTGTTCTTTCTATAGAACAAAGGAAGCAGGCTTCCCATCAGAAAGTAACCTGCTTTGTTCCTTGGCAAAGAGCTGTACTGCACATAAAATTGCAGTAGCATGGAAGCACTTACTGGCCTTAGCTGATTTAAGGGTGAGAGAAATGAAGAGTCACAAAGGCAATTGCCTGAAAGGCATGAGTGGAACACAGCAATATAAGGATGCATCTACAACCCAGTGTGGGGTAATAGAGTAACATTCATCTGACTCATGTGCCATTGAGGACACGGGCAGTGTGAAATGATGGAATGATGTACCACAGTCTCTGGGTGTGGAATGAAGAGGGAAGGTTTGTGACTTGTGTCACTGAGTGTCATGTGTGTCCTGTGGTCTGGGAGCACGTGCTGAAGTTACACATGCAGGTTTCTTCCCAGTTAACAAAGAGCCCCAGAGGGACCTGCTGTGTGGGGACCAGATAAAGGATCAGTTGAGGTGCTGTCTAACCAGGGGCTTTGTCAGTGTGCTTGGCCTGCATCTGTGCAAAGCAGATTTACTGCACCTTTGTACTCAACTGAGTCTCGTAGCTGTGTAAACTAGCCCAGACTCAAACCATCTCTGAATTTGGGTCAGATGTTTTTCAGTGAGGCTACAGCTGAGGGAAGGGTTATGCTAAAGGCATGAGCTGAATGTGCCCCTTGGCCTGTGGTGCTTGGTCATCTAGAAAAACTCAAATCTCTTAACTTGAGAAAATAATTTCAGCTAAGTATGTAAGAATGATGAGGTTACCTAGGCTTAATGGCAGGAGATGATTTACCAGGATAAGAAAAGGTTAGACAGCGGAAGGGAGTAAGAGGAGGAGGAGGAGAGATTACAGGGCTTTTGCTGCCATTGTTCTGTCTGACACAGGGTATGTGCTTTCCCTCCCAGGCTGGCCTGGGAAGTGGCTGCCCCAGCCTCTCCCCCAGTTCAGTCCAGAGCTGCAGCCACTCTTGTGCAATACTGGGGAAGGGCCTGGCTTCACAATGGAGAGTGAGTTTTGGGAATCTGCTGCAATATCCTCTAAGATATCTCTGGTAACAATAAACAGGTTAATCCTTAAAGTTTCTTGGGTTTAAGAAAAGACTTCAACTTGAATTTGATTAGAAATAACTTACTGTCAGGTCTGCTTATTTCTATCCATCTACTTTACAGGATTTACTCTGTAGAAACCTGACCTAGAGTAGCTAATATCTCAGCTGGGGGCTAGATACAGAATAATTATGAGAAAGGTAACAACAGTCTGCAACCAAGACAAGGGACAGAACAGAGAAAATAAAGGAGGGAGGAAAAGAGAGAAAAGAGATTCAGGAAAAGGCAGAAGAAAATAGTTTATCAGTTGGTTTGCGCTGCATTGATGAAATGTCGTCATAACATTTTGATCTCCAGATGTTTGACAAGTCCCCAGTGGAGATGAGAATATTTGTGTCACAAACTGAGATGATCAGTTTGGTTTTCCAGGTTGTCTTTCACAGATGCTAGCAGTGGTTCACAGACCATAGGAAGATTGATCAGATCCAACAGAAGCAAAGTAGAATTGAAAATACAGAGAAGTACATACAAGCAAAACTGTCTCAGTGCTCAAGAGGTACACAGAGGAGTCAGCTAAAAATACCAGCTTGTACTCGGTAGTACTGTGAGAGGTGGGTTTTCAGCCAGAAGGATGGTGGCAACATAACAGTAACACAGTTACATTAGCACTGTCTGACTTTAGATTGTCACTGCATAATCACTGCCACATGTCTGCGTGCTTCATCACACAGAGTTATCTATAACCTGCACCTCTTGCCAAGGCAGACAAATGGTGGTTAATTCTGCCCAGCGTGGGCACAGCGTTCCTTCCGCGGAGCTGTGCCTCCCATGCAGAGCTGCTCTCCCTGCTGTCTCCCACTGCACTCCAGACAGCTGCCCTTTTTGACACCTACTTCCAAAGTTCATCATCCACAGATTTTCTGTCAAGATGGCATTTTTGAGGGTGCTTTCTAACAATATCTTTGGGAACATATGTGACTTGAAGTTATTCAGGAGCCTGGGATGCCTCTGGACAGGCCAAAGGTGGATCTGAGAGCTGCCCTGTCCATAATGCAGAACAAGCTGTTACCATGACAAAATAGCTGAAGAATGAAATGAGCCTAATTCTGTTATTTTAAATAGTGAGCATAGAAAGGTCCCTTGTGCTTAAAAATTCTACAGGAGACTTTTTAAATGTCTGAGAGTTTTAAGTCATGCTGATGACCCTTGTTCTAAGATGCTGTGGCTGATAATTGTTACCTCTTATCCTTTACTCACTGGCTGCCAGAAGAACATTGCCTGAGAGAGACCTGACACTGATCCCACATCCAATCTAAAATTTTGTGTTAAAAGAGTTTTTTTAATATATTCAGCTGAAGTAAACTGCCATTCTTCAGTCCTCACTGATATTAATAGAGCAAGATCAATTTGCAGCTGCTTAGCACCTGGCCCAAAGACTTTCATTTTTTAATCAAAAAGCAAGTCCCATTTATCCAGGGATCTCACTTTGGGACAGCAATATCTTCCACAGATGTGTTTGCTCAGATTTCCATCAGGAGTCTCCAGCACAAATATTTTATTTGTATAACAACCATAATACAGTCCCATGCCTCATATAGAAGGACATGGCAAACAAGTGGGTGAGGAGAGCTGAATTGGTTCTTTAAACTATATCATAGCATATATTGCTTTAAAGATACATTTCTGCTTGCATTCAGTTTATTAGTTTAACAGTTTCTGGCCCAGCCTCATTCTGTTTTAATTTAAAGCATCAAGGCTTTACGCATGGGAGCAAGCAAAGGGCAATCTGAAGGTTTTGTAGCTCTGGGACCAAAAGGAATGTGACTGTAAACCACACTTCTTCTTCTACTTGTCTATCAATTGCCTATTTCTGTTTTACAGGAAAATAAAACTTCAACAAAACCAGCAACAACAGACGATGGTGAGGTTTCAGATTTATGAGCACACTAAGTAGAAAGACAAGGTTTAATAGTGGAGGGTTTTTTGGTTTTGTTGTCTTGTTTATCTTCGGTGAGCTGATGGTAAGTGAACGTAAAGAGCACTGCTGTTTAACACTGGCTTTGCCTAAAATAGCTTCATGGGAATGACGAATTTATGGTGTGAAAGCAGAGGAATAAAGAGAAGTGTTAAATGAAGAAGAACTAATTGATCTCCTGAAGATCTGTGAATGGACTTATGATTGCACACTACTGAAAGCTGTGTTAGCACAAAGTTTGCACTGAGGAAGGCATGCTGAAAATGTGCCTTCCTTTCACCCAGCGTAGCCTGTCTCACTGAAAAAAAATCAAGTTTTATCCTATAAGGTACTTGAAACCAAGAATAAGCAGAGAATATTTATTCTCCTTAATCTGGCAGTGCCTTTTGGTGGCTGACCTAATTTCTGTGTACCTGTGGGGCTAAAGAGTGAGAAGGAGGCATTCGCTGACCAGGGAGAAGGAGATTAGGGAACAGGAAATTTGCTGAATACATGAATTTATGGTGTGGTCTGCACTTTCATATGATTAAATGTGAAGTGCAAGCAGCACTGGGATTTACGAATCTCAACCTAAATGACTGTGGAAACTTTGAGTCCTTGCAGGACCGTCTACACCTGAAATTTTATTATTGGCATTTCTTTGGTGAAAATAAGATAGTGAAGATCAGTGCACGCTGCAATTTTAACAAGGTGAAACACCAAGATGAGAAACACTGCAGGAAGAGTTACAGGATGTTTCCCTTCTGAACATTTTGGAGGCACATTTTCAGTTTCTCTGCTTGCCTCACTTGGGTAGTTTGCTGTAGAGAGGTGAGATCCTGTCACACAGTGAAACACCAGGGAAATAGCTGGGCAGCAGCAACGGGCATTTACCCCTGAGTGTGCCCTCCTGGCCTTGCTGGGCAAAGTGGAATAAACATGCATGTGCAGTGAACATGTGCACCAGGAGGCCAAATGAATCCATGTAATGAATGTTCATTTTCTTTAATGTTTTTCCAGAGATTTATTTTATGCAGGTGAAAGATGAGCACACTTATCCTAATGACTGCACCTACATAAAATCATTTTCTGCTATTTTGCCATGTTGTGTAATTATAGCACCTGGTACATCTAGTCCAGACTGCAAATGAATATGTTTGCATCAGACAGTGCAGCCTGTGTTTGTTAAACAGCTGGCAGGGAGGGGCAGGAGGAAAAGACTTGTTAAATAAAAATAATGGTAAGGATTTTTTTGAATCTCTTTAGGAAAAGGATAAGAACACAATAATTTTCTAGCATGCACAGAGGTTTATCTCATATGTACAATATAGAACTCATCCCACTGAATAATCTGAAGAAGCATCTATAACAAAATATATCTCATATGTATGTAGTTCTCTATAGTAACATTAAGAATGCTCTCAAAGAATAAAGGAAGTTAGATCCAGTGTTAGTCCAAGGTAAAATTATTTGCATAAGCAGTAAGAAGACATACACAAACAGGATCTATAGATTATGATACTGTTTCTTAAACAGACACCCAACACTATTTTCATGCATTCCAAGGTATTTTTGAGGCTTGTACCTCATCCATTTTTATACCTGTATCAATATTTAAATGTAGGTATTGAGCTATCTCCTTCTCAGATGGATACATGCAAAAGGAACCAAGCCCTCCTCACATGTGAGTGTGGGGCAGAACAAGAGCAGGGCACCTAGTCCTGCCCTTGCTGACAGATGTTTCTCCTGTGCCTTCCACAAAGCTGTCAGCCACTAAGCTTTAGTCTGGCCATGAGAAGGTTTAGGTGTATAGCTGTGCTTGAATTCCCCTTACCTACAGGAATGGTCATTCCGTGGATTTTGTCTGCCCAACCAGCATAATACCTCAGGGTTTTGATGACTCCCTGGAGATCGACATAGAAAGCTTGCAGGAACGGTTTGCCACTGTTCAGTGATTCCATAGTCTGCAGGACAAGAAAAAGTTAAGAGATGTAAGTACAGTAACATTTTTGGACTATTGTACCCAAGTATTTACCATCTTAACAGCTCTTGAACTATGACAAAGATTTTAATGAAGATCAGTCAGTTGTACCTTGGTGCAATTTTAATCCAGAAGGTTCAGAACAAATATCTGATCCCCTTTGTTACTTCTTTTTGCAAATGTGAACAAAAAGTATTTTCCCTGAAAAACCCAAACTGTTTTCTTCTGCCATATTCTGGAATGGCTGTGATTTTAAGAACATATGTGTGTTTGTCTGTCTGTCTGTCTTGTGGGTTTATGTGCATGTCCACATGCATGTACATGTGCCTTTGTGTACTTTGAACCTAATAGCCACTGTGTTTGGTCCAGATCTATAAATGCTGAATCGCTTTAATCAGGAGCCAAGATAAAAATGCCTGTCAAACTGGGTTCTGTTATGTTAATGATAACAGCTGAGAAGGGGCTCCTTGTAACCCTGTATTAATGATCTGAATCCATAAAGAGAAGAATGGACACATCCCTCTTTATATAATTGATGTGAATATAAAAATTTCTCTATATGGTTGCCAAGACTCCTGCTGAGGTCTGAGATATCTATACTGTACAGCCAGTTTATTTATTGCCATCAAATAAACAAACTTTCCTCTAGGGAAGCTCATAAATTAACAAGCTAATGTCTTTATTTTCAGTTAATATTCCTATTTTTAAAAGTATCTTATAAGCTATCCTCTTAGGGGTTCCTAAGATCATTTAGCAAAAAAAATCCAATAAAATATCCTAAGATGTTGAGTAGCTTAACTCATTCTCAATAGCTGTCCAATAGAAATCATTAAGAACGGGTAAAGGACGCCCATGTGTAACACACCAACCACCACATGAGTTTCTGTAGAGAAGAATAGAGGCCTAATTCTGCACTGACTTATATCCCCAGGAGCAATTAATGGCACTGCCTGCAGTGCAACTCAGTAAAGAACTTGGCTCCAGAAATAAAAATTAAATGACAGGCAGAGTAAAGTTGATTTGCTGTGCACTTCCTTGTCCCCGTGGTGATTTTACAGTAAGCGCCGGCGGTCAGATGATTTAAGTGTTGACAAAGCTGGAATTAAGATGTTCACGGGCTTAGTTCAAAGCACTTGACATGCGGAAAACAACATTAACAATGCCACCGTTCCCTGGCTTCATCCCAGAGCCACACGGAGCTGCCACTGTGTCTGTGTCACCACGGAGTGTCCCTGAGCCCCTGCCCTGCCCGTCTGCACAAACCAGCCCTGCCTGCCCGTTCTTATGCTACCAGAGTTACATTAGTTAGGGGCACACCCCTGCTTTGTGTGGTGCCCAGATTGAAGCTGATCTGAGCCCACTGGAGGCCTCTTGTTGGCTTTTATGGGTTTTGCATCACAGACAGTGTCAGTGGACAGAGTCATTTCAGCCAGGAAACTGCATGTGCTTTTCACACACAATTCATATCAACCCGTTCGTGAAGGAATTGGCTCTCAGAATGTCAAACTGTCAACTGATTCTTATGTGCCACTTACAGCAAGAATTGCCCTGTCCCTTTCGACCAAGTCTGCCAGCTTATCCAAAAGGTGGCCTCTTTCTGAGGCATCCATCCTCCTCCAAACAGAGCCAAGGGAAAATGCCAGCCGAGCTGCCCTCACTGCCTTGTCTGTATCAACCTGGGAGGAAGGAAGAAGAGAATTGAAGGCACAGGTAAATAACACAAGCAGGCTTATGGAATTTGCTGTTATACAACCTTAGTCACATGGTAGGTTTTGGAACTACAATTAACAAAAGAACTGTCCAACAGTGCTGTTCTGGACTGGTTGCTTTGATCTATTTATACATATCTGTTATCTGTTATACATTTAATTTATACATTGAACATATATCCATTCATGGGTTACATTACCTTGTCAGCTTCCTGAATGTCACAGATTTGTTCTCCTGTTGCTGGATTATATACTGGGAATATTCTTCCACTTTCAGAATTCTGCCACTCATTATTGATGAAAATCTAGAAAAGGAAGAAAAGTCATCAGGTCTCCTGCATAAGCAAACAGTAACATATGTAACAACAAACTCATGAGAAAAGCTGCAGATTCTAATACAAAAGAACAAATCTATTTTTGCCTGTGAAAATTACAGTTTTCAAGAGTTCAGGCTGAGGTCAGCCCCTGATGTCTTTCTGTATCCTATAGCAGTGTCATTATAGAAGCAACATCAAAGTCTAAACATTGGTTGATGTTCAGATTTGGCTCAAAAACTGTAACGAATAAACTAAAAAAAGAAATACCTGTATCAGAGAAAGAGCCTTGAAACTGCTGGAGACAAGACAAGGATTTGGAGTAATCACTCAGTTCAGTAAGTAAACATTTAGTCACTGATACATCCCAGTCAAGGCTGAATAATCTCAAACATCACAGTTCTTCAATACACAGTCAGTTAATTATGGCTACAGTGACGGCTTGCAGCACAAAATTAACTTGCTTATCTGCTAGGAACAATGGAAATTGTTACATTCTCTCAGTGTTGATATCATTTTAATTGTCAGGGGCAAAACAAATTTAAATGGTAATGGTGCTGACAACAGCTGTCTTGAGAAAGGTAACGACAAACGAGTTTATTTAAAGTAGATTTTTACTGGTAGCTGCATACATGTCAGTCGAATTCTGCTGAATTAAGAACAGGATGCAATTATTTATTAGCAAGTATAAAGAAGTCACTACATGAAAATAACTGAGTGAGAAGTTTTCCAGGTATTCAGACTCTTTCTGTCTTTTAAATCTTTTTAAGAGTAAAGTGTTCAAAAAGTCCAGGCAACATTTGGGTTCCTTGGAGCCCAGATATCAATGTACTTCTATTGGATTCCGTGAAATACAATTTTAAATGTGTAAGAGGATGTCCTGGCCTCACTGAAATACACAAGAAATTTACCCCTGACTCCACTGAAAGCAGGAGTTCACACACAGAGAGAAGGAATGTTCACCACCTGCTTTGTTTTGGGGTTTTTTTGCATACAGGGCTGTGTTAATAAAGACAGGGACCCTTTGAAAGCTTGAGGAGTCCCAGTTCCAATCAGACATACACAGGTGAGTGAAACTGGCCCATCTTTATACACATGAAGGCAAAAATACATCTGTAGAGTTTTCAGTTCCCAGACATGAGCTTGCTCAAACCTATTCTCCAAGCCAAATGGAAGTCCTGTTCCTCTCAGCAGGGCTTATTAGCTCAGGCTTGGTGCCACAGTAACTGCAGTGTCCCAGCTCCTGCTCCAGAGCTCACTGTGGCCTTGTGTGGGAGGAACCTGGGCCTGCCTGGAAAAGACCCTGGTGATAGAACTGTACACAGAAACCAACAATTCCACGTGCTTTTGCTGTTATGGATGTGTTTCTGTTGTGTTTCCTCATCTTCCCTGTGCCTCAAACTTCAGCCTCTCCATCCATTCCAGAGTCTGTCCTTTCTTTACTCCCCCTTGCCCCCTCTGTTTAGGTTTTCAGAGGTTGCTGAACTCAGGACCTACCACACCACTCCCATTGCTTTCCTTGCATGCCCTATTTATCCTGAGCCTGTTTGTGCCCTTGGCCTGTGAGCTCCTCAGACTGTGCAGGTGTCTTCCTGCTCAGTGATGACACTGTTCAGCACACCCAAGTACTGGTCCCTGTTTGTTAGGACATTCTGGAGCTAACCCAAAATGAGACAGTGAAAGAATCACCAGTACCATTTCTAGTGACCAGTGCCATAAGCCCAAATCCTCTGGTGTATCATTGTCACTTTTAGACTGTAAGTGAAGCAAAGAAACACTGAAATCTGTGACCTGTGTGGAAGAAGGAATTCACTTCATGCTTTCCCCTGAGTTTTCTCAGAGTTAACTCTGCACCCAGTGAGTGTGTCGGGGGGTGCTGAGGAGGGAGGGGAAGGGAGAAAAGCTTCCAGCTTCCAGAGCAGATGGCCAGAGAAGATGTAAGCATGTTTGTTTAAGGTGACAGGATGTACATAAACACATGGGCTTCTCGTGAGTTGCACTGAAAGAATAAAGCAGTTTGGTTGAGTACAAGAACCTGAGAAATTGTGGCAGCCACAATTCAGTACACTTCCCTTAGAGAAGTGGTCTGTTCTTTTTTAAATAGATTTAAAAATGTTAACTCCATTCTTCTGTGATTAACACCTATCATCAGGTTTGCTAGTACACAGGACATATATTTGTTCTTGAAATATGTTTCATAGGGATGAGAAATAGTGCCTTGGAATTACAAAAGAGTGCTGCATTTCAAGCTGACTGGGAGGAAAAGCTGTATGATTTTATTGAATGCTTCGTTTATCCCACTGACTTAGAAAAAGAACAGTAATAGTAAATATTTCAGATAGGACATGGGAAGGATCTATTTGGCATAAAGTTAGAGCTGAAAGCAAGAGAAATTGCTACTGTTAATGGTTAATGTTAGTTTCTTCCTGTTCCACTTTCTATAAACAAGGTATTGCCTATACAAGCTCATTACTGTAAACTGAGCACATTTAAATTGGCAGTAAAATCAGAGTATTTACTCTAGTGCACAAATAAAGTACCTAGTCCCATGTTTTGGAACAGTTTCAAGTCTTGAAATCCAGCAGCTGGCGGCTTTACAAGCAAAGCCTTACACTTAAATAATTCACTTTTGAAAGTTTTAGGTGTTCTGTGTCAGGTAGTACCATTCAGCAGATATTCCTACCACCGAGACAGATTCTTTTGCAATAAATTTGCATTCACAGGGGCTTTTATAACTCTTGCAGCACTACTGACTCCAATGGCTGTTGATTAAACGTATATATCCTGTACATTTAATCTGACTTTCATTATGGCCACTTCGTAAAAATGCCATGAAATGGAGAAGCGATGACACATGGCAAGAAAAAGGAATCCCTGCAAAGCCTCAAATTGGGTTTTTTTCTCCCTTATTTATAGTGACCACGGTAAAGGCTAACTCTAAATCAGGGAGAATATTTGACAGCAAATGTTCCTATCTATGGATTATATATAACCCATCCTAAACACCAGATAAAAAAGGGGTAACCCTAGAAAAAGAAGGGCTTGCTTCCATGTAAATCATGCTACAAATTGGACAACACCCAGTGAGTTCATTGTTCAACCTCAATTGTGAAGGCTATTCACATTTACTATTCCCTTGGAATCAATGTTAATTAAGGCTGACTGGGGCTATAAATCAGCCTTTGGTTTTTACAACTTAATTCAGCATTAAGCATATATATGTAAATAAAAGGTAACTGATTAACCACTTGAGTTTTCCAGGAGTTACTGAGGTAATTTGTTTTTGTTTGAGTCCTAGTGTTACCTTTTGTGATATGCAGTGGGGAGAAGAAAAAGTCTATAGTGTGTCATGCATTTGCTATGTGGTATTGTGGTAGTTAAGTGACCTGGCCTGTTGGGTGCTATCAACAGCATTGTGCCAAAAGGCAAAGGGAAGGAGGGAGCACTTGAAAAATCTTGGAATACACAAACATTTTGTTTGCCATTTACTCTCAGGAGGGCCAGTAATGGCAGTAATGTCAGAGCAAGAAGATAAAAGGCCAACTTTGCTGCTGTCCTGAGGTGTCCCTGTCAGTGCAGTGATTCAGCCAAGGACAAACCCAACTGGCAAAGCAGCCCAGGCCTCTGGATGAGCAGTCTGGCTGCCGTGGGTGTGCAGTGGGGGAAGGAGGAACCCAAACACGTTTTTCCCCAGATGCCAAAGGGGCCAGCAGAGCAGGGCACCAGAGGAGCTGAGGATGCAGGTACTGGGGTATGTGAGCTTGAGAGGGGTGGGAGGGGCTGTTCCAGACAGTGCAACGTGACAGGCCTGGGTGGAAACTCCCAGTTACCCTGTGAACATGGTGCCCTTGGAGTATCATCCTCATGAGATCTCATCACACAGGTCTCTGGGCAATTTCTGTTCCTTTCCAAATGAGAGATGGAGAGGGATTTTCCTAAAGAGAACAGTCACATCCCTCCTGGTACTGACTACAACCTCTTGCTCATCCACACATGTTCTCAGAGATCTTTTGCTACAACTTTGCAAGGTAATGGTCCCACCATGCCTTCCCTAGGTTCAGATCCTGCCTGTGGCTGATTATATATAGCCTCTGTTGACAGAGTTCCACAGGGCTGATCAAGAAAGCAAACTGACCCATCCTACAGGGCAAGTGACTGTGCAGAACCTTGGAGACACCTCGTCCTACTGAAAAGTATACAAAGGAAAAGTAAACTCTAAAGTTACCATGTAAAAATTCCAAGTTACTTTGAAACTGCTGACACGTAGTTGGAAGAAAATCATACATTGCATTTTGCACAAGACCTGCATTTCACAAGCATTACACACTGAGTTCAACAGCATTTTGGATGCTCACCAGTTCTGAAATCAAGCCAAGACTAAATGTTTTTAGCATAACACAAAGCAAATTTAGCTTTGCAAATAAACAACTACAATCTCTTGTTTCAGTAGCCATCCATCCCAGCTGGCTTAGGAATAATTAGCAACTTAATGTTCATTTTAAACCATGCAGGTAATTGGAGTGGTAAGTATTCACAGAGGAAGGGATGTGAACAAACCCAGGCTGGACATTCTGATCTGGAGTGCAGCAATAGCAAAATTTAGACCAGGGAGAAAATGTATTTTGTTTTTGTCATTATTTACCAGCAAGGAAGTACTAAACAGCTATCTTTATGAATGTGTGTATAAATATAATTAATTAAAATAAAGCACAGAGCTAATACCTCCTTTGCAGCTCTTAGCTGAAGGAACTTTAGTTTCATGGCACTTCAAATTCCCTCTGCTGTTGAGCCAGGGGCTAGCCCTGGATTTAGGAAATGGAACTGATTTTTACATTCACTGGGGGTTCCTACATGCTCACTGCCTCTCTTTTTTGTAGTCTTTCCTTAAAACATACAGGGGAAAAAAAAAGATTTGGGGCTCTCTTAATTCATGAGAGTAATCAACACAGGTGGCAACAATGTAACTTTTCATTTCCTTTCTTGAAAATGTTCTCAAATGATGTGTGAGTGAAATGATGATCTACATTCTTAATTCCATATTGCTTAGTGATGATGTCATGAGACATTTTCTTCAGGCTCCCCAGCTGTTTAACTAGGAACTTCAGGCAGTGGACAGACAGTGGCCCAGCATTCAGCTCTTTGGAGGTGGAATTATTTTCCCATGGATTTAATAAACAAGGTTTTTGTGCTGTTGTAGCTCCAGAAATGTTTTTTGGTACAGGAAGAGGATTTTAACATCCAAATATAATAATGGCTTCCCACAGGAGATTTGGTTCTGGATGAATGGAGGAAGGAATGGGAATTTTCTAACTCAATTGATTTAGTAGCTGGTTATAGTTTCATTCCATCAAAGATCTTTTTTTCATATGTGGCTTTTTCCTCAGAGAGCTTTTGACACTGATGGGGGAGGGGGCATCAGATGCCAAAGTACTTTATAAGAGAATCACAGCTGCTTGGCCCTCAGCATCTTCTCAGAGCTGGAGGCCTTAGGAAGTACATAATGGCACTTCTTTTTTCAGGGGGGATGGACAACAATTTTAGAGGCATGCAAAAAATCCAGCAGCAGCATTTCCCTTGGTAAATACTGCATAACATCCCAGATACTGGGCACCTGTGCCTCAGTCTGGTCAGGAAATTTCATATCCTTTCCCATCTCAGCAACTTCATTTCCTCTCCTTGGGAAACATTGCAAGAGTCCTAATGATTAGTACAATTGTGGGGGAATGAACTAGGTGGGATTGCCAATCAGAGGTGCAGCTTGTTTATTTTCACAGGCCTTGTTTTCCTTCACTTTTATGGCTGTCTTGATACAGCAAATCTCTCACATTCTAGAGTGTGTTGTGAGGCACTCCTGGGAGTGACTGGAAACCAACAGCTGGCTGTGGAATCAGCAAAACCCTTGTTTATAAGAAGGCACTAGGAAAGCCAAAGCCAGTGCCAGCAGTCTGCTGCCTGAATGACTGACAGTGGATCAGCAGAGCCATTTAATTTTATTTCTAAGAGGATTGTTCAGGTGACCAGCAAGAGCCACAGCTCCGTGCTGGCAGTTCACAAAAGGTGGGCAATGGGCTTCAAGGCCAAGCTCCCCAAGCACTGTCAGTGCAGAATCCTCTTCTGAGCCATGAATGAGCCTCTCTGGGCAGCAGCAGGGGCTGTGCTGCTTTCAGGGCTCCCTGCAGGAGCCAGGGCAGCCTGGCTGGCCCAGCACCCCAGCCCAGGTGCTTCTCGTGTCATCCCTTACCCCAGAGCAGAATCCTCCTCGGGAGTTACCCAGGTTTGGGTTCTTTAGGGAGATGCCTTACAGCTGTATGAGAGCAACTGTGAACTGCACCAGAACAACTTTGCACCAAATTTAATTCAGGCAAGCAAGCTCCCATGGGCATAACTGGTTTTCAGCTACAAGAGGTCCAAAAGGTCCAGAGTAGAACAAAAGAGAAAACCCAGCTGGTTTCAGTGGGAGCTGAATCAGGCCCCAGTTGAGGAAAAGGAATCAGTGGCAACAGCCTCCAGAGGGATGTTTGTACTGGGAAACAAAGCTGTTTCACTGGAAACTTGACACATGCTCTAGAGCCTGTGAGGTCTGAAAGGCCAAACAAAACCAGAAGATGTTGATTTTTCTTTTTCTCCTTGGCTGCTGGGTTGTCTTTCTCTCTCCTTACTCACACCCCCCACACTGTAAAAATTAAAAAAGAAAGGAAAAAAAAAAAAAAGAAAAAAATTGAAAAGTAAAAAGAGCTCTGTTCTAAAGCTCCGTGTGCTGTGGCATGCTTGTTCTTTTTCAAACACTCATTTGGACCTCAGAGCCTGATGGATAATGTCATGGCTTTTGGATGTGGTGTACCATAAATGGGGCTTTCCTTCATATCAAGCTTGAAATTTCATTCAAGAAATCTAGAGTGCAAACTTGTGAGTGTACTGAGAAGGCTGGAGAATTTTAAACCTTCACAAACATAGTAGAGCAGTCGGATCAAAAAAATGGAATCAGAAATGAAATGCCCAAGAAGTGAGTGGGGCTGCTCTGGTTTTGCTGTCAGTGCAGCCAGCTCTGGTACAATTTTGTTTGTGCACACCCAGTCCTGTGCTGAGGGTGGGTGTCTGATGAGAAGATCGGGGGTTTGCCTTCTCTGGGTGTAAATCCCAAGCAGCAAGGCCTGACTCAACTCTACCAAAATTAAAGCCAGTGCTTCATACCAGTGGACATTGGCTCAGAAGCCAAGTGTTGGAAAGAGGTGAATAAATCAAGGTTCAGTGACATTTCAGCCTGTGTAAATTAAGCCAGGCTTCAGTGTGGGTACATGAGCTGGAGGAGGATTCCCGTGATGGAGCCCTGGTGGTGGCAGGAGCTGGGTCTCTTTCAGTCCCAGAGAGGTGGGAGGAGAGGGCAAAGCAGGACCTGTCTGCAGGGGCTGCTGCCCTGTTCTGCTCACCTGGATGTTCTTCAGGTGCTTGACGGCAGACAGGGCAAGTCCCCCACTGAGCAAACTCACAGAAGGAAGAGGTTTAGGGAATGGTGTGCTAGGAAAGGGTGTGATGGGAGGAGAAACCAGAGGAATCCAGGGGCTCTGAGCAGCAAATGGAATCAGAGAAAGGGCTAGAAGCCTCCCGTCAGTCTGCTGTGAAAGTGGAATGTAACATGATTTTTTTCTCCCCTATGTCCCACATCCCTCACACCAAATGTTTGACCTGCCTGTCTTCCTGTCTTAATTAGTCTTCTGTCTTTCTGGGAGTTGGGTCTGTTCTTCTGCAAATGGCAGCACATCAGACAGGGGAAACCTGTCATGTTTGTTTTCTAAGCTGTAGGGGGTACCCATTTGAAAAAACTCCCGGCTTATCTAAACATTTTTGTTTGTATGATTTTGAATTAGGAAGTGTGAGTAATTAGTTAAGAAGATTAAATAAGTCTTAACAACATGCAGTAGCGTGCTTACTTTCCTCCTCCCCCCAAGTATTTCCTGCACAAACCCAGGCTGCCAAACTGTGATGATACCCTTTTCTATTTTAGTTTCTCACTGTGCCACATGCTGATCCAGCATCCGTTATTTCCATTCAGTCTCATTAAAGGGATTATTTTGCGCCTGGTTATTCAAGAAAATTAATCTAAAGAGAAGAAACTTCAGATTGTATTGTCTTTGAACTATACCCACCACAAACATTTTGCTCCTTTTGGCTGCCTTATTAAACCTGTGGGAAGAAACTTTCGTTGCAGCACATAAAGGCTTTCCTCCAAGTAATTTTTACATTTTTCAGTTAATGAAGAATTTGTCTGCTGTTAGTAGAACAATACAGGAGCAATAACATAGCTCAGGTAATATTTCATGTATTCCTAAGAAACTAAGCTCCCAAGCTTTACTTATCCTTTCATCAGCGGGACTCTTTAATTGCTGGAGAAGAACATTTGCTCTCTTTAACTGCATCAGAAAACATTGCTCGTGAACCCAGGATGAGGAAAAAACTAACTGTGCTTTCCATTTTCACTAATTACAAAGACAAGCCATCACGGGATGAGTTGGGTAACGATGGCAGTGGTTTTTATGGAGTATGAGCCTTGATGTCACTTACTGCACCTTAAAAAGTGAAATGATGAAGATTTTTTAAAATCTACTAAATTGAGAGTGGGGAGGAGGAGTATTTGTTTACATAATCAATTATTGGGCTGTCACTGGGCCTTAATGAAGTTGTGGCTATTAAGAACTTGATCCTGGAGACCCTTCCACAAGCACTCATTTGAAATGGTGGGATTGAGGAGGGGTTTGTACAAACAAGACTCGTATTTCTCTGTGTAGTTCTCCTGTGTTTTGCACTGTTTGTGCATTGCAGGTCTTGTGTGCTCCTTATGTGTGACAGAAAACAGTGTGAGCTGTTTATCTGTACAGGGGAAACATGCTCTGCCATTTGGAAGAATTTAATCTCCCTTGTAGGTAACTGCCATTTTAAGTGTTCATCACCAGGAACAAGTTCTTACTTAGAAATTAGCTGTGCTGCATAAATAAATATTCCTCCTAGGATTTCAGACATTATAGACAACACAGAAAAATACAATGAGCGAATTTATTTTGACTTAAAAGCTCTGCCTGAGAAAATTACCTTATAACTACACATGAGAAACTGCTGGAATGTCAGCTTCATTTGCAGTGGCCTCTTATGGCCTGATCACCCTCCCTGGCACGATAAATCACTGGCAAGATCCTTACCTTAACACGTTTGATCTCAGCTCAGCAAGACTTGGTTTTGATGTGAAGAACTCCAGATCTGTCAGGTCAGAGACAAATAGCAGAGCCACTGACCTGCAAAGTGCTAAGTCTATATTAGACCCAAGTGAGCAGCCTTAAGCTCCTGAAAAGTTTGCCTTTGCTTCTACTTTGCATCCTGAAGCTTTTCAAATATTACTATTAGCATATTTTGTTAACGATGCCAGAGACATTTCCTTTTGTGCTGTTCTGCATGAACAGAATCCACAAAAAGCATGTGGTGTGAGAAGCATTAGTTTGGATAAACTGTTAGAATTATCTGCACTTCAGAGAGACATGAAATAAAAGTCATTATTTATCCATTTCTTTACTTAATTTACACAAATAGCTTGCACTGGCCTTTTTCCTACCAGACCATGCCTACTGATATCATAAATATTGATATTCACAGTACACCCATTAAGATGATGCAAAGTGCCTGCATGTACACGTCTGCACGTACAGAAATTCAAACTACTTCTAAAAAAAACCAACTCAGCTTGTGACATTTCCATTCAAAGTCTGAACTTTCACAAAGAACAGTTTTGTAGCCCTTCAGATTTGCAGCCTTGGGTTGAAAGTATTCCTTATTGTCCTGGTTAAACAGTCACTTATCTCTAGGATAGTAAGCAGGAGTGTTAGTCTACCAGAAAATTGGATGTTCTTAATGGGCTTTGGGGGAGAATAGCTTTGCATCATCAGCATTAAGTTAAATCACATTAAGTACCCACTTACAACATAGGGATTACCACTTATGACATCTTTGGTGAAAGCCTTTAAAACAAATTGTTGTGTTTGTTAGAAGAAGCTGCGAGATAACAATTCCCAGAAGTCTGATTTATAAATTCTTTTTGCTCTTCAAGAAGTTGCAAAGGAACCCAACACCTCTCATTCAATGCTGCAATGAAATCTCTCAGGCTGGAAATTCTTTTCAATAAGAAGTCTAGGAAAATACTAATTTATTTACTTTAGAATATTCTTCTGGAGAGAAGAAACTGTTAGACTCCCTTTCCTCAGAGTTCAGTTCTGATTTCTCCTCCAGTCCTTTCTGTTGATTAAGTCATTGCCTTTACATATAGAAAACTGGAATAGACCATTCTGCTTTTTATTATTCATAAGGCTGATTGGGGAGAACTGGGTTTAAACTGTCAAAGTAACCTGCTGTGCTTGGATACCTGACAGATTTACACCTCAAAGTACACTGTGGTGCTAAGGCTAAAATTGGATGTGGAGTGTTCTTGCAAGAGCCAATTACACTCTCAATCAAATAGATTGAGGATATCTCAACCTGAGGATATACCAAAAATAATGCCAATGTTTGATAGAATTTAACATTTTTGTATATGACTGGCAAGCTATTCTGTACAGAGAGGAAGGCCTGCATGAAAAATCAACTGTTCTATTTAACTTTAAATAGAAACAGACTAATGAGGTCAAGTATATAAATTAAAAACATGACCCTAAACTTTTGCCAAACGTATTAAAGAAGTGGACAAGGGCAAAACCAAAACCTGGTTATACCAAGCTTTCCTTAAATGAGCAAAGTGTGCTGTAAGGCTTGTCAATAAAGAGCCTTCCTTAAAAAACTTGAACACTCATATATACAGTCCTGAGATCCCCTCTCCCCATTTCCTTTAAAATTCATGTTTCCTTTCCCCTTTTTAACCAAACTCCATTTTTCTCTGCTGGAACCCCTTGTAATGATGCCAGAATATGAGCAAACCTCATTAGTTTCCCTGCTATCTACAAGACAGGATTTATGCTTATAGTGATCACAATGACACATGGCCACTAAATGGCTAAAATCACTATCAAGACTTTAATCTGAGAAATTTTTCATCCAAACATTGCAAGTGCTATTTATTGGTATGTAAAGGTATGGAGCCCAGTATTAATTACAGCAAACATGTCACCCAGTGCCCCACCTCTGCAAGGAGCACATCGGTGGCAGCCGTTTGTGAAGGTTCCTGGCATGCAGCCTTTGGCAGGTACCTGGTATAAGGTATGTTGTCAATCCAATCCAGTGAGTAATAACTCCATTCCCATGGGACATGGCTGAAGTCAGATGTTGCTATTCCTGGTTCACTGCTTTTAGTCTCCCTAAAGACCATTTAGGCAAACAGCTGGAAGAGCTGACTACAAAGGTTCCCAGTCACTGGGAACCACTCTGGGAAAGCAGGTAAAGGCTTCTGACCAGGAAACAAGTTATCAAAGGATTTGTCCTGTTGCTCCCTCAAGGAAAGAAATGAACTGAGACAGAGAGCAAGGGCATGAACACATTTGTGCTGCATGCAGAATCCAGACATTAAAAGCAACTGTCTTGGCTGACGGGAGGAAGAGCTGTGCTGCAGTGGAAGAGCTCAGTGGGTGTGTTCTGCACTGAGCTCCTGCTTGGCCTCTAAACAGGAGTCCTTCCTTCTCCCTCCATGCTGGAGTGCCTTACTAAAACAAAACCTCTGAGACGTGAATAGAAGCAATACCAGAACTGGAGTTCCAGTACTGTCACTGCTTTGCAGTGATGGAATATTCCTCCTTCTAAAGAGAAATACAGAGGGAACAACATCACCAGCTCCAGCTTCATCTGAACTCATTATGCAGATCTTGCAGCAAGGAGGGCACTGCCTCCCTGCCAACACTCAGAGGAACGACAACAGAGACAACTCCTGATGAAGTGACACACAAAGAGAGCAAAGAGCACAAAGAAAGGTCTTTTCTTCTATACCACGTGTGCCTGTATAGTGAGCACACAGAGAAGTGTGCAATTAATACCATACAGACATGCAGACATGTATCCACAGGTAAACACCAGCTCCAAAACTCATCTCTACTGCCATTTCCCAGAATACCATGTACAAAAATAGAGGCTTGATCTTCTTGTAGTCTGGCTGGTTTAGCAAGAGATCCTGGCTCTGACACTGACCTACTGTCTGAGTTAGTCATGGTTACACTCCCACAAATTTAAACTCCCCCATCTGTGAAGGAACCTTGTCACAGTTTTACAGTGAGGCTGAATCAATTAATGCCTTCTGAAAGATGTGATGGAGTAGAATATTAACACTTGCAGTTGAGTGATGCCAGCTAAAAACATCTTTAGTAATGTAACAAATAGATTTAAAAATCACTATCAAAGGGTTGGACCACCAAGACTCCTAGGCCATCATCAGCATAGCTATAGCACATTTAGTGTTAGTCTTATATCACTATTTCAAATGAATAGTGAAAAAAGCAGAGCTTGATTTTCACCTCTTAGGAAAACAGCATCCAATAAACATCACAAAAGAGAAGAGGCCGTTAAGTAGCCGTGGTAAAGAAAGAGTGATAAGGACAAAAAGAGGAAGACCAACAAAATGTCAGGCACTGATGGAAAAGGGGTAAAGGCTTGGCCAGATGTCCTGAAAAACAACCGTGCTGGTTTCTCAAGGTCCACGCAGGCCATTCTAGTACAGGACTGCTGCAACAGTGTGTCACAACTGAAGCAACTGGAAAAAACAAAATAATCCTTTGATTTGGAAGGTAGGTGCTAATTCCTTGCTAGTTTTGAACAACTCAAGAATAAACTATTTCTGTTACAGCTGAAAGGAAACATAAGCAAATGTAAAATGCATATGTTATGGTAAGCTTTGAAAATATCCAGTGGAATCAGGACAGTGCTTTTATGTCTATGTCTGGCTGCAAAGAATGTTTAAAATATACTCCAAATATGTTTCAGACAACAAAATGAAGTGGTTCCTTAAAAAAAACCAACAACAACAACAACGAAATCTATGTATCCACCTGTCAGTTACATAAATGCCTTCTCAAATCAATTTGACAATATAAAGAAGTATTAAACCCAGTTTAAAATTAAATTCTATTTTAAGGACATTTTACACTAGCAGAGTGGTAAATAAAAGTGAGGTGCAGTGTCATGGGAAGTGCTTTTGCGACAGAGCTGAAAAGACTTTACAGGGTTTTTCAAGTAACTAGATCACAATTCTCATCTAGGTCATCGTATCGTGGGGAAATAAAAGCACAAGTGCCTCCAAACCAGCCTCAGAAAGCTGAGTGTGAAAATGGGTGATCTGGACTGTATCACAGAGAGGAAAAAAACAGCGTTTTTTGAGCATAAGGGGATGAGAATTATCAGAGGCATAGCACACTTTTTAGGTGTAACTGTGGAGGGAGGACAAGGCGGGCTGCAGAGGGGGGAGCAGCCCTGTGTGCAGCGCTTTGCGTGGGCACTGCCTGCAGGAGAGAAATAACACAAAGTGTGGACCCACGGATATAAAAGCAGTGTAGATCGTGAGGGATAATAGCAGGAGTGAGGGACTGACTTCTAAATAAGAGAACTGAAGTGATACTGAAGTGGTACTGAAGAGGAAAAGGAGTATGAAGGCAGTAAGGCTGGTGCCAAAATAACGCTGCATTAGTTCAGTGAGAGCTGCACTGAAATGGTGTGTAGAGAACAGTTTTCTGTATCCTAATGTAAACAACATTTGACATAGTCCTGTCAAGGACTAGAAATTGTGTCTGAGCCCCTGAGAAATGGTTACCATGTAAATAATTCCAGCCTCATTGCAGGAGAGAAACACATGAAGAAGCCATACTCTCTGGGATACTAAACTTCAAGAAGCAGATTTTTTTTTAGAAGAGGAAGTAACTTAGAAACTCCCTGCTTGAAGCTCGGAAATTAAAATCCATAGAATCAGCATGGAGGCTTAAGAATGTGAAAGAGTCAAAGATTTGCATTCCCGAGGCTAAAAACGGAAAGGACAAGCAAGAAAATAAATGGGGTGGCAAAGAAGGGAAGATATAAGAGGAAAAATAGGCTGGAAAAGACAAAGGCTGCAAACACAAAAAATAAAAATTGCTACTAAACATACTAAATATTCTGAAGAAAATTACTGGAAAGGTAACACAAACAGCCAAGAGAAGCCTAAATTAAATAAATAACCAGATATGAACTGTGGGAGAGTCACTGGATTCTGAAAACAACCTGGCTATGGAAGGGAGACTAAAGATACTTCCAGAAGTGGCTGCTAATTTTGGGGAGATCCTTATTTGGCTACCTCAAAGTAGATTATATTTCCACTCAAAAATCAGAAAAGCAGATTCACTAGTTGGAAGACTAGGAAATGACAGGTAAAATACTTGTTCTGGGAAATCATCTTTATTAAAAATCATTTAAGGGCCATGTCCAGGACAGGCCCAGTGCTTCACTCCCAATTGTGCTGCAAGGGGTTGAAATAAAGTTCCTGAAATAAAAAGAAATCCTGGATGCTAATGCATCCTGGAATCTACTGCATCAGTTCTTCCAGTTTTTAAAAGGCATCAGGAAAGCCACTGAGAGTGTACCAGGGTGATGATGAGGAGGAGGATGATGCATTTTTCCCACTAAAGCATGAGAAAACAATGCCACAGATCTGGAAGGAACTTCCACTTGGAGAGATCTATTTCAGATGAAATGTACACCTGCCATTCTAACCAGCTCTAGTTGCTTGGGGCCAAATTTAAGGCATGCTGATCTGTTCACAAGAGGATAAGATCAGCCTTCATAAAACAGTCTAAAAATATCTATATTTACCCAAAATGGTAAATAGCTCTGCTTTGGAAAGAAATCAGTCTCTTTAGAGACTTTAGAGATAAGACCTTACCTGTGTAAATACATGCGTTTGGAATTTCTGTCTGGAAAGGCACTTTCTGATAGTTTGTAAGTAAAACCCAAGGGATTTAGTGTAATCATTGCCACAGGACCAGAGCATGGTAAGAGGACAGTGTCTCCCTGGCATCCTCTTTCCAAGTTCAGCAAAGTTCAGCCTGTTTTACCACACAACACTTCCAGTATTTTTGTGACTTTCCAAATGGATTTTTTTTATAACTCTCTTATTTTAAATTAGGGCATACTATAAATCCACTTGGAAATTAGCAAACATATCCTTTCTGTAACCACAAGCACCTGCTGTAGGCCCCTGACAGCTGTCCCACAGCATCCCCTTAGATTCTGAGTTCAATTCAAAAAGTCTTCATTACCTACGAATCCCTCACAGATTAAGGTCTATATACTCTAGTGATCAGTGTGGTCCCCGTGGTTTAGTCTCCAGCTGAGGCCAGTGGAGACTGAGCTGACCTTAAACATTTTCACTTGGGTCACACAATGCGATGTGGATGGTTCTCTGCAGTATTTTCCCACTTCAGTCCAACAAAGCTGGAATGCATTATGTTTCAAGTCATCGATTAAAATATAGTTCACTAGGCTCTCTATGAAAGGCACTGACTCCAGGTAATCAAGGATTAGGTTCTTTTTTTCTTTTGTCATTTGGGAGACTATTGCAGCCACACTTTGATGTGGCTTCACATATCACACTTTTAGCAAAGAAGTGCTCCTAAACCTTAGTTCACCGTGTGACTTAGCATTGATGTGTTGCATTCTTGTCACAAAGGCAGATCGCTATTTACAGAAAAGACTGATGAATAGGAAGATGGTTTTGGACAAAATCTAAAATAGGCAATCTGTGTTTTGGAGAAAACCAGATAGGAATACGCAGTTTGAACAGGAATTCGTTTGCTAAACACAAATTAATGACTGAACCCTTGGATGGCAATCAATGTTTAGACTTCATCGTTCTCTGTGTAATACTTGGTAGTAAATCTCCACACAGTTATTCATGCACTTACTGTAAGTAGGGATGCCAACCCTTGTCTGAGGATTCCTCACTAGAGAACTGCAAAGAACTGCAGCTTTCTGAAGATTTTCAAACCTCTACACATCTGTGCTTATATTACATTTACACAGCTTCCTCATAATCTTGTCTTTGTTTAATTGCATTTTCTGTCTGTCAAACTAGATTTGATATATTGGTTACTTGTTTCAGGGAATAGGTTCTACTCCTAAAAAAAAACCCCAAACAGATAAAAAGCTGTGGGGTTTTTTAAGAATTGGGGAGAATGAAAGAATTCTTAAAAAATAAATAGAGAAATGTTACAGTCCAGCCTCACAAAAGATAACTGCAAAACTGTAAAAGAAGAAATATGACTTCATGCAAGAGCTGACAAAGAATTTATGATATGGACCACTGAACTCATCTTTTGCCATTTATCTCTGCAAATGTGTGAGATTTCTTGGAAGATACTTAGTCAAATGAGGAGCCGAGATGAAACAGTGGATACAATTTATTTAGACTTTAAAAAGGCTTTTGATGATAAAGTCCTTAGCAAGAGGCTATTAAGGAAAGCTAGTAACCATATGGTGAAAGATAAAGTCCTGCCATGGATTAAAAAGTGGTTAAGAGATAAGATAAAAAGACTGGAAATAAACGGATAATTCTCCCTGGAAAGAGGTTAATAGCAAGGTGCCCCTTCATTACTGTGACTGGCAATCAATATCTTGGCTCACCTGTCTTTGCAGATCATTAATAGTAAGGTACAGAGTTTGGAGATAAAAATGTTCAGGCTAATCAGAGTATTGTAGAAAATATCACTGGGGCTGAAGTTAAATGGCATTTGGGCAACACGAGGGAGATGAAATTTGCCAAAGGCAGGAAATTCAAAGCCAAGCCTCTTGGAGGGAAGGGTTCAGACAACTTCTGGATGCTGATCTGTGCCCACTGATTTGCAATGTCCATGAACACCTCACTGAGGGAAACTCTTCATGTCCCTTGCAAAAAAGGCCAACTGGACCTGGTGGTTCCATGGTGTGGTCCTGCCGGGCAGTTTATGGCAGTGAATAATTTCAAACTGGCAGAGCCCATTAAGATCTGCCAGGAACAATTTTGCATGGACAGGGAGATGGACAAGCTGCATCAAGAATCTTTGGACAGTGGGAGTTATCAGAAAGTGCAGATCTACAAGATAGAAATGTAATATGGAAATGCACCAGAACTGGCCAACTTCTGTGGGAAATGTTTCTGAAGGACAAAATGAAACAAAGAATTAATGAAGGATTTCTTTTAATTTTTTTTTTTTTTGTCAGAATGAAAGAGTGTGAGAGATCATGTGTTATTCCTTGTTCTGTCCAACATCATGATTATTCTTGCAAAGACCTGAATCCTACATTTCCTTCGTTAGTGTCCTGCCTACTGGGCTACCAAGCTGACGTCTGAGACCTCATAAATATTTAGAAATGAATTATCCAACGGCAGATAACATGAAAATCTTCCCAAAGACAGACAAATTTGGCAAAATTTGGACCTATTCCCCATCAGAAATTAGGGACTCATATTCAAGTTTCTGCTCTGTTTGCTTCAGGGCAGGGGTATGAATTTATCTGCCTTTCAACTCAGGCAAGGGCTCTGATTATTACTGGCCTTCTGGTTTTGGTATGCAAATAAATACATGGATCTTTTGCATTTGAATACTTGAAGTATTAAACATTTTTTGCAAAGAGAAAAGCAACGAGAAAGTCTTTCAGTGCATCATCTGACTCTACCAAGTGGACAGAGCCAGCAATATATCATTGTACAGCTTGATGCATTAAACCAGGGTGCATTTTCCCTGAAGATCCAGCCTCTCCCTGCAGAATCAGCACAGTAAGAGGTCACTGCTGCCATAGTTACCCCTCAGTAACACAGCAGTCTGCTGCAGTTCTCTAGCTGGGGCCAGTTCTGCCTCGTGCTGTCTGTGTTTTCAAGGCTCGTGGCTGTTGTGGCTGTACTGGAATAAGCAAAGGCAGGGACTGGATACATGTGAGGCTGTGTTTGTTTCATGTTCCCTCATGCAAAACTTGGGAAAATTGGGTTTGTGCAGAAGGCCGTAAAGGTTTGGGAGGAAAGAATGATCCCATATTCAGGCTACTAATTGGAAGGGAGTGCATAAATATTTTCTGATCACTATCTGAGTAGGTGGATTGTAATACTAAACACAGAGTGTGAATGCACTGGAAGAGAATTCAAACTGCAGATTTAAACACCATGCATCTGTATACACTGTATATACACTGTATATACACTGAAACATCATATGTGATGATACAGAGCAGCATCCCTAGTGTCACATCAGATGAAATGTTCCATAACGGGGTAAAGAAGCTGTTCTGTTTGTCTACTCTTCACTCAAACATCTCTAATTTTCTGTGCCCCATCGTTTGTAAAAGAACTGTGCTCACCCAGGTGACCCCAAAGCCAAGCTGGTTTTTTCAGGCATCGCTCAGTGGATCTGACTCCAAAAGGCACTAAAGTAGCTCACGTAGGGACAGACAGATGGGAAAGTACATGTATTCCTCACTTACCTGAGTTTTGCCAAAGTTTGTCTTCTTTAAAGAAATAACAAAGATTCTGCATATTATTCTAAATAAAATAGATTTCCTGCCTCCTATCATAATGTCAGTCTAGAATTTTATCTGGAAAACATGCTGGAAATTTTAATGGAGAGGGTAATGTCAAGGAAGCACAATGGGAATGAATATACTGAAACCTAGCAATAAAATACTTCAAACCCAGATGCTTATCAAATGACAGTTTGAGATGTATTGGTTAGCTTTTGTCTACCCAGAAGCAGTTTGCCTACACTTCATACAAACTCCTGTATGTAGCTTTCTGTTGCAGTGCTGGGTAGTTTACCTGGCCTGTGTGTAGAAACTGGACAGATTTTAGGCTGTGGTGTAAGGGTAGAGGCAAACCCTCTTACACAAACAAAGAAGATAGGGTTGTCACCTAAATCACAGGCTGTTAATAGAGGAACGTTTTGTGTACCTCCTCACTGCCACTGCACTGTAACTTCATCCCTTTAGGGCACCTCTTTTTAAAAAGCTCTCAAAACCACAATTCTTCAGCTTTTCCTTATGCTAAGTTGTTCAGCTCTTGCTCAGACTTAAATCAGTTGGCAAGCAAGAAACAAAACTTAAAACATCCATCTGGATTAGTGTGCTCAACATGATGCAAACTGAGAACGTTTATTCACTCAGCTACCTGACACAGTGATCATTCTATACCAGGCTGTCCTTAAAAGAGTCAACATGAGTTATTAAAACCACAAAGAAAATATTTTGTAAAGCAGATGTGATTATGCCATAACAAAGGGAGGACAGCCACATCCTGCAGAAACACCTTTAGCTCCTCAAACGGAGACAGCAGGAGGGAAATGCTGCAAAGGGCTCAATCCACTGGGCTGATTCCATATCTACTGTCAGAGACTTGGGAGACAGTGTCAGGAGGGACAATGGAGTTGCATAAAAGCTTAAAAGAGAGAGAATCAGTGTAACAGTGTGAACCCCCTGACCACCCTCAGAAGCTGTCAGGTTCTCTGAGCTGTGCTCCCTACACTAAACATGTTAATGGCATGTCCGTAGCAGACATCATGCTACTGCTTCTGTCACACATCTGATATTTCTGGAACAGCCCCTTCTGGGAGAGTTTCTGACACAAAGCTGACTTTAGTAGAAGCGTGACTTATTTCCAGGGGGAGGGCTGGATCCCTTCCTACCTACGTGCCCCCTTACATATGGAGCCCAGCACTGCCAGCACGCTGCTGACAAGCCTGAGGAGGGCTCGCTGTGCCCAGGGCTGTGGAACAACCTCATTCCATGCAAAGCTCCAAGATGCCCTGTTGTGCAGATGCAATCCCTCCCCACATGCTAATATTGAAAAGTAAAGAGTTAAGGAGCCATGACAGTGAAGAGAGAGATAATCCTGAATGCAGCAGCTCTAGTGCTTGCCAGGCACACCAAACTTAACCCTGTGTGCCTGAACACTCACCTGCATGTCTGCTTCACATCCTGCTCACCAGTTCCTATTACACACATCCACAACACTTGATTTTTCACAGACCGTGCCAAGGTATTAAAAACCTGGGAAAAATATTTCTAATGACTGGTTTTTTTAAAGCAGCATAGGCTGACTTCCAGTACTGAAGTCCCAATAGGTACTGCTGCACATCTTACATAAACCATGGCATCGGGTCATTTTCATCACTAAATCTTATTTTTTCTGACCCAGTCAAACCCACATTGCCTCTGGGTGCTCTGTCAGGTGTATGGGTCAGAGGGACTTCACAGACAGTTTTCTGCTTATTTCTAGAAACTTCCCGGAGTAATATTTCACAAGTTTCAATAATTCTGCTAAATAATCAAATAAATGAGAATTACACAGGAGATATTTGTTTCATCTATGTAGCTGGAAGGAGCTTTCATAGCAACCCCAAGGGTAATGCAGTTATTAAAAGATTAATGAATAATTTTCTTTTTCCTGGTACATATTAGAAATCTTTATCAAAACTCACTTCAAGAATCCTGGAATTTTAACATGTTATACCCTAAAGAGCCTGTCCATTTACCAACTTTAGAATTACAGAAATAGAATTTAATTGGCAAAATACATTTTAAATTTTTTCACTACGTTTAAATGTTCACATACTTCTATTTTTCAAAAAGCATTAACTCCCAAATGGTTAATGGTTTTACATTCATAGACACCTGTAATAAAGAGTTCAAGAATTCTGTGTCCTGGTTGTGTATTTAAAATTCCCAGCTAACAAGCAGGGGAGAGACTGCTAGGAATGCTTACAGATGTCTGATTTTACAAGGTCTGGGGTTGTTGTTTTCTTTTTTTTCCTTGCCAAAGTGCTTTAGTCTAATGTTATTTATTGTTTATGGAAGTTGTTTGTCATTTAGGACATGAAATGACCACTCCCCCAAAAGAAAGCATCAAGTTACAATCCATTATTTCATTTTTGATTGTTTTTCTTTGTAATAGGTGGGAAAGTGGATCCTGGATAAAAGTCCTGCCCAAGACAAAACTCCAAGCTGAAGACTCCAATTATCTATAAATCACTTGAATTTCCTGCAGAGAAAGAAAAAAAGGAGGAAAGAGCGAGACAGACAGAAAAACAGAGACAGAGGATATGCCAAGTGAAACATTTGATACCTGTCCTAAACCAAAATTTTCTCAAAAGCAACCAGGAGTTACCTGATATCTCAAACCCAAGCTTAGAAGAAACATGTTGCAGTTGTTTTTGGCTTAATATTGAAATGAAATAACTTTCTTTTAATTGTTCCACTAGTACAAAATGTGTAACATTGTAGATCTGAGAGGATGGCATTATGTATTGATTTATTAAAGGTCACTGTACAATCTCATAGACAGAAAGCTCTGATTGCTGCTGACTGCTGTATTTTCCCAAGATTTTTAGAAACAATTCTCCACTTTCAGAACAGAGAAATGCAAGTACATTTATGATGCAAACTGGCTGTGATACTACTCTCAAGCATTTCCCACCAAACCCTCCTGCAGCACAGTTCACACTGAAACCAGCAATGAACAAAATTCATGCCAAATACTCTTTGCACAGTATGATTGCTCCCGAGGTGTAGCACTACACAGCATCCAATAACTGCATTCCTTACTTCTTTAACTATTTAAAAGGAAATTATGAGCAAGAAACCATATGCATTTTTAGATTTGCATACTGCAGTTTGCATTAAAATGTAATGAAATTTAAAATAGTTGACTTTCCTCTGAAACATTCTTCTAGAACAAGGAATTGCTGTAACAAATTAGAAGACAAATTAGTTTTGGCACCCACTAATAAAAAGAGAAGAGATGAAAAGCTTTTAAAGTGATGATACAGAGGAAAAAATTACACTACATCAGCCAAAATCAGTCTCCTATCAGCATTAAAGCTCCTGAAGTTGTATTTCCAGTAGATAAAAATGTTATCACCTTTTTCCAGTGCTGATGTGCTTATTTTCCTATTAAGTTACTTGGTAATTAGAAACAAAGTCTGACACATTGTAATCTGTTTATACAATAGATCTGAAACCTCTCCAACAGAAATTAAAACATTCTTTAAAGATACTGGAGATGCAAAGATTAAAAATACATAAACGAATTTTAAAATGTAAAATGCATTTACAAACAAACGACTGTTCTTAAAGCCCACTTTAATCAACAAAACCAATTTAGTCTTTTAAGACACCGCAGAAACCCAGCAGATTTTTCTCCATTGACCCAGTGGGTTTGTTCCTAACCCTCTCTTTATGAAAATCACCTAAAGGTCTGTAGGAAAAACATCCCCTCTCTCAATATTGTTCAAGGGTGTACTCAACAATCACGGAAGTTCGTAGAGACCTGTTCCAGTGCTGTAACAACCTGGTATTAAGAGTCCTCCAGGAAATGTAAAAGAGTCCCTTGGGCACACAGGGTAATTCAAGAAAGAAAACGTTTTTATTTTCTGATTGAGATATACAGGTATGTATAGTAATGTTCTCTGAAGTACATCAAAAGCAACCAAAACACACCCGAGAACTACTGATTTTGCACTGAAAATAAACCCCAGCAGCTCTGTAGAAAACAGTACATTTAAAGAGAGGTGGCAAAGCCAGTCCCAGCAGATCTGATTTGCTTTCTATTATCCTGTGGTTTTTCAGATGATTACAGGGCTAAAAATCTTTTTCTTTTACTACAGATTCAAGGCAGTCTTTTAGCAGTTTTGTTTTTTTTCGGTTTTTTTAATCTCTACACTCAGGTTGGGTAGGGCAGAATGAAACTGATTTTAAGCAAAATCCCTCCTTTGGAGAGACAACCATGAATTCCTCTGCCAGAACAAACGAACACAACTTACCTTGGTGTATTTGATTTCAAGGTTGAGAGTGGGAGAAGGCAGCAGATGCAGAGATGCCATCAGAGCTGCAGGATCTGCCTTCACCTCCCCTGGCATCTCAATTTTACTGGAAGTCATAGTCTTGGGGAGGGGGGGTTTATAATACCACCGAACCCCCCGCTCTGCCCTGATGCTGTGTTGTGTTTTGGGTTGGTCCCCCCCCTCCAAAGCCCAGCGCTGAAGATGTTGCTCTCCTCCTCTGTATATAGGCAGGTGTCAAGCCGGGTCTCTTCTTATTGGACATGGGGGCAGAGGCAGGGGGGCAGGTCCATCCTACCTAGGGCGAGAGCGGCACAGCCCCACTCACTGCGGCGCAGCCTCCCCGGGCCCCCCCGGCCCCGCGCCCCGTCCCGTCCCGGGGATTCCCG